>JALJCO010009278.1:0-488566 GCA_023101725.1 Atherinomorus stipes | reverse complement strand
TATTTCTGACCACGCAGCAATGCACTTTTATGTGAGAAAGACTTCCTGAAAGCCCCGTTGTACAAACCTTAAACAAAAACAAATTCAGGAAAATTAAAGAAACTAGATTAAATAAGCCGAAGGACCACACCCAGCTGAAGCGGATCCAACCGTCATACCAACATAAAAATAAATATCCCAGAACCTTGTGGTGGAAATGCGAACAATTTAGATTACCAGTAATTCTGTTATCCCAGTCAATAAACTCTGGGGGATAAAAAATGATTCACTTATATAAACCACCACTACCAGTAGGACAAAAACCCAGACCAATAGATAAAGTTGTATCCATTTCAGTTCTTTTGATTCTACCCTCTTGTTTCTGTTGTTTGTCATTATGTTGGAGAACGATGACCAGATTGCACCATGATAACATATCTGTCATTTCTGAACATTTACAAGGGGTTTCACAAATAACCTGATTAAAATCTGCAGCTGAAGTTATTTCATAGTGAAAACTCGGTCAAGAAAACCAAACCTTTGCTCTCATCACACTTCCCCAGCATTGTGGTGAAACAGCATATGATGCTCGTTGCCACAGATTTATGAAGCTGCTCTGACTCCCAGCGAGCTGAAGTATTAGATTATTTCAGACTGTGTCATAAACTGCTGCTGCTTGATGGGGTCCCACATCGATTTAATTCAATCGTGTTGCATTTGAAAAGCTGGCGCACTGAGCAGTTTCCCACTCTGTTTATCAGCCATCACTGACACTTAAACAGATTACACAAACAGGTGCTGCATCTCAGTACATTGCTCCATCAGGTTAACAGCAGAGCATCATCACCATCAGAGTGAAGATGCTTTCTTCTGCGTGATTCAGCGTTGTTCGACTCCTGGGTCAGCATAGTCTGGTTCTGACTGGTTCTCGTCTTCTCAGACATCTGAGTTGATCAACATCAACTGATTTGCATCATCTGGGGCTAAAGAGAATACACGTTCCCTCTTTGGGAGGTGAAAATTGTTCCAGTTGGAGGTTTTCTTATAAGAAAAAAAAACACCTAACATCTTCTGGAAAACAGTTGTGAATAGGATGCCCGACATCATCGGCCTGCCGATATTATCAGTCGGCTGATATCAGCATTAGAACGTGATATAGGAAGATGTTGGTATTGTGTTTTTCGGACCAATATTTTTTCAAATCCCATGGTACCTTGTTCTGTGACAAAATCTCGCAAGATCTTGTTCAATTAGCAGCGGGCCACCATGTATAAATTCCTTGTTATTCTGGAAGAACTTCATATCCCAGCATTCCTTTCAGTCATGTGACTATACGGTGCAGCTACTGCTGCTACAGACTGACTTGCTTTGAAGCTGCTTATAATATGTCTGGTTTTAAGTTTTTGGTTGAGTTACCAGGATGTCAGAAACTTTAGAATTAGCCACATGTTGGCTAATACCTGCTAGTATCTGATCTATGGCAGCTAGATGTCCAAAATAAACTCCTCTGGCTGAGTTAAGGCTATTGGTACCTTTGCTCTTGGAGCAGAATATAGTTGTATTTCTCAAAAAATGAAAAAATACAACCTCACTGTTTTCTGCATATATCAGTATCTGTTGATATCGGATATTGGAATTTATGAGTTGGACAAGATTGGATATTGGATATCGGTAAAAAAAAAAAAAAAGAAGAAGACAATATCGAACATCCCTAGTTTTGAACATGTTGATCACATGACTGATCAGCTATTTCAACTTTTCAAAAGAAAAATGGCCACAAAAGAATTCTGAAAATGTCTCCATGTTTCTCAAGACATAAATGAGTGACAAGACTGCATTTCTACAGATATCTTGTGATAATAATATTTGTAAAGCACCTTTCAAAGATCTGAAAATCAGTGTTTCGCAGAATACAAATAAAATACATGAAAAGGGACAGATTTAAAACAACTTAGCATTAAAAACCACAGTAAAAACAAAAAAGCTTGTAGAAGCTGAACCTTTTATCCCAGTCCGCATCCAGACATCATGTTCCAAGACAGCCTCAGTTGTCAGATTTTGAGGCTGAAATGATGTTAAATAAATGTATCCATAGATATAGCACTATTAAGGCCAACCAGAAAAAGACAATGCAATTTATTATTAAAAGTACTTTGCTGAAATCTCAAGTCTTGGCTTTCAGGAGAACAATATATTGGCATCGAAATAAACACACAACAGAAACTATTTACATATCTACACTTTTTCCTGATTTCCAGATACTTCGTTGTCACATCTTTATTCCAGCCATAGAGGACCATTATTTTTCTTCTTTTCAGACACACATATAACTTTTTGCTCACTTGTTGATCTTTGGCTGAACCTCATTAGACATTACCATCAATTTAAGCTCCCTTATTGGTGGGTTTGACAGGAAGTGTCTTCATCATCATTTCCAGGTCTATATAGAGGTCTCTTAGCAACATAATAGTGATAGTGATCTTTTTATGATGAAAATGTGATAAATAATGGTGTTGTCATGGATCATTGTGGATTTACCAGGTAGTCTCTGAATAAACATGACATTTAGTTTATTGTAAACCTCCTGGACGGGATATTCTGTAAATGCCTGAATTTTGTCCTAAATTCTGTAAACTTCTGTAGCATATCGAAAGGGGTAAACTATCCATCACAATTACCCTACTGAGTTACACATTATCATTCCTGTAGGAACTAGTGGGAATATTCTGTAGGTGATAGTGGGTGAGGATCTGCTGCAGTATTGAGGGTTAAACTGGAGATTATTGGAATGAAGACAGAGCTGGAAAACAACTGGAAATGTTCGCTAAGAAGATCAGAGACATGGAAGAGTCTCATCTCATTCCCCTCATCCTCCTAAAATCCAGGACTCATTTTAGAACGTCTCAATTTCTAAAACTCACCTGTTGAGATGATCCAGGGATGAGGAGCTTAAAAGTGATGACACCAATTCGTCTGTTACAGAAGCTTGTGTAGGGGATGCAACCTGTTAATCCTGCTTCAAACTCAAGTAAAAGTTTATATCTCATGTGCTACAGACGAATTTGAAGCTCACCTGATAGAAATAATCTAATATTGTTGGGCTGAAATGAAAAATGGGACAACAGGAGACGGCCTGATGGCTGAGACCTGATCTATTGTTTATGTTTCAATGTTTCTATTAAAGTGATGAAGCAACAGAGCAGGCAAATAATTCAACTAATAAATCAATACTGGCCTTCACAAACAAAGAGGATGTTTTCAGGATTGGTGTGTTGACATCAGCTGCAGTGTATTCAGTCAAAGACAAACAAGAAGAGATGAAGATGGTGTGATATGACTCAGCAGAGGTAAAGCATCTGATAAATGGGGATGAGCTGAGATCCACCGGCGGCTTGTTCAACAGCCTGGCAGGAAATTAAAGCCTGGTCAACCTGATTCAGGTTTATCAGCCTAGTCTGACGAACTCCAGCCTAATAAAACATAATTCATCTGATACCACGTTCAGTTCTGGTGCTGGTCCACCTGAAGACCCCAGGATTATTACAGTAAGAAAACATCAATAATCTCCTTCAAGGAATATTTACTTTTCACACAAAGTAAAAACAACTCAGACAAAGTTTGGACAGTACTACAGTAAAACAGCTCCTACATTTAAATTTTCAGTTCCTCATTTACACCACATTATCAGCTTGACCTGTTTAACTTCCTGTTTACACAGATATCTAACCAGCAGCCAATCACATGACTGGATCCAGTCACATAGATATGATGAAGACAATTTGCTGAAGTTCAAACTGAGCATCAGAGTGAGGAAGAAACAGGATCTAAATTACTTTGAAAGTGGCATAGTTGTTGGTCTGAGTGTTTACTGGGATTTTCACACAACCATCTCTAGGGTTTCCAGAGAACGGTCTGAAGAAGAGAAAATATCAAGTGGGCAGCAGTTGTTTGGACCAGAATGTCTGGTTGATCTCAAAGGTCAGAGGAGAATGGGCAGACTGGTTGGAGATGATAGAAAGACAGCAGGAAGTCAGATAAGCACTGGTTCCAACCAAGCTATGCAGAGTAGCATCTCTGAATGCACAACACGTCCAACCTTGACGCAGATGGGCTACAGCAGCAGAAGATCACACCGGGTGCCACTCCTGTCAGCTAAGAACAGAAACTGAGGCTACAATTCACACAGACTCACCAGAACTGGACAGTAAAAGATGGAGAAACGTTGCTGGTCTGAGTCTCCATTTCAGCTCCACATTCAGATGTAGGCTCAGAATCTGGTGGAAACCATCATGGATCCCTCCTGCCTTGCATCAAGGCTTCAGGCTGCTGCTGGTGTAATAGTGTGGGGAAGATTTTCTTGGCCCACTTGGGCCCTTTAGCACCAGCGTGGCATGGTTTAACCACCACAGCCTACCTGAGTATTGTCGCTGACCATGTCCATCCCTTTATGACCACAGTGGAGCATCTTCTGATGGTTACTTCCAGCAGGATAATGCTCCATGTCAACACTTACATCATCTCCAACTGCTTTCTAGAACATGACGATGAGTTCTCTGTACTCCAACGGCCCCCACAGTCACCAGATCTCAATTCAACAGAGCAGCTTTGGGATGTGGTGGAACGGGAGATTCTTATGATGGATGCAGCAACTGTGCAATGCTATAATGATATGGCGCAAAATCTATGAGGGATGTTTCCAACACCTTGTTGGATCTATGACTCCGAGAATTTAGGCAGTTCTGAAGGAAAAAGGGGTCCAACCTGGAGCTACAAGCTGGACCACATCCGTTTTACATCTCAGGTCTCATAAAGTAAATTTTTTATCACTTCTGATGGTTTGATCTAAACATGATCCCTGTCTTTGCTTCTCTTCATCAGCTTCCTGTTCAGGTCACAGCAAGAGGTTCCAATCCTGTTTGCTGTTTTTATTGATCCTTTATATAAGGAACCGTTGTATTATAATGTATTCTGCTCTAAATGCCACGCTCAGCTGCATCCCACCTGCAGACTGTTCGGGAGCCGGAGGCAGCGGGGGGGCGAGGTGATGCTGCATCCCACACAACAACCTTCAGACTGGAGACGAGGCCACTGAAAGGCTTTCAGAGAGGATCTGATCCACAGCAGCTGCAAAATAATACAGGTCCTACCAGAATGATTCAGGGACATCTGTTAATAAAGATGCAATAATCTGTGGCAGCTCAAACTTCATTCAGCATCAACATCAGCATTCAGGATGTTCAGTCAAGAGTGTATCCGGTAAAGGTAAAATAACTCAAACATATCATGCAGAACTGCAATAAAATGAACATTTTGGGGATATTTGGGGATAAATTTTGGAGAGCGCTCCCCTCATATTTCTTGGTGATTTTAATGCCTGGTACTACTAAAAGTAAATTTGTCTAGACAAATATGATAACAACAAAAATAGCTCATAAGAGTTTAATCCAAAAACTGATATCTAGCCATTAACCATGCTTTTTTAAATAAGTGATTTTGGTTCTTACATCAATATCTATTGGATTAAACTGCCAAAAACTGTGCTTTTAGGCATTCTAATTTTTTTTCTGTCTCTTTAAGTCACAGTTGGTACTTAATTGCATAACCATTATTTTTGATGACAAACGGTGGTCTCTTCATTTTTTTCCATGGCTGTAATATATTTATATACAATATATATATATAGAGCCTATATATATATATATATATATATATATATATATATATATATATATATAAACGCCTCAGTCTGTAATATCAAACTTTACAGTAGTAGTTCCCAACCTGGGGGTCCATGACCCCCCCAAGGGTTCCCCCAAAGACCACAGGAGGTCTCTACTATTTCAGTGTATTCTTATTAAGCACTATAAGTTTCTTGTAGTTATTATCTATTAACATGTTACCTGTAAAAAGTTTCTACAGCAGAGACCTGAACCAGGACCTGAGAGATGCATCTGGACCTTCAGCTGACCCATCTAATCAGAAATGTTCTTCGTGGAAACGTGACTGTCAAGAAGTTGTTCTTAAGGAAAGCTTATAGGAGCGTTTATAGATCAGACTTCAGCTCATTAATGTAAAAACAAATTTATCATAAACATATTGTGTTTTTCATGTTCTCTGACAGTAGAAACTCCACAGAAAACTTCAACCACTTCCTGCAGCTGACATCAGAGGAGAAAACACTCCTGTGGAGGCTCATAGGGGACCGCAGAGGAGTCATCCTGCAGGATGAAAGCTACACCTGAACCAGGTCATGCAGCCTGTTTTCATGTTTCCAGCCTACTGATGGTGGAAATAAACCAACAGAGCAAGTAAGCAGAGCTCTGCTCAGACAGCTGCGAGGAGAGGCAGCTGCAGAGAAATCTCCAGCATCAGCACCGCCATTTAGACCAGATTAATAATGCATCACGCTCCTACAGCAGGACGCTCTGTTTACTGTCTGAAACTGGAGCAGAAGGAAGCTGCGCTCCGATTGGCTGAACCATCCCACAGTTTGTCCTCGTTTACCACAAGCTCTCCATGTTTGTCTGCCCACACACCTCCTTCAGGTACATGAGCTTCCTGTCAAACAGGTTTTACTTTATATTCATTAAGACACTGTGGAGCAGGACAGGAGCCACATTCAGCGCTATTTGGTCTCCACTCAGCCGGACCAGAAAAAAAAAACAGCATAATAACCACGAACAATGAACGCACATTTTCCTTTTGTTCAAGTACAATGAATTACATTGTACTTCAAATGTCGACATTTAATGGCATTTAAGAAAACATTATGAACCTGAAGAAAAAGAAGTAGAGGTGGGACCAATCAGATCCATTATCAGTGATATTGACCTGATTCATATCTGATCAGACCTGATCGGATATCAGCCTTTTATGGTTCCATGTTTTCAAATCATTATGCGTCTAGTTTAGTCGCAGTGTGACCATACTGTACGTCTGCACCTGCAGGTCTGATGGGGAATGAGCTGCCCTTGCTACTTCAGCAGGTCACTAATTTGGATATTTTTCAGTCTGGAAACATAAAGTCTTAAAGACTGAATAACTAAGTTGTCTTTTATGGGCATTTTTAGTCTCTTTGTAAGTTAAAACACCCCAAAGGACCATTTCAGGCACTTAGAAAAATCAATATGCTTAAAATGGCCCTTTAAAAAGTAGTTGTTACTGATAATTTATCTCTAGCTTTGTCTTCAGAAGATTTTAAAGCAGCTACAAATATTTGCTGTTATTTACCTTTGACAGTTTTTTGTCTTCTAACTTTGGAAAACATTTAAATTGGATTAACTTTGTTTATCATTTGATCTGTCATTAGGAAGTGATGTGTGGTTTGCTACTGCCTAATGACACCTGACATTATAACAACAACAATAATCACAATAATGTTCATGCAAATGTGGCAGTTGACAGTCCTGTCACTATGCCTCCGAGTGTTCATGTTCCCTGGCTACTTAGCCAAGGGGATGTCCCTTTGGCTGACTGGTTAGCATGCATGACTCTCACCTGGGAGTCTGGGGATCGAATCCCGCCCGGGCCCTCCTTTGTCCTGCCACACAAACTTATTGCGATAGACAAATATTGGTCGATAATCCAAAATAAAGACTTCGGATTAGAACCCCAAGTAAATGGATCGGTTTTGCTTCAGTAACACATTTACAAGTACAAAATCATAAAACATCTAATCCCAAGTACCTGGAAGTAAAGAATCCATATCATGATCAGAGTAACTTTCCCAGTTCAAGAAGTTATTCATTTTAAATGTACATATGTGTACATTTCCGTGTGTGTGTAATAATCCTGAGCACCAGAACTGACTCACCTCATCATACAAACTGATATCAGATCAATAAAATCAGAAAGATTTTTTTAAAAAAAAAAGGAACGTGTTATCCTCCTGCCTTGGAGATGTTTTATATTTAAACATAAAAAAGTGGAACCCCATATGGCTTCACTGTAATCCAACATTAGGGATAACAGTTACACTAATAAAATAGTACAGTTAAAATCTTTGATGTCATTACCACATTTACCAGATTCATCCTGCAGGCAAGACTGGACCCCATGGTGGGCCGGTTGTAGACTAGCCCCCAACCCTATGTTTAACACTCCTGTTGCACAGGCCAAATAAAAATATTTTTCTAAAAACAGCTGTGAGACATAATCAATGGCCGATAAGGGAGAAATGTGATTAATTTATTTGTTTGCTTTAAAAAAAAAGTTTTTCCTTTTCTCAGATGCACTTTCATACTTTTAAAATGAGTAAACACCAAGGGGCAAACTCGGTAGGAGAAAACTGAAGCCCCGGAAGTAACCCTGAAAACTGTAGTTCACTTCTCATCCACTAGGGGCTGACTCCAAAACAGAGCAAATCCCCATAGACTCCTACGTTAAAACCAGAAATAAACATGTTTACAGCCTGGTCAAAAAAAATCATTTTAGGTTTAAAAGCTCAGTTTACCATCATGTCAACCTGAGTGGGGCATTTCTTTTTATAACTCATCCATGAAAAAGTTATTTCATTTTGAAATTTCACATAATCAAGGGCGTGTCCTTTCGATTGACAGGCGGCAGACCGGATGGCGACTGTGGAAAACACCCAACAGGCTTCACTTTCAGATCTTCAGATGTAACCAGATACTACGTCCGTTATTTTTCAGTCTTTGGTAAAAACCATAAAAGTGATTTAAATTCTTTTGTTAATCATCATCCTGCTGCCACAATATCGTCTCTGAAAGAGTTTAACTGATTTTAAGGAAAACTTTAAGTGAAAATGTTGTATTAAGGAGAATCTCTGAAATATCTCTTAAATTTAAGGTTATTTTGTGAGACTGTTTTTGGCTCATGAAGCAGGTTAAAATCAACTAAACAGAACTACGATGGAGGCTCTGATGCTTCAGTGTTAACCAGGTTTTCCTCTTCAGGCTCTGAGCATCTCACATAATGAGGAAAAAAAGGTTTTCCTGCACAAAACACACAGCTCATCTCTACCATTTGATAGAGTCAGATTTTCAGTGAACATAATAAACTTATCAAAAACATGAAACTAGAATATACTTGCCCTTAAACCCAACGAGACACTCCAGGGTGTGTAAAAGGAACAAAGGGGGGGATAACTTATTCTCTCTTTTCCATCTTTCTGACTTCAGTTTTTATGATGAAGTGAGTCAGTTCAGGTGCTCAGTATTGCTACACACATGTGGAAATGTACACGTATGTACATTTAAAATAACTTCTAGATCTGGAAAAGTTCCTCTGATCATGACATGGAATACTGGATTTTTCCCCTCCACATACCTGGAATTAGAAGTTTGGTGATTTTATAGTTTCACTGTGATCTGAAAATTGTAATAAATGTGTAAATAAGTAAATATGTAAGATAGATATGCAAATAAAATAAAACTTAAGGTATAAAATTACTAAAGTACATAAACATTTCTTCATGTGTGTCCTGATCACCTGAAATGACTCATCATACAAACTGAAATCAGAAAGATAGAAAATATAAAAAGTTCTCCTTTTTTCCTCATCTACCCCTGGAGTGTCTGTAAGGACCCCAGTGGGGGCACAGACCCACATTTGAGAAGCAGTGACCTAGCGGACCGCACTTTGTGCTCAGCATCCCGGTCTGCTTGCCCCCCACAGTCTGACCCAGCAGAAACAAAGACGACGCGTCACATTGTGCTCGTGCTGTTAAACATACAGCATGAAAAGTGTAACCTGAGACGTGTGTGTGTTGGTGTGTGTGCATTGATTACATAATGCTGCTGGCAAGCAATCCCAGCTGAATAGAAGCTTTCCAGCTTCCTGCTCGTTATAAATAGATCCATGCCCTCTTTTACTTTGCACTTTGTTAGAGACTCATCTTCCTCACACTCTTCATCAGCTCAGCATCCCGTGCTGCACACGGTGCAGGTCTGCTGCAGAAAGTTGTGATGACTGATCTGCTGCTGCTGTAAACAGTATCGATCTGTCCTGAGACTTCAGACACTGCGTGTTACGCTGCTGTTGTTTATCTGACAATCACGCTTGTTTACAGCACACAACAAAGTCCTAAGTCACTGTCAACAATTTGGTTTGGCCCAAAAATGAGATAAGAAATGAAAATGAATGACATCCTGGTATCATCTAAATATCATCAAACACATCTTCTCAGATCTGCTCCAGCGGGGAAGTGCAGCATATAAGATAAAGACTTGTCTTACCAGGATGAGCCGGGACGAAGCCGCCGACCTGATTGCAGATCTGTCTTTAAAATTCCTAAAAATCTGTTGGACTTGACTTCGTGGCTGTAATGAGCGTCGCCGCGCAGAGGCAGGACTGAGGGATTAGAGCTGGGAAGGATAGCGGTGGTCTCGCCTCCCTTCCTCCCCTCTTTCTCTGCAGCACTCCTCCCTGCTGCCGCCCACCCCCCACGCCCGCAGTGGTACGGCCCACCTCTGAGCTGCAGGACCGGGCAGAACGTGCCATCTGGCCCAGGGAAGGGAGAGCAAGAGCTGGGAGTGGGGATGGGCGTGGAGAGGGGATTGAAAGAGGCAGATGGATGGCCAGTAGGAGGGGGATGGAGGCAAGAGAGGGAAGGAGGGATGGAAAGATGAGGAGGAGGAGGAGTGACAGATGTGTTGACTTACTGTGAAAGCAGAGATGCTTGATGAGATGTTTTCTTTACAGTAATGCAAAAGTCCTGCAGCTTCATTAATATTCCTCCATATTTCTATATTTGTTTTCTCTGTTATTGTCTTTATTCTCTCTCCTTCTTTCTGAATTCATTGACTTAGTTTCTGTATTTTTTCCTCCATCACTCTCATTTTTCTTTGTCCTCCTTTCTGTTTCCATCTGCCTTCCTTCCTGTCTGACTCTCAAGCAGACACACTGTCTTTGCACATCATGACTTCATAATTAATTGATGAAGGAGAGAAACTGAAAGCGAATAGAGGAAAAGATAGATCATTTCTTACTGGCTGCTTTCTCCTCATCAATATTTTCATCATCAGAGTTTTTCTTTATGTTTTTTTTCACCATACAGTTAAATCAATTCTTGTGCCAATTCTTTTCTTCCTTTAATACTGCTTTAATGTTGTAGTCTCACAGTCCCGGATCAATAAATTATGTCTCCTTCTGATTCTGGCCTGTAAATTCAGAGCAGAATTCACTGAATTATACTTTGCAAAGCCAAACGGACATTTTGAGAAAGTGCAACCTTAAAACAACCCTTTCAGAACATTAACCAGATGACAGAGTCATCTGTAGGGTTTCAGTTTCTAAAGTGGTGAAAGAAGGTTTGATGGTCTGCAGGCAATAGAAAAAAAAAAGGCTCAGCTTTATTCCCAGCTCATTGCAATCATTTTTTTTTTTTTTAAAGGGACTAGAGGCAGGAATTCTGAAAGAATAAACATGCATGCCCAGTCTTTTTAATGCTAATGGGTGATAAAGCGTTAAAAAAACAAAAAGAAGGAGCCCACCCACGTCTCTCCGTTTCCTTCAACAGGCTGTGTGCTGCATAATGCACTGCGATTCGGTGGCCAAATATCCCGCGCTGTCCTGCAGACGTGACGTCCATTGATGCTGCATACGCGTCCCTGTCAGTTTTGATGCAGGAAAAAGATGGTTGCGGTGGATTCAAACACTGTAAGCGATAGTTATGGATTCTTCTGCCGTCAGCAAACGATCCAGATCTACTGAAAGACACTAAAAAGTGGCACTATAAAGAAAACGACTTTGTAAGCGTAGTAAACAATTATTGCTTCAGTTTGTGCAGAAAACATCTTAAGTCTTGTTTCCGACCGGTCTGGTTCTGAACTGGACTTTTTGGTGGTTGGTACACACTTTTTGCTTTTCCACAGGCAAAAACTGAAGGGTAGGGTACCAGAACATCCAACATTGCGACAATCCTACTGGTTTAGGACCCTTTTGTTGGGGTCCCAATGTTTCCAAACCCACTCTTCAGGGTGGAGCTTGATACACTGCAGTCCACTGATTGGTGGAAAGAATCATTACTTCTTGTGTGACTCAGCAATGGGAAGCCAAAGTCACCTCCATCTACTTACGGTCCAAAAAAGCCGAAAAAAAGAGAAAAGAATGTAAATGAATGGCGAGTCCCAGACTGAGAACTGTTAATGCAGCAGCCAAAACAATCCGGAGTTCATCATCTCTGACATCCGACTGGCCTCATCTCTGGAAACTTAAAAACTCCTCAAACACCATCTGCTCAGCTTGGCTCGCTTAATTCCTCCGAATTTGTCTGTTTTTTTCCTGTCTGTCTTTTTATGTAAACCCACCGAGGAAAACAGCCCAACAACAACAACAACAACAATAATAATAATAAAAAACTGTAATTCAAACAGTATTTAGCCATAAACTTTACTGAAATTGCTGAAAAAATAATTTGGACCTTTTAGGTGATGTTAATGCAAATTTCAAACAAACATGTACAGTTGCGTCAAATGTTTATATACTCTCCCATTAAAGAAGGAAAAAAAATTGCCGTCTGTGAAATAAGTTCAAATTGACAAAAGAAGTAATAAATAAAACTTTTATGAAAATCATGACATTGACTTTTTAATTGTGGTTCAACAAAAATATCAAAAACAAACAAAAAATAAAACAAGCAAACAAGCTTGATGGGACTTGTGAACTAAAATTTTAATGAACAACACATTGATGCAATCACAAGTATTTTCTGTAACGTCCAATCAGACTTCTGCTCATGTTTACAGGTATTTTGGTCCACTGTTCAAGAGCAATGTGCAGTAATTTGTCTGGGAAAGTTTTTTTTTTGTTTGTTTTTTAAATTTTTATTTTCAAACACAATTCAAAATCAGTATTTTATTTTACCATATTATAATGTATACATTTTTATTTATTATTAGTTTCTTGTTATTTGAATTACTTTTGTGAATTTAATCTTTTTCTTTAACAGGAGGGTATGAATAATTTTGAGGACGACAAAATTATTGTATGTAACTCTCAGGGATCTAATGGTGTAGGTGATGTTTTATTGACTTTTAGGATGAGAATGAACTAATTTTTATTTTATAATTTTCTTTTTCACTTTTTTGTTATTTGAATAACTATTGTGAATACAGCCTTTTCTTTATTGGGGATATAAACAACTGTATTTCTACAGTTTTTAAGGTTTAGAGACATTAAATATTCATTTACACACTGACTGTGTATTTATCATTGAAAAGGGAACCATCACACACATTAAATTAATTCATTCCATTATTTTCTGTGCTGCTAAGTCCAATTAAGATTCCAATTCAGGGGTCACTGGAATCTATCTCCATAATTCTCAGGTGAGAGGCAGGGTACACCCTTGCCAGGTGGCTAGACTATCACAGGGCCAACACAGAAAGACAACCAACCATTCACACACATTCATTCACATTAAATTCATGTCTGATAAATCATTTTAAGTCATATTTGTTATTTTTCCTCTTGTAAATGTGGCATAATTCATCATTTGCATTTTATGTAATCTGTTATGTTTTATTTGATCAACTTGGGTTACATTTCTTCTGTTTTTGTGTGCGGTTTATCATTTTTGTCCTCTAACTTGAAGCAGGAGATTTTCCTCAGCTTCACTGTCACATCTTCTTTTCTCCTATCTGTTCATCCACATGAAGTCAAATGAGAACATTAAGCATGAATGATGACACTGTGTGAAAGTGGAAGGTTTAAAGCAGTCGTTGCTTGCGAGTCAGTATTAAACGTGTTTCCGGTCTTTGTCTGCGAGGCGTCCACCACCCACAGGCAGGCCATATGGAGCTGCTGCTGCGTGCTCATTAGTAAATCCATGCTGGGAAGAAACAACCTTCACGTATGCGGATTCTGCCCTCAGGTAGACTCGGGCCTGTCAGGAAGTAGCTGTGTTGTTAATTATCCAGCGGATTGTTGGTTGGAGGAGAATCTTCTTTATTTCACAAATATTCACCTTTAAATGGAAAATATCAACCCCTTCTCGGGTGCACACATTTATTCAGATATTCTGACGTGAACATCCCGACCTGTCCTGCTATCCTCTGCGTCTCTTTAACCGATGTGGGATTCATAGTTCTGGTACAGGGGACAGTGGGGATGGTTGTAACATAAGGACAGTTGTAAAGCCACCATTTCCACCACTCATGGATGAGCTAGGAGTCATGTGATCATTTCAGTGTCAACAGAAATATGCAGATTTTATTGAGAAAAAATTGTTTGAATTACATGTACCGGAGATTTTTTTTATTTTACCAACACTAAACTTTGTTTAGTACTTGCACAACTGAATATGGAATCATATGACTTAAGCTGGATTTTTACACGCGCGTCGTCTGCGTAACAGCCATAGGCTCCACAAAGGCCGGACATGCACCTCTTCAGATCTGACGTGCATCCCAGCAATGTGAGGCAAGGAATGCAACAGAGGGCCCAGGCAGGATTTGATCCCCAGACTCCCAGGTGAGAGTCACGCACGCTGACCATTCAGCCAAAGGGATATCCTTGTAGCCAAGTCGGGCGCATGATCTATCAGAGGCATATTGACAGGACCCCACACTGTCACAAATGCAAACGCAGAGACGTGGCGGTACTCCCTTGCAGTGTTGGAAACTTTACTTTACTTTTCCAGTTTCACCGATGAACAGATGCCTTTTTGTTGTATTGCTGGTTAATGTTTAAATGCTCATAAAGATGGCGGTAGTTAATTTATGTTTCCTACAGATCCTGAGTTATATTGGAAGTGGATAAAGTGCGACCTGCTTCTTTATCCACTACTGTATTCACTTCCAAATGTCTGCAAATATTCTTCCCCCCAGCGTTTACTCAGAGCAGTGATGCAGCAATGAACAGAGACAGCTGCTCTTCTGGTCATCACAGAGCCTCTCCGACTGCTTGCAAGTTGCGTCTTTCCCTCCATCCTTATCTTATGAATGGGAACTATCGAAAGCTCGGCTGGAGCCATGTAAGTTGTTATCTTCTCATCTTTACAGGCTAATTATTTGCTGCGAGTTAGCCACAGGCTAACCGTTAGCCCTGGCTGCTGCAGGATAATGTCTCTACTGTCACTCCTGACTGTCAAACCAGTGCAGGTCTAAGCAGCTCCTTAACAGCTGTGGGTCTACTTGGTGCTGTTCTGGGTCCACTCACAGTTCGGTCCGGGTCTTGCAGGGTGGAGCTGAACCGAGTGGACTGGGGGCTGGGAGAAGGGATAGGGAGCTGACATAGGGTGAATTCCAATTCCTGTCTTAACTCTCAATCTTAACCCTTAATCTCAAAAATGTGCACTCCCAGCAGCAAGTGCTGCTCCAATTCTCAGAATGTTGATTTGAGGGGCAAATTTGAGGGGTGAATAGCAGGTGAAAATCGCTCTTCACCTGAGGCAGACATCCCCCACTGCTGTTTTGACGCGAGTTATCGTGCGATTTCGGAATGAGATTTGATTTCCAGCATCCCAAGATTTGGACAGAGACACAGAGACCAAAACAAAAAGCCATCACCAGGTAATGTAGATACTTCATTCATTTCTCCTCTCTAGTATGTTGTCGGACACTCATTGAGACTATGCGAGCCCCTCAGTGTGGAAAAAAAAAGCATGTTTTTAGGGCAAACTTAGGGGCCAGTTGCCCCATACTTATCATTAGCTGGGCTGGTAGGCTGGTGCAATGCTGCCTGCTAAATACTAAATACTGGAGCTACTGTATCTTGAAAATTTCTTTCTCCATCACTCACATACAGGTACTCCCCAAAAAATTTGAATATTTTGAAAAAGTTCATGTATTTCTATAATTCAACTTAAAAGGTGCAATTTACATATTGTATAGACAAATAATATGCAAATCAATGTATTTCAAGCTTTTATTTGTTTGAATGTTGCTGATTAGGACTTGCAGCTTAAGAAAACTTCAAATTCAAAAACTCAAAAAATTAGAATATTGCATGAAATCAATTTTAAAAGGACTTTAAATACAAAAACATCAGGCCTCCTGAAGTAAAATCTTGCATCTGTACTTAGTACTTGGTTAGGGCCCCTTTTGCTTGAATGACTGCCTTAAGCCGGGCGTGGCATGGATGCAACCAGCTTGTGGCATATTTCAGGTGTTATGGAAGACAAACATGCTTTAATCACAGCCCTGAGCTCTTCTTTATTGTTTGGTCTCTTCCCATTCACCTTTTTCTTGACAATGCCCCACATGTTTTCGATGGGGTTCAGGTCAGGGGAGTTTGCGGGCCAATCAAGCATGGTAATCCATGGTTGTTGAACCTTTTGTACTTTTGGCAATGTGGGCAGGTGCCAAGTCTTGCTGAAGGATGAAGTCTGCATCCTCATACAGCTGGTCCACTGAAGCAAGAATGAAGTGCTCCAAAATGTCCTGGTAGACGGCTGCATTTATGCTGGACTTAAAGGAGCCCTATCATGAAAAATGGACTTTTAAGAGCTTTTCAGCATGTCAGTGTGTTATTTCCTTATCAAGAAATGATTTAAATCGTTATTTTTCTTCATTCATGCGTATTTGAGTAATCTACATGAATATTTAAACCAAGCGCTACCTCCCTGCAAACGACTGACTACCCACCCCGTTACGTATGAACGTGGCACCAATCACGAAGTGACAAACACGCATGCGCAACATCTAGCAAGACGCCCTGTGTTGAACAGAAACTCAGAGAATCCTATACACACTCTCTGAGGAAGAAACTAACACCTGCAGGAAGATTTCCTCAGAGACAAGCAGCCATCAGCTAACAGACGTTTGCTCCAGAGTTCAGGAGAATTTTCTTCCTTTTTTTCTTCTTTTTTTAACTCTAGAGGACAGCAAGTTGGGAAAAATGCAGTTACGTTCAGCGTGGTTATGTTCAGCGGGGAGTTTATTTGTTGTACTGGACGAATCAACTTGCCAGAAGTGGTTGGATTTAACTTCAGGAGCAGGGAAAAAAAACTCAACTTTGTGTGTGAACTTCACTCCTGACAACTTCATGAATCTCGGGCAGTAAAGTGTTTTTTTCTCTGGGATTACTTCTGAAACCTGACGCAGTTCCTACTATAAAATGCGCATGGACAGACAACAACAGTGGTGAGTCAACACATCTCTCAGCTCAATGCTAACCGTTAGGCTATGATTTGTTCGCTAATTTACTTACTTGTCAGGGGTCTCTGTGGTACTTCTGTGGTACTGCGATACTTCAAACTCCATATCAGACTCTGGTCGAGCGCATGCAGCTCCATAACAGGCTGGTCTGTTTTATCCCGTCGATCGGAGTAATTATCCATCAATGTTTACTACTAACATCCACACGAGAGCTGCCGGTGCCGGTGCTACAGACAATTCTGTGACCCTTCAGAATAAGTGTCTCCTCCAGGGCGACGTCATGAAATGGGCGTAAAACATGCTGCAATTGGTCGAGAGCTCCGCGGTTCAGGACAGTCAGCCATCTTACTTCCGTGTTGGAAATTAGATGCATTGAAAAACTAATATTTAACACCAAATTAGTTTCTATAGTAACGATGGGAACATATCTAGCTTATAAATGCCTGTATTTGACTTTTGGAACATTTGAAAAGCATGATACAGCTCCTTTAATGAAGCTCACAGGTCCATTCCTTATGAAGTTCCTCCACACTTTTGAAAGGCCCTTTCCTGACCATCTTCTCCAGGCTGCTGTCAGCCCTCCGGCTTGTACACCGTTTTCTTCCTTCCACTTAACTGTCCATTAATGTGCTTTGAGACAGCACTCTGAGAACATACAACTTCTTTTGCTATCACTTTTTGTGTCTTTCCCACCTTGTGCAGGGAGTCAATGATGGTTTTCTGCACAACTGTCAGATCAGCAGTCTTCCCCATGACTGTGAGTTCTACTAAACCAAGACAGGGACTTTTTTAAAGGCTTGGGGCACTTATGGAGATGTTTTGGATTACTTATCTGATTAGAATGTGACATTCTGAGCCTACAACACTGGAGCTTTTCACAGTATTCTAATTTTTTGAGTTTTTGATTTAGAGGTTTTCTAAAGCTGCAACATCTAATCAGCAACATCCAAACAAACAAAAGCTTGAAATATATTGATTCACATATTATTTGTCTAAACAATATGTAAATTGCACCTTTTAAGTTGAATTACAGAAATACATGAACTTTTTCAGGATATTCTAATTTTTTGGGTAGCACCATATTAGATTTGATGATGTCTTTCAATGCTTCATTGCTCTCCACTGTAAATTGTTTGAAGGAGAGCAATGAAGCATTGAAAGACATCATCAAATCTAATTTCCAGATTTCCCAGTTTGACTCTGGACAACAGCTAAGCTGCATCGTGTTCACAGACAACCCCCTTTTCCTGCATGCTGGCCTTAATCCCTTCACTTCCATCAGAGTGACATCAGCTGGTTTGATCTGAGCTTGCACCATCGGCAGTACGAAGCAGCCAATGCTTACACACAAGCACACATCCAGGCGATGGGGAACATCCATAATCCCAGTGGCATACTTTGGCAGCGCAGCGTAAAGCTGGTGCTGAAGGATTACAACGACGAGATCACTCAGACTGGAGAAGCACGCCTTATTATAAAAACCTGACCCAGACGGACTCTGACCGACACAATACAGTCAGCACTGTCCAAAAGTCTCCAGCTAACCCTCAGTTCTTCATTGCTACTGGTGCCCAGTCCAGTTCCTGTGTCATGTGACATACCTCAGCTTTTTCTCCTGTTTCCCTTCCTTACAAACAGCTTCTTGACAGCTACGTTTCCAAGGAGATCATTTCTGATGTAGTTTGGGCCAACAGTATGGATCAGCTGAAGGTCCAGATGCATCTTTCAGGTCCTGGTTCAGGTCTTTGATGTAGATAGTTTTTAGTCCTGACTCTTCTCTTTTGTCCTCCGTGTCTCCAGTTTCTGCTCCATGCTGAGAGATGCCAAGTTTCCAGCTAACAGCTGTTTAATCACCTTGTAACTGCTACAATCCTTTTTTTTCTGACTGACTTTAAAACTGCTTCTTTGCTAAGTTGTCTGTTATGTGTTGACACAACTCTGGTTCATCCCTTCAGTTAGGAGTCTTTTTACTCCTTAAGAGATTCAGAAGTTCGCTGGTTTAACTAAGACAAAATAAGGACTGGACTAAAAATGAAAGAGAAAACAGAAAATATCCAACATAGAACTTTGAAAGACCTTCAGAAAACTGGAGAACTCAAGGTCACCTTCAAAGGATCTGGACCTGGATCAGCGTTTACGCAGCTCTCTATTACCAGATTAACTCATTGTTACTGGTATGAAGATTTAAATCTCTCATGTCTTAGCTGAACCTTGTACCAGGGAAGATCCACCATCATAAAGTCATCATGTGCGATCTTTACATCTTTAACCCTAAAAATGCCACCCAATTTCTGGCTTGCAGAGGCACTACCACTGATATTACCAGTTTCTCAGGAAATGTAGTGTGTAATTCTGTGGGGTAAACTGTGATGGATAGTTCACCTTTAAAGTGATTTACAGAGGTTTTTCAGGTATTTATCTCATTTTCATCATAAAAAGATCTCTATCACTACTGTTGCTAAGAGACCTCTATTTAGACCAGGAAATGATGATGAAGCCACTTCTTGTCAAGCTTAAATTGATAATGTTCAATCATGAGCAGCCAAAGATCAACGAGTGAGCAGAAAGCTCTCTGTGTGTCTGAAAAAAACAACAATAATGGTCCTCTATGGCTGAAATAAAGCCAAAAAAAAAAAGACCTTTCTGATGCTTGGTGGCAACAAAAAGCAGCTGAGTTGGGGTTGGTTTTGTGAGGATAGTAGGTAAATAGTAGCATAAATAACTGGAAATGAGGAAAAAAAGTGTAAATATGTAAATAATTTCTGTTGTGTGTTTCAATGCTATTTTTTTTTTTTTATCCTGAAAGCCAAGACTTTAGACAATGGTATGCAGATGAGAATAGGCTTGGCCACCGATGATCTGTGTTTTTTTTTTCTAAAAAGTTATTTTAGTAATAAATTCTGTTTTCTTGTTCTGGTTGACCTTTATGGTGCTATATCTATTGATATTGTGGCAGTTGATGTTCCTGTCACTATGGCTCAGAGTGATCATGTGCCCTGGCTACATGACCCAGGGGATATCCCTTCGCCTGGGAGTCTTGGGATTCGAATCCCATCCAGACCCTCCTTCTGCCACAATATGTTCATTTTACATCATTTTAGCCTCATAATCTGACAGCTGAGGCTGTCCTGTAACATATTGTCTGGATGCTGACTGAAATTAAAGGTTCTGCTTCTACAGACTGTTTTTCACATTCAGGGTGATTAAAAAAAAAAAAAAAAAAAACATTTTGGAGTTTTAAGGGTTAACACAAGCTAGCAGCAGAAATGTCACATTTTCCAGGAATAGAATAACATCTTCACAGGAAATCCCCCCAACAATGCAGCATTTCTCCTACACTGACTCAGTCATTTATATTGTTAGCGCCACGCCTTCAAAATGCAGAGAACATCAACTTTTCTTAATCATGGAAGCATCGCCGCCTCCACCAGCGCATCCGTGGTGCTACTCAGCTGTCATCTGCTCTGCATGTGAACACAGCATGCAGAGCAACAAGGACAGGTAAGAGAGCATCTCACAAACTCATCCAGAGAGAAGAAAGGTGACTGCTGATAAGTGGCTTCTATTTTCAAAATTAAATAGACATTCCAATAAATATGTAAGGCGCCCAGGCAGCCCAAGCTACGTGAATCACTCTCGCCCAGCAAAGTGTTAGTTTTGAGAGCCAGGAGCCGTGTTTAGGTGGTGTGAAGCTAAAGAAATGTTTTCTTCGAATTAGCGCTGGTAGTCTGGTTCAAATCAGAGCTGGAAGCAGCTCGGTAGATAGGGGACCTGAGTACCGTACAGCGGTTTCTGTTGTCGCAAGTTCTGCTCGGGTCGGCGCAGGCAAAGTTGCATAGAGCTGCTCGCAGGCCAGAGGCACCAGCGGGAGGGGGGGAAACATTGAATCGCTCCGTAAACACTTTTTTTTTAGCCCCACAGGGATTCCGAAAAGCATTTATTAAGGTAAAAAAGTTACTGAGTTCCCCTGTAAGTTAAACGTATTGATTTGCTCTTGTGCATCATAAATTAACTAAAACCTTAAGTCGTGGTACAAAAACTCAGCCTTAACCAGGAGGCTGAAGAAAAACTGTTTCCTGGTTTTCAGAACCTGCATCAATGACACTGCAAATGAATTTCAGACTTTGATCCAAAGAGCTGGAATTTGTGAGATTGATCCTCCTGACCTTGCACATCTAAGCACATTAGCTTGGATTGCACTGGAAGAGTCTGCCAACCTTGCCAGCCCGAGCCTCAGCTGTACAAAGCACTAATCGATGAATCGGATTCTGATTAAAATATGGCCTCTTTTCTGCCGGTGGATTCCCTGCTGGCTGCTTTCCTACATTTCTTTTAACCCTCTCAGTGAAAACTTCAGTCTTCAGCCAACCAAGACTGCACAACACTTTGGCTGAGAGCAGGAAGGGAGAAGACCCATGAAAGCAGATTTTCCTCTGACCTGCATCACACGGAGCTCAAACCAGCAGCTCTCAGTTCTCTAAGAAAAAAGAGCAGAATCTGCCGCATCAGTTTTCTCCAGCTGAAATAAAAAGACAAACAAACTAATGTTGTAATCAGCTGCATCGAATCAGGATTTAAACTGCAGACCAGCAGCCTGCAGAGAAAACGTTTCCATTCGCGTAAAGTTACGTGTTTATCTGGTCGTGCACTTAGGAATTTTTCAAATTTGTTTTGAAATTCAAACAGAGCAGGTTCATATAGTGGTGTCTGCAGGCTACCACCCTTCAACATCATTTTCAAGGGCAAAGTGGAAACTGGAGTTCTGTTTGTGAATAAAATAACTGGACTTTAATACAATCTCAACCTTCTTGCATGTTCTCTGTGAGCTCAGAGAGAAATATGTTTTCTCTACGATGCCGCCTCTGACATGAACGTCTGGACTCTGCTAATTGCTCCAGTTTTGCTTCATGCATTGATGCCTTTGCTCGTCTGAGTCCAAGCTGGGAAAAAAAACATGGATGGCTGCTGACATGTCATGGATTATCTTAAAGGAAAGCCCTGAGTCTGTTCCACAATGGATGCGGAGAGTATTTCTATTTTCCTCTGAGTCCCAGAGCTCCTCAATTAATTCATGAGTTATACGTGGAAGAAGCTGACAGGACGGCAGACTGCAGAGTGCTGTTTGGGCTCGGCCTGATTTATAATGCATGGAGGGGAGCAGGCGGGGGCGGAATGGGGAGAAAGATGGGGAGGTTGAAGGGAAGACAGGGGGAGGAGGTGGAGGAGAGTAAAGTGGCAGAGCGAGGAGGGAAATAGGACTGGAAATGTGGGAATTCTGTCAGTGATGAGGGGCTGCTTGGCTGTGGGGGGCCTGGGGTTCTGGTTCAGCTACAAAACATCTCGTGTTGCATTCTGGGTCCATCAGATCCACTGGACTAACCCATCACACGTCTGACTGATCCTCTGAAGTCTCAGCTTCTGTTTTTAGACTGTATCTGCTGCTGTCTCCATTTGTCACATTTCATAAAATCTGACCTGAAACAATCTAATTCTTAATTTTCCAGTAATATTTTATTCTCCCACAACAGATGAACTAATATTTCTGTTCTTGATTCATTTTTTCCAAAGACTATTCAAAAGAAGGGTAAGGAAGAGGAATGAACTGATAGAAACAAGCAGAGCAATTCTGGTGATCACCTGCAGACACGCTTTCAGGAAAAATGGGTCATCTGGATATTTATGGAGATAAAGAAAGTTGTGGTAAGAGTTAAAGTTATGGGCTAAAATTTATGAGTTTTTCCTCATTACTTTGTTTTAATCTTATATTAATGATCTAGAATTTCCTTATTATAACTATAAATCTAATCATTCTGATACTTTGTGAGTATTTTTCATTTGAACTGGCGGAGATAGGCTCCAGTTGGGTCTGGATGGCCTACAGTTGATCTTATTGTAAACACTCAGTGCGGTTATCAAATCAAATCAAAATTGATTTCTAAAGAACTTTCCATACATTTAAAACATAGCACCAAGTGCTTTACAAGTTAAAAACATCCCAACGCTGACTCCCACATATGTTTCATTTTGTAAAACACTGTTGCAAACTTTAACATGTGCTTTATGAATAAAGTTGACTTCACTGGTAACAGTTGATCCATTCAACTTTATGATAACATTGTAGTGGGTTTACATAATTCACCCACGGAACCTAAGAGAGGTGCCCAGTTTCCAGGGGGGCTGTTACACAGTTTGTCGGTGGTTGTTTTTTTTCTCCTGCCTTTTTCATGTTGTCGTGCTACGAGCTAAGCCTTTTTTCCATGTTTTCCTATCTCCTCCTCCCCCTCTTCTCCTTTTTTCCCTCCTCTCCCTCCCCCCTCCCTCTTTTTTTCCCTTTTTTTTTTTTTTTTTATTTTTGGTAATCTATTTCCCTTTCTCTCTCTTTTTTTTTGTTATTATAGTATTTTTTTTTTTGTTTTTTTTTTTTCTTTTTCTTTGTTGATTCTTCCTACAAACCACTCTTAAACCTTTTAAGATATCAATGATATTTCATTTTCCTAGAAAAGAAGATTTTTTTTTTTTTTTTTTTGAGAGCACATAGCTATTTTACAGCTTTAGTCCTCTTGGTCTAACGAGTCTGGCCTTTTCACACCAGGACCGATGCAAATAAACGGCACGAAATTGCGAATAATTCAGAGGAGAAATATCGACGCATTTCTCTATAGCTTACACACCTGCTCCGACGTGAAATTACGAAGATGCAAGAAAAAACTCGCATGGGCTGCAGGGAAACTTCTGAATTCTGAAAACAGCTGATCTCACCGTGGAGATGCCAGATGGGGATTTTAAATAAAACACATGTAGCTAATAACCTCAAATGGCTACAAAATGTAGGGATAAACACTGCTACTTCAGCTGTGACAACCCCCCCCCCCCCCCCCGTTTGCCAAACAACAGTGCTGCAACACGAAGTTGATAACACCTGAGCCATAATGATGCAGTAACAGCGACCAAGCGACACTTCTCTCTTTTTCCTTTCTCTTTTTGCTTGCAACCAGCTCTGTGACGGTCAGAGCTCCTTCTCTGATTGGTGGATTGTGTATCTGTCGGATGCGAATATTAAGAAAATCGACCCCAGTTTGAAAAAATAAACGTCGCAAAATCGCAAGACAGAATTTTGTCACTGATGTGAACGCTCCCGTTGACTTGATATTAATTTGATTAAAGCTTTTGCCGTGCGAATCTTTCAGACGAAATATTCTGAGTAGGTGTGTAAAGGCCTTTAGACAAGTTGAGAGGCTGATCTGTTGTCGCTGTCCGACTCGCGTCCCTGCACGCCACATTGAGTTAAGTCCAAATTAAGTTAGTCCAACAAAACTGCTTAATTCTTAAAGAAAGTAATTCAGTAATATCAAAATTCCTTCCAGGGTTCATGTGCATTCAAAGACTCGAAGGTGGAGTATTTGGAATTTAGGACAAGCTAAAGTTGGCACGGGTTCACACATCACTCACGCTGCATTTCCAGGTCGACAAAAGCTGCTCCGAAACCCCACTCTACAGCTGGTCCGAGAGCAGGTGAGTCACGTCGATTATGAGTGCGAGTGGCGTGTACACACTGACTCAGTCACGCCATGTTCGGATCTCAGTTGGGTCGATCTAAATAGGTCCTATTTGAAAACCACCTTCAGACGATTCAACCACACATTTTAAGATCTCATGAGATCCGTCTCATCTCAACCTGACTGAATCTAACACGTGGAAAGTTGTTTAGAGTCCTGCAAATTATACATTATACATCATATTGTATTATACATTAATTACTTTGACCATGAAAATGTGAAATTTGTTTGTTCAAACTACATCTGAGACTTTAAAGTGGAAATGCAATGGTCAACCAACCTAACTTTATTTACTAGACTGAGTCCTGGTCTTATCAATAATTATATACCAAACGGGAAAAATATAAGCATATAAAAGAAAAACGTTTCAAAGTTGTATGTTTTTAGGACAAGGGCGCCGCCATCTTGCAGTACTGTAAGCTCTGATGTCACCGGGCTGGTTAGTCCTGCGGTCCTGAATGAGAGTCCTCTGGTCCGGTCCACAATTATAAAGAAAACAGCTGAATGACGGAGACTTGTGAGCCAAAGGAGAAGAAAAGACAAAAGGGGAACCACTACTGTATCCTCCTGGTATAAAAGTAAGTTTTCCAAAGTTTAAGCTGACAACAGTTAACAACCTCCAGGTGAACCAGAAACCGGTCCTGCTGCTGCTGGGGGCTCTGAAAAGGGAACCTCCCTGACTCCAGATCATGAGGTGAGAATTTTCTAGGGAAAATGAGGAAAATGATCAGGAGACCTGGAGTCTGATAAGCTAAAGGTGTGTTCAGACCAAGCTCGATTTGGGCGTTAAGGGCGTCAGGTTTACATGCAAAGTCAATGGCTGACGCGCATCGGGGAGGCGTCGAAAAACCTGCGGCGCGGCGCGTCTAGGTGTGTTACGCGCGTTTCGCGCGTCTAGTTTTGAGATTTTGAGCGTTTGACGCGCGTCAAGGGCATCAGACGCCGGAGTTGGAAAATCTGAACTTTGCCGTCTTGACGCGGGGCGTCGACCAATCAGAGCGAGTCATGACACAGACACACTTTTTCTGACAGGAGAGGAAACACCCAGAAAAACCAGGGGAATCTCCTCTCTATCTGAAGTCAAAGGAGGATAAACTGTGATCTGTGTCCGGTCCCGGTTTCTGAACGGTGGTTTGATGACCTGCTGTCCTGATGGGATGTACTGGCTGATAATGCTGCCCCGCATCGGGACAGCGGGATGTTAAACTGGGCCGGATCAGACAGCTGAAAGCGCCGCTTGCCAGCAGCTCCTGGAGTAAAATGATGAAACTCATCACAGTCAGAACACCTGGAATCATCTGGTGAACCGGACACAGAGCAGAGATGTCCGACGACGACGTTCCCTGCTTTATTTATCACATAAAGCTGAGCCGCTCTCTCTCCTGCACCTGCCATGGTGCAGACAGACCGGTGAAAGGAAAAAGAGAAAAGAGAGGCTCCTCCCACGGCGCGGCGAGCGCTGCTTGACTGGACATCTCTCGACACGCGTCAGGGCGTCAAGACGCTGGAAATCAAGCGTCTGACTTTTTAGTGACCAAGCGTCCAACTTTGGGCGTCAGGCGCGATTTTGACGCCCAAATCACGCTTGGTCTGAACACACCATTAGAGGTTGGCAGACGAAAGCCTGAAGCTGCTCTGGGTGTTTTTATATCACTGTATATAAGCTGAGCTCCACTCACTGGCGGGTCTGTGGCATCAGTCTGTACCAACATCAGTACGTAGCTCTCCGCCTCTATTCCTCTTTGAGCCTCTTATTAAACACACGTCAAACAGCAACACTCATAAATTCCCCCCACAGCCTGATGATGAACAGAACAGCTCTGGAGCAGGTTGATCTGAAATGACTGTCATAAAAACTTTCTAACTGGGACTCCCCTTTTCCACGGCGGGGTCCAGTTCTAGCAAACACTGCACTCTCCCTCTTCATCCTGCAGCCTGGATGCTTTCCCATTGTATCCCTATCTCGCTATAGCATTTATTTTACTTTACATTAAACCACCTGTTACTACCGTTAGCTTAGTTAGCCTACCTGCTGTTTTCCCGGACGCACCCGTGTCTCCGCTCGGATCTCCTTCAGGGACAGCACCGCCTCCAAAACGTCTACCTCCCGATACAATAATCCATAGGTGTAATCCAAATTGTTATAAAAAATGCTCCACGCATGACCTGGTCCATGTGGACCTACTGACAGCAGACAGCTTCCAGCATCGCTGAACCGCAGCCACTCCTACAGGTGCTGCCAACCCGCCCCTCCCGACACCAGCACCGGCGTCTCCTCCTCTCTCCTCAGTCACACGGTGTAATAGCTGGAAAGCAGTGGTACAGGATCTGGACGCTGGACTGGCCTCCTAGCTTCGCTTTGCATCATATTAATCTTCTAAAACGTGTTGCAGCTTATTATTTATAGTGCAGCGTTGCTGGTTATTCCTGTTTATTTAATGGGGAGTCAGAGGGGAAGCCAACCCGGTGATGTCAGAGCTCAGAGTACTGCAAGATGGCGGCGCTCTTGTCCTAAAAACATACAACTTTGCAACGTTTTTCTTTTATATGCTTATATTTTTCTCATTTGGTATATAATTATTGATAAGACCAGGACTCAGTCTAGTAAATAAAGTTAGGTTGGTTGACCGTTGCATTTCCACTTTAAATTGAAGGCTTGTTTCTATTTTAAAGACCCACAACATAACTTTTAGCAGTTTGTTCAGTGATGTGCCCCCTATCTGCAGCTAAACTGGCATCCATCTACCTGTACTGTGAGCTCATTGCAGCCAATAAAAGACAATCTTGTCTCATTTCTTGTTCTGTCCCTTCCTCTCTTACTTTTCCTCTCTGCCTCCGGTAATGTCTGCATTTCTTTGCTAAATTTGCCATGGTGCGCATTCAGAACAACCACAGTGTCTATATCCTTTTGCCAGTGTGACAGTGTGGGATCCTGTCACTATGCCTCTGACAGATCATGCACTCTGGCTACTTGGCCACAGGGATGTCCCTTTGACAGAATGGTTTGCACAGATGACTCTCAGCCAGGAGTCTGGGGATTAAATCCTGCCTGGCCCTTGATTGTGTACCTTGCCGCACTACCACCTGATTCGGTGTGCTACCAATGTTCGGCTGCAACATCGCGTCCTGGATGCAAAAGTTACATAGTGCGGTTCTCAGCCTCTGGATGCCGCTGGGCACGGATGGTTCGAAGAATGCACACAATAAATGGTGTCAAAACGAGTCAGAAACACATGTTTTTAAGCTTGAAAAGTTACATTGTGGGTCTTTAATATGCACTTGTTTTCATTATGTCAAGCACTTTGTGGTGCCTTTTAATGGTATGGAAAGTGCTTTATAAATAAAGTTTGATTTGAATTGATAGTGAGCATTTATTATTTCAATTATATAAAAAAAAACAAACAAAAGATTCCCAGTGTTGTTTTCAGCTATTTAGACGCATTAAACATGAACATGCTACTGAATTGCATGAAACTGTCATAAAAGAGATATTACACAGGTATAACATATTTATAAAGACATTGATTGCAGTGGATGTTTGAATGTGGACTTTTATATAAGAAAGCTAAGTTCAAGTCCCATTTGATCATTAATGTCCAAAAACAATGATTAAACAAACATGTGGTTAGTTTTTAATATAAACTAGGGGTGGGACTCAATTAAAAAAAACTGATTAAATAAAGGCTTTGTAATTAATTGATCTTGATTAATCGATTTTTAATTGAATTACAAAATTGCATTTTCTACGTTTGAATGGATTTTAGTGGATGACCAAATCAGACAACAAGCACAGACATTAATATTGTAAACTCAAGCTCATTATTGTATGACCAAATGCATTTAATTGTTTTTCAACTTTCACTTTTTAAAATGTTTCTGTCCACACTTTTCATGAAGAGGCATTAATATCAGAAGCAGCTTTTAGTTCTATATTGTGGTTCATGGAGCAGAGGTGAATATGCCTCAGATGGACAAATAACACCTATGCCTGAGCTGTAGTGACCTCTCTACCCGCTTACACACACACGTACACACACACTGACTCACAACACATCCTGAATCTCACTGGCTTGCCGCAACACCCACTCCTCCTCCCCCTCTTCCTGACGGTGGGGCTGAGGGATGTGCAGAAACTGTGACCTCGCTTCGCTGGGAGGAGACACCCCCCCCCCCACTGTATCTATGATGTTGTAACCTGTGTGAGCATGTGCTTAATTGTATTGAGGTGTGTTTTTTTCACTTAAACATATGTCCACTGTAGGGGGCATGTCTTTTAGGTTCTACCCCCCCCCCCCCCTTGTGGTGTCCCTTTCATCCTGCAAACAGGTGTGCTGCTCATGTGACTGCACCCTCAGCCTGCCCGGTTCTGTTTGTATTGCATCTACTGTCTGTATAATCTTGGACGGGTTCTACTGAAAACAAAATTTCAATGACAATAAAGTCTTCTGATTCTGATTCTGATGTAAGGTCTGTGCACTATCCACTTCAAAACACTGGAAGGGTTCTCCACAAGTCTTACCCGCAGGATTCTACGAAATGAAACAAACTGGTTCGAATAATGAAATGTTTACACATTATCTCTAAAAGAATAAATAAATAAATATGCATTTCTGTCGAGCTGTTCAAGACATAAAAACGCACATTATTCTTGTGCCATCACATCACTGCCAAACATTTAGACAAAATAAGCTGCATGTGCTCCAAACTACAGTACAAAAGCCTAAACCAGCCAGTGAACAGCCTCACGAAGCAGGATGGAGAGATTTATTACATTCATAAACTTATTTAGATGAATGAGAAACGACAGAGAGGTGGTTCACTCACCGTTTCTCCTGCAGGATGCTAGCAGGGATTTCCCTCTGCTCTGTTCCTGCCTGCATGAAGGAAATCCCAAAGCATAGATGCAGAGAGGAGGAAGCCGAGGAGGAGGAGGGGTGTTGGCTGTCCTGATGCAGTCCAGACAAGGTCTGAATACTTATCAGCTGTGTATGTTTAGCCTGTTATTCCTGCAAACCTCACTCTGCAAAGCCTGTCAGCAACAGCACGCACATGCAGAAAACAAACCCCCCAGTCCTCTGCTTCTCTTTGTGAAGTCATTGACATGTCATGTAGCGGATGTTTTCATCCAAAATTACTTCTAGGTGAGGAACACTGAACCCAGGCAGAACACTGGTGTGAGCATTAATCTGAGTGCAAACGTACATGTACAATTAAAAGAAAGGAAGTAGGAGTTTGGTGTGTTGAGGTGAGATGTTGCCTGAGGGGACTGTTGAAGGGAAAGCTGGACGTCCATCTATCTGTGGTTTCCACCGTCATGTCCCAACCAATCATCAGCTGATGGCAGTGTGTGAAAAAAAGTTTTTCATTTGATAAGTTTCTGCAACGTATTTCCATCCAGTGTTGCATTTATGGACCCCTTTGATAACGGGATGCTGCATCTCAAGGGGGTATCCATTTAAAGGGACCAGAGGCAGGAATTTAAAAAACAAACAAACATGCATGTCCATTTTTTTTAATACTAATGGGTGACGAAGGACCCACGTCTCTCTCCGTTGCCTTGAACAGGCTGTGTGCTGCAAAATGCACTGCAATTCGGTGGCCAAATTTCCCGCCCTCAGGTCCGCAGTTTTGATACAAGAAGTAGACGGTCGCAGTAAATTCAAAGACTGTAAGCGATAGTTTTGGATTCTTCTGCCATCAGCAAACAATCCAGATCAACTGAAAGACACTAAAAAGTGTAACTACTTTAGGCTCTAAAAATATAGTAAATGACGTTGTTTCGAGTAAATTCTGGACGCTACCCACTCAGGACACTTGGAATACATTGAACGAGCAGTATGGAGGAATATTGACAAGTTTTTGTGGACTTCTAAGGACCTTGTTGGCTCGGGCTCAATCGAACTCCATTATATGAAAGTTGGGGGAAAACGAGAAGTCGTCCTGATCTCCGGCTGCATTTGAAATATTAAACAAGTGTTCCAGAGTCTTGCTCACCATGAAGGTAAGTGGAAAATAAAGTTAAATCGTTCTGTGGGTGAACTATTCCTTTAAGGTAGCTCCCTTCATTCCTGTCTTTCATGACTGGGCGAACTGATTCATCCAGGTGTGCCTCACCCCAGAAACCACAATGACAATGGTCAGACACACCTGGATTAATCAGTGTGTCCAGTAATGAAAGACAGGAAACAAAGGCTGGTTGTTAAGCTCAGGAAGTATTGGAATCGTGCATAGAGCCCATCCATTTGCAAAAATGTCTCATGTTCCCTGAACCACTCTTTCACAATCTGTGTCTGAGGAATTCTGGTGTTGTCATCCTGGAATATGTCCATGCCACCAGGTAAGATGGGATAACCTGCTCATTCAGGATAATCAGGTTGTCAGTTGAACTCATTCTTTGGACACATAATATTGCTGAACCAAGATCTGACCTACAGTAGACCTCACCTAGACCTGATCCTAGACCTGAGCGATTGCAGCAACCCCATATCACAGACTTCCCCCACAGGCTGTAGAGTTGACACTGGACATGATGAATCCATCCATGGTTGGAATTACAGGGGAAACAAGCCATATGAGCTTCCCTGATGAGTTTCCACAAGGGGATGAATACAGTCATCCATCCATCCAGCCAACCAAGCATACACATACATACAGGGACTACCCAAAAAATTAGAATATCCAGAAAAAGTTCTTGTATTTTTGTAATTCAAATTAAAAGTTGCAATTTACATATTGTATAGATAAATAATATGCAAATCAATATATTTCAAGCTTTTATTTGTTTGGATGATGCCGATTCGGACTTGCAGCTTAAAGCCTGGGATACACTGTGCGATTTTTTCGATCATTGCTCGCAGCTCCAACTCAAATTGTGCGAATCAGTCGCAGAGTTCAAAAGTTCACAGCTTACAATGTCTGTCCTCATACTGTACGAACCGACGCTCGGATGCGAGCTGACTACTCACACTGTGCGTCCTCAAAGACACGTTGGGGTCTTGAAGAATCCTGACATGCAACGCAATGAATACAACCAGTAGTAGAAGAAGAAGAAAACGGAGGAGAAGAAGAAGAAGAAGAAAAAGAAGAAGAAAACGGAGAAGAAGAAGAAGAAAATAACAGCAACAACAACAGCAGCAGCAACATTATTCTATCACCAAAAAAACTGTGCTGCCTTGGCGATTGGCGCTCTTCTTTGTGAAGAATTCGCCAAGAATAAAAGGCGACGACGTCGCGTGTGGACGAGGAATTGGCTGAGCAGACGTGGGCTGTATGGTCTGTTGGTTTTACAATGAGAACTCCGTCCAAATGACAAGCCGAGTTGCCATGCTGCCTCTGGTTTACTTCAGTTTTTGTTTCGCGCATGGGAAATGTGAAAATCTCCGAGGAAAGAGTTCTCAGTCTGGTCGTGGCGCCGCTTCAACATAAGATTCACTCACGAGCCACGACCAAAATATCAAACAGGTTTGATTTTCTTGCGACAAACGATTTCTGATCGTGAGCTCGTCGTGAGGTGCCAATCGCCTCTCGTGACCCCCTAGTATACTGCACGACACACGATTTGGTCAAAAGTCGGCCCGATCATCAACTTGTCGCACGACTGGAAAATCGGCTCAAAAACGGCCAAAATTCGCACAGTGTATGCCTGGCTTAAGAAAACCTCAAATTCAAAAACTCGAAAAATTAGAATATTGCATGAAATCAATTATGAAAGGATTTTAAAAGCAAAAAAGTCAGACCGGCTAAAATACAATCTTGCATCTGTACTTAATACTTTGTTAGGCCCTTTTGCATGAATGACTGCCTTAACCGGGCGTGGCATTGATGCTACCAGCTTGTGGAATATCTCAGGTGTTGAGGAAGACCAGCATGCTTCAGTCACAGCCTTGAGCTCTTCTTTATTGTTTGGTCTCTTCCCGTTCAGCTTTTTCTTGACAATGCCCCACAGATTTTCGATGGAGTTCAGGTCAGGTGAGTTTGTGGGCCAATCAAGCATGGTGATCCCATGGTTGTTGAACCAGGATTTTGTACTTTTGGCAATGTGGGCAGGTGCCAAGTCCTGCTGGAAGATGAAGTCTGCATCCTCATGCAGCTGGTCTGCTAAAGCAAGCATGAAGTGCTCCAAAATATCCTGGTAGACGGCTGCATTTATGCTGGACTCAATGAAGCACAGAGGACCAACACCAGCAGCTGATATGGATCCCCAAGTCATCACAGACTGGGAAACTTAACACCAGTGTTGTATAGTAACTAAGTAAAAATACTTTGTTACTTTACTTAAGTGGTATTTTTTTATATTCGTACTTTACTTTACTACTTCTATTTCTGAGTACTTTTACTTTTACTTCACTACATTTTCCAGGAAAAATCAATACTTTTACTCCATTACATTTACCTGAGCATCTTAGTTACTCGTTACAAAATAAGAAGGAACGTAATAGCCAATGGACAGTCTTTGTTTTGTTGTAGTGGGACTAGTAGCTAGTAGCAGCCTTGTGCATCCGTCTCTGAAGCTAAGCACACCTTTACCTGCCTCAGCAGCAGGTGAAAGGCTGTTCAGCATCGCTGGTCTGGTCTTCAGCCCAAGAAAAGCGAGACTGAGTTCTCACCATTTTGAGAAACAACTTCTTTTGAGGTTGAACAAAAAGTTTTTCAGGGTTCAGTAACGACTGGATGGACAGTTCAAGAGCTGTTGCACTGCAATCATGTTAAAGTTCAACCAAGTTTTTTGTTTGTTTGCATCACCTGCAAGCACCAGGAGTTTATTAGGAATGAGTTTATATTAAATGCATGTGGATATGAATGTTGGTAGGCATGCAGGTCTGTAAGGATGTTTTTCTGTGTACAGTATTTTTCTATATGTTTGGGTTTATGTAAGGAGGTGCTGAAGCTCCTTTACACTTTGAAAATTTAAACTTAAAAACTAAATTAAACAGGAAGAAAGAAAATGTTAAACTCAAATTTCTGATTGCGTTTTATCAACAGTACTTTTTTCTTTTGATACTTAAGTACAGTAAATACTAGCTACTTTTTTACTTTTACTCAAGTAATATTCCAGCAGGCAACTTTCACTTTTACTTGAATCATTTTCCAGTAAGGTACTTTTACTTTTACTCAAGTCTGGCTTTTGGGTACTTTATACAACACTGCTTAACATTGACCATCTTCTCAAAGCTGCAATCATTTTCACACCATTTTCTTCCACATTTCTTCCTTCAACTTAACTGTCCATTAATGTGCTTTGAAACAGCACTCTGAGAACATCCAGCTTCTTTTGCTATCCCTTTTTGTGTCTTTCCCACCTTGTGCAGGGAGTCAATGATGATTTTCTGCACAACTGTCAGATCAGCAGTCTTCCCCATGATTGTGAATTCTTCAAGACAGAGACTTTTTAAAGGCTCAGGGCACTTATGCAGATGTTTTGGATTACTTACCTGATTAGAATGTGACAGTCTGAGCCTACAACACTCGAGCTTTTCACAGTATTCTAATTTTTTGAGTTTTTGAATGGGCTCTATGCACAGCTCCACTACTTCCTGAACTTAATGCATTTCCTTTGTTTCCTGTCTTTTCTTACTGGGTGAACTGATTAATCCAGGTGTGCCTGACCTCATTAACTGACCAGACACACCTGGATTAATCAGTTCGTCCAGTAATGAAAAACAGGAAACAAAGGAGCTGCCTTAAGTTCAGGAAGTAGGGGGGCTGTGCATAGAGCCCATCTGAGGTTTTCTTAAGCTGCAAGTCCTAATCAGCAACACCCACGAAATAAAAGCTTGAAATATATTGATTTGCATATTATTTATCTATACAATATGTTAATTACACATTTTAAGGTTACAGAAATACAAGAACTTTTTCAGGATATTCTAATTTATTGGGTAGTACCTGTACAAACATCCATCATTCATGCATCTGTTTATTGTTTGTTGCTGTTTTAACATGTTTGTTTACAGAGAAGCTTCTGGTTAATTCTGCCATGTTTACTTGATGATATGTTCATCAACATGTGGTGTCCCTTTTAAATAAATAAATCCTAGTATATGATATACATTGTTTTCAATAAGTCTCATTGAATATTTCATGTCATTTAACTCTATCATTCAATCTTTCTATAGTTCGTCATGTTTTTATGTCTCACTTCAATAACTGAACCTCTGGTAGAGAAATTGTGATGTACGGCTGGTTTTTAACATCTGCTCTATTCAGACTGACTTTACTCTCCTTTAATTGGAAAAGATTTTTTGGATTCTGCTTGCCAATGATTATTTTTAACTCTGAACATAACAATTTGGACTATTTTAGAATAAGTCAATTCATGGAATGAAGGAACAGTGAAAATTTATAGTGATGACTGTTAAAAAAATCTTTAAGATAATTCTGTAGGCCTGTCATTACCCATCATTTATTATCTTTAGAGTTTTGATTTCCCGATAGTGTTTCATCTGAAGATGGTCAGGGCAGTTCCAGGATGGTCCAGATGGGAAGCTCTGTGCTCAGAGAGGAGGGTCAGTGTTGAAATGCAGCAGCACGGTGACATCTACTGGTTTCTTACTGCAGCTTTCAACACAGAGACTCAAACATCTGAATTAACTCACTGCAAAATAAAATAGAGTTTGGCTTCAGAAAGAGAGGGAGGGAATAAACCTGGATTTATGAATGCAGTGTGAGTTCAAATAGCATGTGTTTCAGTATAAGTGGTAATTTTGACATACAAATTCAAAATAGATTAAAATAGATAAATGAATATAATGATTAAAAACAGCAAATTATTTCAGGAGGTAATGATGGGGTTTTACAGCCAGGAATATTTAGTTTTTATGGGAAAAACAGTAACTATTTAAAGGGACACTGTGTAATCGGGAGCAGCTCCCTCGTACTTTTCATGCTGCATTCGCGTGAAACCGGGCAGACCGACGACAGCCGATGCATGTAAAGTTATCACCGGCCTCTATGTGAAGATGTGGTCCGTCAGTTACAGTGACATCAGTCCACATCTGATTTGTTGTCATGGCGATGTCGTATTGTTTTCCCTGACCCATATTTTACCGTCTTTCGCTCGGCTTCATTGATTAAAATGACATCTGGTTTGTTACCAACGGCCGTCTGCCCGACTGCACGTGAACGCAACATCAGCGAGACGCTGGTTTCTCCCCACTGCAGCGCGGTGACTTTTCAAAGACATTACCTCGAACTGAGCTGAAAACTCCGGTGTGTCCGGTGAGTTTCTGTGTTTTCCTACTGTCACGCTTCTCCCGAACGCAAAAACATGGCGATGCGACATGGCAGCCTTCACCGAGCCGCCCCACTCGATGTGTAAATGAATGATACGGAAGGCAAATTTAGATCTTAGAGGAGCTCTTCAGTTTGTTGATGGGAGTGATTACTGATTAATGAAAAAACCCTTTTGAACCAAATAATCAGTTTTTGTGAATAAAACACAGGAGAACTTACACAATATCCCTTTAAAGAAAGGGTGAAGAGTGTGTGTAGGATTGTTCCTCTGTAAGGGGAAGAAATGTAAATGTGTTTATATTATATGTATATATGATATAAACCATGAACCAACACTAATGTGGAACCACTTAATTATCTGCTACAAACCTGATTTTTTTTTTTTTTTTTTTTTTTTTTGTAGAAACTTGAGATTTGCACAGACATACATCCCCAGGAACAAGTCAATGCACAGACTCATCCATCTGGTATTTTTTGGGAGTACATGCGCACAAAACACCACATTTTTTGGGCGTATGCCATCTTCATGTTTGAAAGCTGCACAGTCCTTCAAACTAGAGACCAAGCATCATGTATGAGCTGCATGGTTGATCAGCAGCTGTTCTCACTGAGCAATCAGCTCCAATCAGTTCCCTCTGCACTGAGGACCATATAAAAGCAGCTGCTGCAGCTTGAAGTTGGAATCCTCTGAACTTTGTGTTGTCTGTCAGCAGCAGAATGAGGTGAGGAACTTCCAGTCTCCAACAGAGTTGCTAAAAGGTGGTTCTGATCCTGGGCTGCCTCCAATGTTTCAGAGAGGAGAAATAACCTGCATCAGTCACAGCATTACACTGTGCAGGGAAGCTCCTCAGGATGGTGCATGTTGGGTGGAGGTGGTGGGGCTGAATAATGGACCCACTGGTCTGGAATGTCTTGTGACCTTCATGTGTCTGCAGGGTGTTGTGGATTTCTTTGATGCTGGTTGGAAGTGTCACGTGTGAGCCTGTACATCCAGGTAAGATAAATGACTGGAATAAAAGGCTGAGCTGTGACTTGACACTGATTTTTAAACTTCTCCTCAGGATCCGAACTCTCATATCCTGTGTGGTACTCTCCTCCACCCTCTGGAGGCTCTCCAGGTCCCTATGAGAAACCTTCCAGACAATCTGGTTCTGTCGCTACTGGATCTCGAGAATTTCATTACACTGGTGGCTACCCCCTTACCTCCGGTGCTGGCAGCTTCTACAGCTCTGAAGCACCACAGTACAGTGATCAGTACCAACCTGGACTTCCAGCATCGTCCTATAGCAGCAGTAGCTTCTATCCTGCTTCAAATACTGGGGGTTTCTCCAGTTTTGGTTCTGAGCCGTTCGGTGCTCAGAGCCAGCCTGGATTTACAGGATATTCTAGCTTCAACCCTGTGGGAGGTTCTGGTCTCTCTTTCAGTTCTGGCCCTCAACAGGCCAGCCAGTCTGGCTCTTCAGGCTCTTCCAGCTTCAGCAGCAGCTTCCAACCTACTGGAGGTTCTGGTATCTTCAGTTCTGGGTCTCAGCAGGGCAGCCAGTCTGGATCCTCAGGCAGCCATCAGCAGTCTACACAAGGGGGCTGGAGCTCTTCATCTGATGGTGGTGACCAGGAACCAGAACTCACTTCCGTGTCTCCTGAGGATCAAGTGTTCGCTCGTAAAGTTCGCTCTCGCTACAGCAAGAGAAATTACAAGGTCTTCCATATGTTCTACACCCCTACAGAACCACTGTATCCCCAGGGGCCAATATTCCCACACCATGGCAAAACATCTGGGAACAGCAAAGGCCAGGTCCAGGAGGGCTTCTGAAGCTGGTTCTGGTGAGACTCCCTTCACTTGGTCTGTGTGCTCTGTAGCTGCTGCCAGTTTAACTTGTTTTGTGTTGCAGGTCTCCATGCTGCAGAGCTGCTGCTGCTTCCTACATGTCCTTAAATAAATGGCTTGTGACTGTCCTGATTTTGTGGAAATGGCAAATTCTGCTCACGTGAGCTTCAGCAACTGGACTTTCTCTTCAACCTGGCCTGAGGTCCCTGGTTCTCCCCCAACCCCACTTGCATCAGCCAAGCTCCTCTGGGCAGGATGATCAAATCCTGGGTTGCACCTAAACTTTGAATTTCAATTAACATAAAATTATCAGTGTGGTTTAAAAAAAAAAAAGCTTGCTAATTGTCCAGTGGATTTTTTTTTTTTTTTTTTTTTTTTTTTTTAAACCTACTGGATATCAAGCATGCAGGGAACATTGATGTACAATACCTTTTCTGATCTGAATTCAAGCCACAATTGGCAAATCTGGTACTTAATACAAAATCTCACTTTAAGCAAACTGAGCTCATTCAGTGTCTGCACAAAGATGTTAGATCTCTTAAGTGCATTAGCTTTGCAGCCAGCTGCTGGGACAGCATCAGAACTAGACTTGAGGGGAAACCAGCTGATCAAGAAAGCTGTTCTGTGCTGGGGAAAACTCAGAAAAGAATGCACAAGTTGATGGGTTCTTCCCACCCTCTCCACAACATGGTGAGGAATCTGTGTTCAGTGGGAGGTTGTCAGATTTGCTTGGACAGAGGTTCAGAAATTCAGTCCTGCCAGCACTCTGAACAACAAGACCTGATTTGCTCTCTTTTCTTTTTTTTTTTTTTTTTTTTTTTTTTACCTCTGCTGATGAGTCACATTTTTGTCTGTTAGTCAGCAACTTTATGGAAAGTGCTAGATTGACCTGAAATTTTCACCAGCCATGTGCCTCAGCCTGAGGACAAACCAATTAAACTTTGGTGGCAATCTGGATCTTTGGGATCCAGGAATGTTTTTGAAGGATTCTCTATCATTGGGAGAGCTGCTTGGCGGAGGTCTGCTCTGAGCACTTTTAGTTTTTTTTTTTTTTTTTTTTTTTTTTTTTATAAGCGCTATTACAATATTTCCCATCTGGGATAAAGTTGCAATTTCAAAATCTTAATGGCCCTTAAGTGATTGCAATGATCAAATGAATACAACTGGATTCATGTGTGATTCATGAAATGATTGGGCCTTAAAGTTATACCATGTAACTTTTGGCCACCAGGAGCGCTAAACCTGTAATGGTGCCAACGTCTCACAGGCCTCACGGCAATGATGCAAATTTAAATCTCTCCTGTGTTTGGATATTGAAATCAAGTCCAAGGCTCAAGAATTTTAAGGATTTCCCTGGCAGACAGCATCTCAGTCACTCTATTGTCCCTGGTAGAGGTATGTGCCTGTGTTTAATTGTCTCCTCCACCACCCCCCTTGTGGAATGTTATTGAATTGTAACTATGTAGCTGAGTAGGAAACATCCACACAAATGCATAATCAAAACCGGCCACAACACAAAGTTGTATTTTTGTGCAGTAGTTACCTTGGCAAAACTCATGTTGAGAACGTCAGGATTAGCTCAGCTTATGGGACATTATGGTAGCCTAGTGGTAGCGTCTTGGGGGGACCCAGGTTTGAGTCCCCAACACGACTCCTAGGTGGACCCCTGAGCAAGGTCCTTAATCCCCACCAACTGCTCCCTGGGCGCTTTAAGTAGCAGCCCACTGCTCTCTGATACTCACAGTAGGGCTGGACAATTAATCGAATTTTAATCGTGATTTCAATTTTGCCTTTTCACGATCATAAAAACACTGTAATCGATTAATCGATTAATCCTGAAGTGAACAGACTGGTGGAGTTATAGGAAGCAAACTGCAGGGAGTATCGAACAGGAATGCATGTAGACTGCGTATTCATTTTTATTGCTATTATTATCTTAAATAATATTCTTATTTTACTCCTTTACTTGTTTCTAATTTATTTCCGGTTTTATTTTTTTTAAGTTATATTTGAAGTTGAGTTTTGGTGGTTCAATAAACACTTTTTATAAAACCAATGAATAATCGTGTATATTAATCATGATTTCAATATCAGTCAAAATAATCGTGATTATAATTTTTTCCATAATCGTCCAGCCCTAACTCACAGTACAGAGATGGGTGAAATGCAGAGCCCTAATTTCCCCCTGGGGATCTTACCAGTATAACAAAAAAAAAAATTACAGTGGCACTGCTTCCTTCTGAACAGCGTATGAAAACCATACAGCTAAACAAAGCAAATTGCTAATCGTTCTGTTACTTTTTTGATATTCATCTGAATTACAGAGAACGCATTGCTGCAAACCAGCCAAAGTTGCGCAAAATGTTTAGGGAGTCACGTTAGCTTTGATCTATAGTAATTCTAGCCGCGTTTCGCTGACAGGAAACTCTAGGCAGCTTATACGGCTCTTATTGACATTGTTTTGAATAATTGCTGACTGAAAAAAAAAATAAAAGCATCACATTTTCGTATGTTTACACAACAGCCAAACTTACCAGTCTAATAATAGCGTGGCAAACAGAGTGGGTTTTGCTTCCACACTGCTGTTTCAGAAGACTCCAATGACTGAATTATTTTCCAATGTCCACTCCTGTTTTTGATCTGCAGTGATCCCTTCACCTGTTTCTTTTTCTGGCCTGCTCAGACATCACTTTTACCTTTTACTTTGTTCCGCCATGACAAAGTTTCAAGTAAAGAGAGAAAGTATCACAAGTAGAGCTTTTTGTGTTTACAGGAGAGGAGGCATAAAGCAACTTGCTTCACAGCACTTTCATCAACGGCCCGCCTCTCCAAAGTTACGATGTCTGGTTTCTGCAGGGGGCAGCCCGCTCAGAGTGCTGACACGTGTCAGTCACTGTATATTGGCCCCCAAAAATCATCTAATACTATTCATTTTAGGCTTAATATCAGAGTCAAAAGTTACACTGTATAACTTTAAAGGCAGGGTAGGGGATTCTGGAAAAACGGTTCGAGCAAGCTAAATTTGAAAAAACTATACACTCCCCAAAACCACGCCTCCAGAGCACAGGATAGTTGTCAGCGAACATAACCAAGAACAGCCGAGTGGCTAGCTCGTTAGCTTCCCAGTAAACGGCAGAGGAACCACGTTTCCTAAAAGTGATCATTATCTCACCTCCAACTTACGGCGTAAAACATCCTCACTGCAAACACCAACACCTCCATGACTTGATCCACATCCGTTTTTTTCTTTTTAAGAGCACACAGCGGCATAGTTAAAGACACACAACGGAACTTTCAGCAGTTTTCTCAGTGACGCGCCCCCTATTGGCGGCTAAACTAGCATCCATCTTGCATCGTACCTGTACTGTAAGCTCACTCCAGCCAGTAAAAGACGGTCTTATCTTGACTCTTGTTCTGTCTCTTCCTCTGTTTCTTTTCCTCTCTTCCTCCGGTGATGTTTCCTTGCGTTTCTTTACCGAATTCGACATGATGCGCATTCAAAACACCCGCGATGTTGATATCTGGTTTACATCCGGTTGCTAGTGAGTGACTCGGTGCTGCAACCAATAGTTGGCTGCAACGTCACAGTCGCGTCCCGGATGGGAATCTTACATAGTGCCGTTTCTGAGCCCCGGGACGCCTCTGGGCACTGACGGCTCGAAAATGCGCATAATGAATGTTGGTGTGACATCAAAACGAGTCAGAAACACAGATTTTTAAGGTCTAAAAGTTACGTTGTGTGTCTTTAAGAGCAGCAAGCAGTCATGCTCGTCTCAGGTCATCTGCACTATGAGACGCTCACGGCAAGTTGCAAGCGCGCGCGCAAGGAGGGTGGAGGCGCAACTAACGGCAGTTGAGTTTGATGGACATAATGATCATTCAGTCAATTAGCACGGGCTGTTCGCAACCCCATCCAATGAAATTACTTTCATTGGATGGGGTTTTTCCAGTCCTGTACGTTCCACAGGTGATTTTTTTTTTTTTAATTTTTGTGTCAGAACATTTAATTAGTTGTCGGCAATCAGGGTGTGAAGAAGACTTTAAGCAATATAGTAAAAAATACTCCTGGAAAACATCGTCCACCCTGCCTTTAATGAATGCAGTGGCTGAAATCATTTCTCAGTGGCAGTTCTAGACCAACATCAGAGTGGGGGCTAGCTGCTTTGTTGCAGGAGCACAGTCATGAAAAAACACAGAGCCTTCAAGGATTTTAAAATTTACTGTCAGTAAGGTAAGAGCAATCATGTTTTAAATATAACTATTTAAAGAGATGTAAATCTCAGTTGTCCATCTCAGTAAGGATATGAAACAGGATTTCTCTCAGCTTCAGATAAACGCATTTCTTCTCGAACAAAAACACAAAATCACTGTCGCATCACCAGCTGCGGCTCTGTGATGAATCTCTCCATGCAGTCATTGCATGTTTCTGCCTCTCAGATTCAGAATGCATGGAAAAACGATGAGCATGTGTATTGGGTACTTTCATACGCTAACTGATATCAAAAACCTCAGAAGCCTAGGATCACCTACTGGAGCCGGTGGGCAGTAATTAACAACAAAAGACGTTAATGCTTTAGGTTATGGTACCATATATTGTAGTAAAATTGAACAAATATTTACAACAACACAAAAAGGAAAAAATAGAAAAACCCAAAGTATTATAGTGAGTCTGTTGGCGGAGACCTGATCAGTGATGCAAGTACACCTGTGCAGGGTGATTGAACCCAATTGTCTGTGACCAGAGGAGATAAAGAGGGGAGGAGGAAGGAGAAAGTTGGAGGGAGTTTGGTGTGGGAGCCAGATGAGAGAAACGGTTATCCTGAGCTGTGATTGCGGTGTGGCACCAAGGCGGGTGGGTAGTAATGGCCAAATGAAGCTTCATGAAGCAATGAGGCTTTCCAGCCCATTGGTCCGGGAAAAGGTTCAGTACTAGGGGTTTCATTCATATTACACTTTAGTGACATCTAGTGTCCAAATGGGTCCACATCAGCCCAAACAAATTTCTTTGATGTACTTCTCAGGAGTTTACTCTCATTGATAAAGCTATAAATTACCGGCAGTCTCATCTGTATGTAACTGGTTATGACTGTGCATGTTTATAATGCTGCAAATGCCTTTCTGCCGCTTTTTATGCTTTTATTCTTATGTGGGAACATTGATGGCAGTAATCTGGATGAACATAATCGTTAACAGTCCTGAGGAGACGGGAAAAGCGGGCGGCGCTGTGATTCTGTACATCCACTGATTTAATGGTGTTTCTGTCATCAGTAAAAAAAAAACAACTACAGGGTTTAAATTTGACAGCTACAGAAGTTAACAAAATTTTTCTAAACTTCATTTGGAAAAACAAGTCACACAAACTTAAAAAAGGTGTACTTTCAAACAGTAAAGCAGAAGGTGGTCTTAAAATTTTTTGATTATTTTGACACTATCAACACTTTTAAGGTTAATTGGTTAAAAAAAATGTCTTCAATCTGGTTCTTCATCCCTAACCATATTTTTTAATAAGATAGGAGGCCTGTCTTTCCTTCTGAAATGTAACTTTTTACCTAACAAATTACCCATCAAATTGTCCAAATTTCACCAGCAAGCCCTTCTAGCTTGGAAACTGGCTTTTGTCCACAACTTTTCACCCCACAAGGCTATCATCTGGAATAACTGATGTTTTGACTAGAAACCCATATTCTTCATAAATTGGTTTAAAAGAGACATCAATCATATCCTTAATCTCTTTGACAGTACTGGCAATATGCTTTCTTATGAGCGCTTTATGTCTTTCTATAGTTTTCCTGTTCCCTTCAGAGAATTGAACAAGATAATCAATGCTATCCCTACAAAGATAATTTAACTTGTAAAAAGTCACTTGAGTTACAACAAATTTACGAAAACTCTACCAACTCTCACATTGGAAGGAATCAATCTGACAGACAGAAGATGTAACAATAGACACATACGCCAGTGCTTTCAAAGAAAAAACTTTATCACACCTAGAGGTAAATTTTATTGGCGTACCCATATTGATAGCATAAGCTGGAGAAGAGCCTGGCTCTTACCTCATAAATACTGTGTTTCTAATAAAGCCAAAGAAATACATTTTAAAATTTTACATAATATATACCCTGTAAACTGTATTATTGCTAGATTTATGGACATAAGTGACTCATGTACATTTTGTAAAAAAAAACAAAAAACTCAGAAACGACATTGCATTTATTTTTTAGTTGTGATGTATCCCAAAAATTTTGGAGTGACCTTGAATCATACTTTTTCTATTCAACTAAAATTGCATGCACACTAACTCTCAAATATGTTATCTGCTATTACAATAACTCTGAACATTGTGACTTTGAACATATGCTTAATTTTATTATCATATATGCAAAGTTTTTCATTTACAAACAAAAATGTGCAAACTGGACTCCTAACATTACTCATTTTCTCTTAGAGTTGAACTCTCTGACTGCATCCCTCAATCTGATTAAAAATAAAAAGAACATGTTTCTTGGTTACTATGGAAAATACTTCCCTGAAACCACTTACTAATATTTAATAACTTTTTTAAAAAATATATTTTATCATTTATTTTGTTTTATTGTCTTTTTTTATATTGTTGTCCTATTTTATTGTTCCAAATTATTTTTTTCTCTTAAAATTGGATTTTTTTTGTTCAGTTTAATTATTGTCTTATAAGTCCTTATATCTCCTCATTACCTCTGATGTGCTGTCCCTTAATGCAAAACCTGTTTGTTTTGTTCATTTGTTCAATAAAGTTTAATTTTTAAAAAAGAGGTCGGAATAAGAGGCTTCACAATAAAAGCACATATACAACCGGCGTTACACTTGCAGGCAGGCCCACCGATAAGGGGGGACAAGCAGGTCTGTTGTCCTGGGCCCAGGGTAGGAGAGGGGCCCAGAAATAGGCCAGATAGCATTAGTTTTCAGACCCCTCTCATATCACTGACTGCAATTAAAGGAGTGATGACGTAGCAGTAAAAACTAGTTTATGTTGTTGGCATTGCTGCATATGTAAATACTCCAAAGAAAAAAACAGCATTTTTTACGCCAGACCTCACTTCCTCAGTAATACAGTTGGGTCCAGTGATGATATGCAGCTTTACCCGGAGACCACGTTGACTTCATTTTGATTGGCTACACCTTATTTGTCTATGACCTTATTTAGAGAAAGTAGGTCATGCTGCGGTCGGAGTTTGCTAAAGGCTAACTGCTAGCAACATGGGCACTTCAGAGAGTGAGCTACGTTTATCAGACAAGACAGCATTTAGAAAATAAATAAACTTACAGGTAATGACAAGGTTGCGGCCCCCTCCCTCAGTGTTACTGCAGAAGTTTTCTTTTAAATCCATTTGTTTGAAAATCCAGACCTGACTGCACAGAAGTTACTACTCAGCTACACAGCTGAATCAGATAGGGAGGGGGAGCGAAGCGAACGATGCATAGACCATTGGGATAGAGGAGGGGGGGGGGACTGTTTACTTGATAGTGTGCACTTATTGGAGCAATTGAATTACGTAGAATGATAGAACTACGTAGAATGATAGCCTGCTGTCTGATTCAACTGTTTCTGAGCAGAGAGACAAAGCTGACAGACCATAAACAGGAACTTTGATTCTCACTCTGGACATTCACATGGCCTCATCAGTGCACAACAGATCATATTATACACCCAAAACCCCAGAAAAGTGAAATTTGATGTCATGGCACCTTTAAAGCAAGTCGCAACAAATCATCCATCGTTTAGTAAGAGAAAGTTACATTTACATTTTATTTTGAAGACCCAGGTTCTTTCTGTCAAACACTGGTGGGAGATGATGGGATTGTATTTGAGATTAGTAACTGTGTAATGGTCTTAATCATGCAAGTTTTCAGTAATTTTGTTATTCTGTTGAATTCAGTAAGATTATTGACAGTACTCGCCACATCACTCTGATGATGTGTCACCAGGAGAATATCAAGGGAAGTTGCTATGGTGTTTTTGGGGTGAAGTGCAGTGCCATTTTTCCTCAAACATGTTGTTTATGACATCCTAGTTCAATTTTGGTCTCATCAGACCAGACTATTTTCCCAGGATGTCATAGGTTTGTCCAGATGTGTCACAAAATTCAAACGAGCATCAACATTAGGGATGTCCCGATCCATTCACGTGATCGGAAATCGGGCCCGATCATGTGGTTTCCAGATTCGATCAGAATTGGCTATTACATCCCAGTCAGGTATCATATAAATGTTTCCTTTACATTGACACGGCAGCAGCGGGCTGCTGTAGCTGACGTTGCCCCTCTTTGGCTGGGGATGCACCCTGACGGCAGCATCTCTTTTTCCTCTGCGTGATTCTCCTGTCAGTTACAGTTTTATGACCAGTGGTTGGTTTGATTCTGCCTCATATGATCCTCCGGAGTCCTGGACGCAGCTCAGTGCTGTATGATTCAGCATCACCGGGCAGTACAGGAGTTTAAATGTAATGCACGCAGCAGCCTGTTAATCCAGATAATAAAGTGAAGACGGCTGTAGCTGTAGCGCTGAACTGAGCCGAGTTCAGAAAGTTTGATCCATTTGTCAAAGAATATGACAATAAATTCATCATAATATGTAACAGACTGTTCATATTTAGCGACGCAACGCGTTACTGGTGCAGCGTGCAGTTTGACAAGGCTGCTGCTGTGTGTGACATGACCCGCAACAGGCTCAGAGTGACAGGCCATGGCAGTTGAATGCATTACTTTTTGTTTTCTTTTAAACAGCTGTACCTGCTAATTCCGGGTCTTTCTGAGGCTCTCCATGAGTGGTCCTGGGCTGTTGAAGAACCTTTCTGATTATTGTTCTGACTCCTCTGTCTGAAATCTTGCGAGGAGCACCTGGCAGTGGCCGGTTTCTGACAATTCTTTCCACTTCCGGATGATGGCCCCAATGGTGCTCACTGGGACTTTCAGAAGTTTAGAAATGCACCTGGAACCGATGCCTTCGGTGTGTTTGCAATAATAAGGTTGGGTAGGTCTTTAGACAGCTCTTTGCTTTTACCATCATGGAATGCTTCTTGTCTGACACCTTGGTGATGAGAAACCTTTTTAAAGGCATCAGTCAGGACTAAACCAGCTGATATTACTTTGCACTGATAGGGGACAGGATTACTTTCTTAATACTGACAGACTCCAGCTGCTTTCTTGGCTTTCCAGATCTTTTTGCGCCTTTATTTCTTCATGTGTTCAATACGTGTTCCCTGTTTCATTTCACTATATTACACATAATTTATGGGCATAAATGTTCCGTGTAGGATTTCTTTGTATGTGTGCATTACTTGGGTTGTTGCAGACATCTAGTGAAAATTTCATGTCAATAACTACTAGAAATACAGCAGTGTGAAAGTGTGTTGCCCCCTTCCTGATTTCTTACTTTTTTGCATGTTAGTCACACTTAAATGTTTCAGATCAAACAAAAATGCAGTTTTTGAATGAAGATTTTTATTAGTAAGGGGGGGGGGGGATCCAAACCTCCATGGCCCTGTGCGAAAAAGTGATTGCCCCCTCTGTTAAAATATAAATGAACTGTGGTTTATCACATCTTTGAGAACAGGTGTGGCAGTAATCAGGCCTTGGTGTGGCTAGAGAAATTGAACTCAGCTTTCAAATCAAGAAATCACTTAAATAGGACCTGCCTGATGAATTTAATTGGACCAAAAGATCCTCAAAAGCTAGATGTCATGCTGCAATCCACAGAAATTCAGAAAAAAAAATTAGATCTATCAGTCTGTAAAAGGTTCCAAAGCCAAGGTTCTAAAGCTTTGGGACTCCAGCGAATCAAAGTGAGAGCCATTATCCACAAATGGAGAAAACATGGAACAGTGGTGAACCTTCCCAGGAGTGGCCGGCCGGCCGGCCGACCAAAATTACCCCAAGAGCACAGCGACGACTCAACCAAGAGGTCACAAAAGACCCCAAAACAACATCAAAGAACTGCAGGCCTCACTTGCCTCAATTAAGGTCAGTGTTCATGATTCCACCATAAGAAAGAGACTGGGCAAAAATGGCATGGCAGAGTTCCAAGACCAAAACCACTGCTAAGCAAAAAGAACATAAAGGCTCGTCTCAGTTTTGCCAGAAAGCATCTTGATGATCCCCAAGACTTTTTGGAAAATACTCTGTGGACTGACGAGACAAAAGTTGAACTTTTTGGAAGGTGTTGGTCCCATTAGATCTGGCGTAAAAGTAACACGGGATTTCAGAAAAGGAACATCTTAGCAACAATAAAATACGGTGGTGGCAGTGTGATGGTCTGGGGCTGTTTTGCTGCTTCAGGACCTGGAAGACTTGCTGTGATGAATGGAACCATGAATGATCCCCCCCCCCCTTTTTACAAATAAAAATCTTCATTCAAAAACTACATTTTCTGTTTACTTGTGTTATCGTGTTCTCACATTTAAATTTGTTTGATCTGAAACATTCAAGTATGACAAATATGCAAAAAAAGTAAATCAGGAAGGGAGTAAACACACTGCTGTATATTGTCTGAGAATAATGTTGACATATTCAATACCCCCCCCGCTGTATACTGTATAAGAGAGAAATCCCAATCGGGATTTTTTGCCCCCGATTCCAGGTGCGAGTAATTAGATTTTGAGGATCGGCCGATACAGAGTCCCGATCCGATACTTCTATAATAAAATAAAAATTTGAGAAAAAGACAGCGTTTCCCCTCCAGCAGAATCAAACCGACCGCTTGTCATAAAACCATAGCAGGAAAACTACAGAGGGGGGAAAATAAAAAAAAAAAGTGCATCTCCGGCCAAAGAGGGGCTACAACATCTCGCTGCTGCAGTGTCAGTGTAAAGGAAACACTTAAAGGCGCTATACCTGATTTTGCACATTTGCGAACCGTGAGCAAGGTGAAGAGTGTAGTTTGAACTGTAAGCCCCGCCCCTAACCGTTTCTCCCAGTGAGACACGCTCCTCTCGTTTTCTCTCCTCCCACTCAACATGCATGTTTCATACTCGTGCACACAAACTCTCCAGAGAAAACTTGCATCTTTCAGTGAAATTACTGTTTTGGTTGCAGTAAATGGCTGCGGATCAGCTAAATGACATTTTCTATCATAACCGGTAGTTTACCATAACTAGTTATGTACACAGATGGTTATGACGAGTTATGTTATAGGCGACATTACAACATGACAGCCTGAAAGTTTCTAATCGGCCACTTAGAGAAGCACTGATGTAAAGCTTTGTCGCGTTACGTCGTAAATATGTACGGTAGACCAGCAGAGGAAGCGCCAGCACCTGAGGACGTAAGTTAGAGAAAAAAAAAAAAAAAACCATGTCCAGGCGGACTTCCAGTCCGAGGCATCCAGCTGGTCTACCTTCAGTATAATCCACTGAGAACAAACTATTCCTTCTTTGGTCTGTTTCAAGCCTCTCCCCTCAGTTTTGATGCTTACAGGCTGTTTTGCTGAGGTATCACCTCTTTCCCTGCAGTAGACGCCATGCGGTTCTGTTTACAAGTGCTGCCGCGCACGCAAGAGGGTGCTCAGTTAGAAAAACGCTGTGAGTGGCCGAGGAAACCGAAACTTATGAACCACATTGGCATGGAGTCACACCATCCTTAGAAACCTAAACTAGAAAGGTCTGGATTCATGCAGATATGCAATCAGTGATTTATGAAATTACCTTTACACTGTAGAAAGCATTTCTGAAAGAATAAAGTCAGGTACAGGGCCTTTAACCGATCTCTGATCAGGATGTAACAGCTGATTCCAGTCTGAAATCATGTGATCGGGACATCTCTAGTACACCTCCCATTTGGTAAGATTTAGGAAAAGCTGTCTTTCAACCATTATGGTTGAAATTGCATAGTTTGAGTTAAACATCTGCAAGGGTGGAAAGATTGCTCACAAGTCAGTACAAAATTAAGACTGGTTTATATGAAGCTGGCCATCCATTTGAGCCAGGTAGAACAGTTGACCCTGTAATGCATCCCAGACAGTACAAGATGACCCCCCCTGTTTAGATGTGGGCCAGAGGCTTCTGGGATTTACCAACTGTTTGTCTTGCACATGCAAAGACAAAACCAGACATGGAAGGTCAAAGCACTTAAGCAGAAGCAGGCTCAAAAAAAACAAAAAAAAAACTGTAGACTGGCAGCTTAAAGAAGATATACCCCCCCCCACGGACAGAGGGGTTTTATAAGTTCTCCTTCACAAAACTGGGGTTAACCTCAATGAAACTAGTGTCCTAAACCAGGGGCACCCACCTCAGTATCAACTGCAGTGAGACACCCTAGTCCAATGAGGAAACAAAATCTGGATTCAGTTCAGGAAGTTGTGCATAGACCCCATTGCAGCTTTGGTTAATCTTAGAAGGAAAGTCTGCCTGATACAAATGCCATTTCCAAGTCAAAGAAAGATTCATGAGCCATTTATTTGTAGTCAGTAGGAAGCAGCAGCTCTGCAGCATGGAAACCTGCAACACAAAGCAAGTCAGTCAACTGGCAGCAGCTACAGAGCACAGACCGAGTGAAGGGAGCCTCACCAGAACCAGCTTCAGAAGCCCTTCTGGACCTGGCCTTTGCTGTGCCCAGATGTCTTGCCATGGTGTGGGAATATTGGCCCCTGGGGTTCAACTGGTTCTGTCTGGGTGTAGAACTGCTGGAAGAACCTGTAATTGTGCTTCTTGTAGTCTGAGCGAGCTTTGCGAGCGTAGACCTGATCCCCAGGAGAAACGTGAGTGAAGTCAGGCTCCTTGTCACCATCAGATGAAGAGCCCCATCCTCCCTGTGCAGACTGCTGATGGCCACCTGGAGATCCAGACTGGCTGCCCTGCTGAGACCCAGAACTGAAGATACCAGAACCTGCAGCAGGTTGGAAGCTGCTGATGAAACTAGGAGAGCCTGAAGATCCAGGCTGGCTCTGAGAACCAAACTGCTGTGACCCAGAACTGAAGCCACCAGCACCTAAAGCAGGGTAGGAACCGCCAGTGTAATAAGATCCAGTAGAGCCAGAACCGGATTGGTCTGCAGGTTTGTAGGGACCTTGACCTCCAGGGGAGGAAGCAGCATAGAACATGGCACCTGAAGATCCTCCTGGAGGAGATGTTCAGTAGGAGTCAGCATCCAATCACAGCTTCTCATAGGGGGATTATCACGCTTCCGTGTTACAGAACTAGAAACACTGCCGGTTCTCTTCCAGCCCAATGTCCCTGCTCTGTTCCACTTCGTAAATTGAATAAACGCCAACCCTACTTAAATTTTCATGGATTCCCGACTGAAGGGATTAGTGGATCAAAGAGTCGCCGGAATTAAGGGCCAAACTTTAATAAAACGTAGCATGTTTGTAGCCAGCACTTAATTATGCTGATTACACAGCTGGAGTTAGCAGGCTAGTGTTAGCTGACGTGCCCAACTTTGTGGCTGAAAACAAGCATCTGAAAATCGGGTCTGTGCCCTCCCATTTCTAGTGGAACTGGAGACTGCCAAAATAGGAGATGCTTGTGTTTACAGCTGCACAAAGTTAGGCACATCAAGCTGGGTAACGCTAGCCTACCAACACCAGCTGCGTAGTCTGGTGGCTACAAACAAGCTGCGTTTTTTAAAGTTCGGCCCTTTGCAATTCAAAGCCATTGTGGCAAATCGATGGCTTTGATCCACTTCCTTAGCATCACTTCAGTCGGGAATCAATGAAATTTTAAGTATGGGTGGCATTTGATTTACAAAATGCAACAGAGCAGGGACAGCTATTAAAATGGCCCGGAAGAGGAAATGCCTAGATTCCAGAAAGTGCGATAATCCCCTATTCCAGTCATTTGTCATCTTACCTGGATATGGAGGCTCACAGGTGATGCTTCCAACCAGCATCAAAGAAATCCACAACACCCTGCAGACACATCATGAAGGTCACAAGACATTCCAGACCAGTGGGGCCATTATTCAACCCCACCACCTCCACCCAACATGCACCATCCTGAGGAGCTTCCCTGCACAGTTTAATGCTGTGACTGATGCAGGTTGTTTCTCCTCTCTGAAACATTGGAGGCAGCCCAGGATCAGAACCACCTTTGAGAAGCTCTGTTGGAGACTGGAAGTTCCTCACCTCATTCTGCTGCAGTTAAAGCTGACCTGGGACCTGCTGCTGACAGACCACACAAAGTTCAGAGCACTCTGACTTCAAACTGCAGCAGCTGCTTTTATATGATCCTCAGTGCAGAGGGAACTGATTGGAGCTGATTGCTCATTGAGAACAGCTGCTGATCAACCATGCAGCTCATACATGATACTTGGTCTCCAGGGCCCAGTATTTCAAAAAATTTGAATCCAGATCAAAATGATCTGGATTTCCAAATCCCTGGATTCAGGTCCTTGGATCTCAGATTGATATCTGGGTATTTCCAAACTTTGGTGGATTGGATCAAAATGATCCCGATCCTGTTAGATGGATATTTACAAATCTGTCCCTCCCACTGGATCATTGACAGGAAACAGGAAATGATGACATAAAGGACTTGTCATGAGCGTGTGTCTGATCAATATGATCATGTATCAGTCAACGCTGACGCTAAATCATCACTGCAAACAGAGAAACAACTCTGGCAGTCAAATTTCTTTTTCTTCTTTAACTCAGATGTTTGTTCAGCTACAGAGAAGCTGTAGTTGAGAAACAGAGCGGTCTGTAAATAGGCTACTTTTAACATTTCCATACCAATAAAGATGTTTAATAAATGATTTTAATATCCAAGACACAAATCAAGGAAGCTCAATAATAAAAGTGTTTTGTTATTTGGCAACAAGAAGTGCAGAAATGAAAATCTTGAGTAAAAGAAATTATTGAGAGTATTGAGCACACTCAGCAGCAGAATGTCCTCTGAAAGGGACGGACTCACTCAGCTCAGCAAGAAGAGGTGAAGGTGAAGAGTAGGATGCTTGACAAGCAGTTAAACTAATAAATTTATGTGAAAATGAAACATGGTTATCAATGATATTCATGCAAACATTTTTATTTATGGAGCGTCAACATGTTTACTTTGTGACAGAAATGTAACATTTCAGGATTCGTCTGTAACTGTCACTAAATTCTGCGCTATGTGCAGATTTTGTTTACTTATTTTAAATGATGGACTGCAATTACAGCTAAGTTCAGATTTGGGGAAATATTGTAGATGTGTCGTTTGTCGCACAAGCCATCCTTTCATCCCTGTTGTAGTGATGTGAAATTATGTTTGCGGGTCGCCACTAAGGGGCGCTGTTCATTGTGACTGTGATGTCAGAAATTGAAGAAGAAGAGAACATTTGGCTTTTGTAGATAGCAGAAAGCGGCAGCAACGAATAAATGAATGCACCAAGCAGAGTAATAAAAGTTCTGAAATATACAGCGGTGTTGGGACATTTTCTTGTGCGTTCAGCCAAAACAACGTGCTGCAACATTTCCTCTTTAATGACATGGAGGCGTTTGTCTGGATGATTACGGTATAAGAGACAAAAGACCGCTTTCCAGAACAAGTTTGAAAGGGTTGGAACTGTATTATTGCCTAAAGCGCTTTGAGTGGTCCACATAATGAGTAATTTAGCGCATCGCTGGAACAAAAAATGTTGTGCATGGGTGCCGTTTCAAATGTGGTTACACTCTTCAAATCTTAAAAGTGAAAAACAGGTCTCACGCAAAAATAATTTACTTAGCAGAAACAAGAGCACTTTGTTGTAAATTTGGCTCCATCACAATGCGTATGAAACATTTCATTTTAAAAAATATATCATATTATTTCTTCAGTATGAAAGGAGTAGATTTATGTAACAGATTCAGAGTGAAAGATGTGTAGTTCGTGACTGCAGCTGCCAACCTCATTGTTTTCCACATCAAGATCCTCCTCAAATCCACCTCTGAGGTGGGATTATTTTAATCCCCATTTTCAGGATCAAAATGACCCAGATTTGGGCCCAAACTTTTGAAATACCCAAAAGAGCAAAAAATCTGGATTAAAGGTAGGATTGGATTTACAGATCTGGATTTAAATCTTCAGGATTAAATCTCGTTTGAAATACCCAATTTCTGATCAGATCTGGAAAAAATCCAATCTACCTGGATTAATCCTGGTGGATTATTTTTGAAATACTGGGCCCAGGTAATCTGATTTACTGGTGACAGCGTGAACATTGGGCCTCATGCAACATGTTCGTATTCTTTTCGTAACTTTCTCTTACTTTTTCTCCTACCGTGGACTCCTACGAGTGCGCCACGTCAGATTCAATAAACGTTCTTAACTTCAGATAACTGCGTAAATGATCCTCGAAAACATGATGAATTCTGTGCGCAAGTGAGTGCGCGTTCATGAGAATTGCAAATCTGCATAATTACCGCCCCGATAATTCCATATAAGGACACGACTTCCCACCCTTGTCAGGTGTTCATTCAGAAAAATGGCATTGAAGACAGAGAGAAACTTTACAAATTCATGGATGGAGGTTCTGCTGACTGAGATCTGAGCAGCAGAGTTGAAGGAGGTAAAAGCCGAGCAGTGGAGATTAATTTACAAGAGCTGTAAATGCTCTGTTGGTTGCACTGTTACAGAAGTAAAAATAAAACTTATTTGATCCGAAAATGGTATAGACGGCTAACAAAAGCAACACAGTCCTTGAAAACTAGCCTACTGATGGAGGCCAAGAGGTGCAATATATGATGGAAATGTTTAATATAAGTTTCCATCAACCAAAACAGCACAGGTACTCTTGCAGCATTCTGCAAAATCTCCTTTTAATACATAGACATCCACATGTACTGTGCGTCCCAGCTGGATAAAAAAGCTGACTTGTAGCTGGACCATGTCTGTCATCCTTCCATCAGCCTCTCCATCTCTCAAACAAAACACATAAAAATGTGAAACTCTAATTTGACAAATTCAGACCCAAACATTCCACATTTTATAACGAACCCGAGGCGTCATGAACTGACTGCTGGTCTGATCATTAGAAGAGTTGCAGCAACTGCTGCTGAACCTCCTTTCTGAACTTTCCATAATTTTCTGTTTAAGATGTTATTTAAATTTTATAGCAGCTTGATCTCACTTGGAGCTCACTGACTGCACTTTCTATTGATGAAATGACAACAAGTTAAACCATCGTCCCCTCACCGACATGCTGGTTGCAAGTGAAATGTCCGATAGTTGCTCAGTTTGTCCATGAAAAAAATAATTGCAGAGTGATAGCCTACATAAGTGGTCGAATTTAAATTGGATTTTAAAATGCACAATAGCTTCTAAATAACGGTTAATACAGTCCTTCATTGAAGAAACAGATTTAGATAACAGCAGACTGATTGCGCAAGACTCCAAGTCAAGTCTGGAGCTGTCATGAAATTTGTTCGTGCCTGACAGAAGATTGGAAATACGAGAAAATTGGTGAATGCGGCATTTTCTCCTAAATCACTCGTACGAACCATTAAAGAACAAATTCATTCATACGAATGCTTCTTGCATGAGGCCCAATGTCTTAAGGCTAATTTCCACCAGGTCCATGTGCGGTGCATTAAAGGAGCCCTATCATGAAAAATGGACTTTTAAGAGCTTTTCAGCATGTCAGTGTGTTATTTCCTCATCAAGAAATGATTTAAATCGTTATTTTTCTTCATTCATGCATATTTGAGTAATCTACATGAATATTTAAACCAAGCGCTACCTCCCTGCAAACGACTGACGATCCACCCCGTTACGTATGAACGTGGCACCAATCACGAAGTGACAAACACGCATGCGCAACATCTAGCAAGACGCCCTGTGTTGAACAGAAACTCAGAGAATCATATATACACTCTCTGGGGAAGAAACTAACACCTGCAGGAAGATTTCCTCAGAGACAAGCAGCCATCAGCTAACAGACGTTTGCTCCAGAGTTCAGGAGAATTTTCTTCCTTTTTTTTTCTTTTTTTTTTTTAATCTCTAGAGGACAGCAAGTTGGGGAAAATGCAGTTACGTTCAGCGTGGTTATGTTCAGCGTGGGAGTTTATTTGTTGTACTGGCCGAATCAACTTGCCAGAAGTGGTTGGATTTTAACTTCAGGAGCAGGGAAAAAAACCTCAACTTTGTGTGTGAACTTCACTCCTGACAACCTCATGAATCTCGGGCAGTAAAGTGTTTTTTTCTCTGGGATTACTTCTGAAACCTGGCGCAGTTCCTCCAATAAAAACACGCATGGACAGACAACAACACTGGTGAGTCAACACATCTCTCAGCTCAATGCTAAGTGTTAGGCTATAATTTGTTTGCTAATTTACTTACTTGTCAGGGGTCTCTGTGGTACTTCTGTGGTACTGCGTGTACTTCAAACTCCATATCAGACTCTGGGTTGAGCGCATACAGCTCCATAACAGGCTGCTCTGTTTGATCCCGTCGATCGGAGTCCGATTATCCATCAATGTTTACAAGATCCATGTGAGTGCTGCTTAGCTCAGCGCTAACTGTTAGCCTATGATTTGTTCGCTAAATTACTTGCTTGTCAGGGGTCTCTGTGGTACTTCTGTGGTACTGCGTATACTTCAAACTCCATATCAGACTCTGGGTCGAGCGCATACAGCTCCATTACAGGCTGGTCTGTTTTATCCCGTCGATCGGAGTAATTATCCATCAATGTTTACTACTAACATCCACATGTGAGCTGCCGGTGCCGGTGCTACAGACAATTCTGTGACCCTTCAGAATCTGTGTCTCTTCCGGGGCGACGTCATGAAATGGGCGTAAAACATGCTGCAATTGGTCGAGAGCTCCGCGGTTCAGTACAGTCAGCCATCTTACTTCCATGTTGGAAATTGCATCAAAAAACTAATATTTAACACCAAATTAGTTTCTATAGTAACGATGGGAACATATCTAGCTTATAAATGCCTGTATTTGACTTTTGGAACATTTGAAAAGCATGATACAGCTCCTTTAAGGCTGCGGCGCGGCTTCTGGAGCAAGTAGCGGCCATTATAGTCAGTGGCGTTGCTCACACCAGACACATGACACATGCGTCCCAGATCCTTCCGATGTAGAAGTCGGGTCTATTTCTGATGCAGCAGGCTCCCAGAGCGCATCAAGCTCTACAGTGCAGATCGGACCAGACGGGAAACCAAACATGGGAGCAGAGTAAAGCATCTGGTAAATTTAAGAATAAAAGCCTCCCGGAGAGTTGTGATGGCAGAAACTACAGTAACATTACCAGCGGCTCCAGGTTAGAATAAGTCAAGTAGAGCCGGTGCATGGACTGCAGACCTGTGCATCCGTACAGGACCTCCCGCCTGCGTTCCAGCTGGGGTTTTTTTGTTTTTGTTTTGTTTTTTAAATAAATAAATAAATCACATTTGATTTTTGTCTCTGTGGGTCACACAAAACAACTAAATAAAAAATACCAACACCTGTGGCATTGGGCAAACGAAGCCACAGTATGTATATATATATATATATATATAGGGACTCGAACCTGGGACTTGAACCCGGGTCCTCCACGCCAAGGCCCACGACGCTGCCACTAGGCTACCTACTCTCCCAATTTGTCATTGAACCAGCATCCCAGTACAACAAAATTATGGCTTATGGCTTATATCAATAATTATATATATATATATATATATATATATAAATATATATATATATATATATATATATATATTATATATATATATATATATATATATAAGTTAGATCGTTCGTGTCTGAGCGACACTCCCCCCGTACCCCTCGCCTCCTCCCCCAATCCCCTCGCCTCTTTCTCGTCTCCTATCCGAATTTAATAATTTTATTCTGTATGTAGTTTTCTTTCTTTTTATTTTTGTTTTTTTTTCTTTCTGTTTTTCGCTCTTTTTTCTTTTTTTTATCCAGTCTTTATTTTTTTCCATATATTTTTTTTATTTTTTTTTATTTTTCTTTGATATTTTTATTTTTTATTTTTTTTTTTGTTTTTTTTTTTTTTTCGGTTTTTTTTTTTTTTTTATCTTTTTCTGTTTTTTCCATTTTTCTCTCTTTCTTTTTATTCTTTTCTGGTTGCTTCTGGAACTTGTTATTTGTTTAGGGTTTTTTCTCTTTCGTTTGTTATTCTGTTTTTCTCTTTTTCTGATTTTTTTCTCCTAGGCTCCCCCCTTACCCACAGCCCCACAACAATTTCTGGCAGTTATTTTTGATTTTGTTCGGTTCTTTTTTCTGATTTCTTCCCCTCTTCCGGAAGCCTTGTATTCCCCTCTGTGTTTTCTGTTTCTTTTTTTTGTTTTTTCTCTTTTTTTTTTTCCTTCTTTTTTTTTCTTTCTTTTTTTTTTTTTTTTCTTTTTTTTTTTTTTTTTTTTTTTCTTTTTTTTTTAATTAAGTTTTCCTTCGTCCTCCCCCCCCCTTCCTTCCCCATTCTTTTTTTTTTCTCATTTTTTTTTTTTTTTTTTTTTTCCTATTATTTTATTCTCTCTTCCTCTCTTTTACCTCCCTTTTTTGGTGTCGTGTTGGGGGGTTTTTTGATCCGTTTTCTGTTGGTGGGTCGTTTATCTCCCATTTCCCTAGTGAATTTCCGTTTCTTTTTTCTTTTCTTTTTCGATTTTTTTTTTTTTTTTTCTTTCCCCTCCTTTCCTCCCTCCCCTCCTTCCCTTTTCTCTTTTATTTTTTTTCATTCTTTCCTCTTCTCATTTTTTTCTCTCCCTCCTCAACCCTGGTCTCCTTTTTCCCCCTTTAATTCTTTCCCTCATTCCCCCTCCCCCCCTCCCTTCCTTTGGCCACTGATGCTGGTAGGAGAAGTCAGGACTGGTTGCTGGATTACTTACGCAGCTGTCCTGCACAAAGGTGGAGCCTGTCCAACCACCCAGAGTTCCACCAACATTTTGCAGTATACAGTAGGGATGCCCCGATCCGATAACATGATCGGAAATCGGGCCCGATCACATGATTTCAGACTCGATTGGAATCGGCTGTTACATCCCGATCAGGGATCGGTTAAGTGTTTCCTTTACACCGGCACGGGCAGCGGGCTGCCATGGCCAACATTGCCCCTCTCTTTGGCTGGAGATGCACTTTTTTCCTCTGTGTGGTTTTCCTGTCAGTTACGGTTTTATGACCAGCGGTTGGTTTGATTCTGCCTCAAATGAACCGCCCCGTCCTGAACACAGCTCAGTGCTGTATACAGCATCACCAGGGGGTGCAGGAGTTTAAATGTAACGCACCAGCAGCCTGTTCATTCAGACGTCGAATTCATGAAGGCGGCTGTAGCGCCGAACTGAGCCGCTTTTAGAAAGTTTGATCCATTAATCAAAGCATACCACAATAAAGTCAACATAATGTGTAACCCATGGTTCATATTTAGTGAAGCAACGTGACAATGTGCTGGCTAAATGTTTGTGTTACAGCACGTGCATCACTGCGGGTTTGACAGGCCTGCTGCTGTGTGATGTGACCCGCAAAGGAGTGACAGGATTAATTTCACAGTTTATTTAAAATCTAGTGTGTTGATTTTATTTGCTGTCCAACAGATAACTAATAATTTGTTCCCAAGCTTCAGAGAAATGGAGAAATAACCAAATATTTTCCTATGTGATTTCCACATACATGCATAAATGATCAATTCCTCATTAATTTGATGTTAGTTTGGTGTACAAATGTATGCTAAATATCTTTTCTTTTTAAAATGTGGTTGGAAGAATGTAGGATTGATTAGAGGAGGTGTCATAATAAAGTAAAATAAGAATAAATAAAAGGAAAAAATATTTAGGGAGTGCAGAATTATTAGGCAAGTATTTTGACCACATCATCCTCTTATGCCCTTCACATATGGTGAGTAGATCTGCAGTGCTTTAGTGAAATTGTGTTTGTGAATGTGGGCCGCTGTGCCAGCTTTACTAAACTTTATAGCTACTGATTAAGAGTCTGAGTTGAAATGGTTAAAGAAAGACAGTAGATGTTAAATTGATGTGGTCGCTCTCCGTGGTGCTGAACTGCTTTGAACTTCTGTTGTTTTATCATTAGTGACATGTAGCAACATGTTTTTGTTGTTCTCTTGGTTTGTTTACTTCATGTCTATTTGATGGACTTCAAAATAACATAGGCTACTCACTCTTTCTGGTGCCAAAGCTTGTAAGCCCCGCCATTGCAGGCATGTACTGTATATGTTGTAAAATGACGTTTCCATGAGCTTTATTATTTGGGTTTAAAGGGCCCGGTCATTTTCCCCGCCCCCCGGTCCGGCACGTACTTGTTCCGCTAGTGGCATGGCTGCAGCAGCTTGTGAAAACAAATAAACAAGTTGTGTAAGTTATAAAGTAAGCAAACTTTCCATTGGACGGCAGCTGCGCGTCTGCATGACTGACAGGGTCTACTGTAGCTATAAAGGTGCAGCCCGCAGCCTCCACCTCTCCCTCCTCCGTAACCAGCACCAAGCCTTCTGACAGGAATCCTTTTTTTTTCTTTTTTTTTTTTTTGTCATACTAGTGTGATCCCCGAGGGGAAATTAGGTCTCTGCATTTTACCCATCTCTGTACTGTGAGTATCAGAGAGCAGTGGGCTGCTACTTAAAGCGCCCGGGGAGCAGTTGGTGGGGGGTTAAGGACCTTGCTCAGGGGTCCACAGTGGTTCACCCAGGGGTCGTGTCGGGGAATCAAGCCCGGGTCCTCCGCGCCCAAGCCCACGACGCTACCACTGGGCTATCCACTTCCCCAAAGTTCAGAAATTCCCCAAAATTCAGACGCTGGCTTGGTTGAACATCCACCTACATGAACACTAAACTGCCGTGTTTGTGTTGGCTATCAACACAGAGCCGACTGCTTCACTATGCAAGTCTATGGTGTTCCTGTTTAACACCATGGACTCAACAAAGTACAAAAATATTTAGCTATTTTTAACATTGGGCCATTTCATCATAATATCCTCCTTGTTCCGTGCCATATCAGGGTGAGGAAATAATAAAACAACTTCTTTTTATAAGAAATAAATGAGAATATTACCATTTTAGAGACGTCACTATTCAATGTATATGAACGCAGATCTTACTCGACCAGAAGCACTTGGCAGAAAATGATCAGCTGTGGAAGTAAACAGGAAATGTCCATGAAACTTGTCTATATAGTCTAAGTTCTATATTGTCTTAGACAGAACATTGTTTAAACTTTTTATTCTACAAACAAATATGCATTATATTTGTGACAGTGTGGTCCTGTCACTATGCCTCCGACTGATCATGTGCCCTGGCTACTTGGCCACAGGGATGTCCCTTTGGCTGAATGGTCAGCGCTCATGGCCCGCCCGGGCCCTCCGTTGCGTACCTTGCCACATATTCTTTTTAGATTTTTTTCTAGACCATTATGTCACTGCAGAGGAGGGAGATTGTCTACACTTTGACTGTCCGGTACATATGGCAGAATTAAAGACTTTTGAACAAAATACCAGAATTTGATGGAAACATGAGATCGTTCACTCTGCCATCAGTATATCAGATTACCTGAAGACCAAGCATCACGTATGAGCTGCATGGTTGATCAGCAGCTGTTCTCACTGAGCAATCAGCTCCAATCAGTTCCCTCTGCACTGAGGATCATATAAAAGCAGCTGCTGCAGCTTGAAGTCAGAGTGCTCTGAACTTTGTGTGGTCTGTCAGCAGCAGGTCCCAGGTCAGCTTTAACTGCAGCAGAATGAGGTGAGGAACTTCCAGTCTCCAACAGAGCTTCTCAAAGGTGGTTCTGATCCTGGGCTGCCTCCAATGTTTCAGAGAGGAGAAACAACCTGCATCAGTCACAGCATTAAACTGTGCAGGGAAGCTCCTCAGGATGGTGGAGGTGGTGGGGTTGAATAATGGACTCACTGGTCTGGAATGTCTTGTGACCTTCATGATGTCTGCAGGGTGTTGTGGATTTCTTTGTTGCTGGTTGGAAGCATCACCTGTGAGCCTCCATATCCAGGTAAGATGACAAATGACTGGAATGAGAAGCTGAGCTGTGACTGAATGCTGACTCCTACTGAACATCTCCTCCAGGAGGATCTTCAGGTGCCATGTTCTATGCTGCTTCCTCCCCTGGAGGTCAAGGTCCCTACAAACCTGCAGACCAATCCGGTTCTGGCACTACTGGATCTTATTACACTGGCGGTTCCTACCCTGCTTTAGGTGCTGGTGGCTTCAGTTCTGGGTCACAGCAGTTTGGTTCTCAGAGCCAGCCTGGATCTTCAGGCTCTCCCAGTTTCATCAGCAGCTTCCAACCTGCTGCAGGTTCTGGTATCTTCAGTTCTGGGTCTCAGCAGGGCAGCCAGTCTGGATCTCCAGGTGGCCATCAGCAGTCTGCACAGGGGGGATTGGGCTCTTCATCTGATGGTGGCGACCAGGAGCCCGACTTCACTCACGTGTCTCCTGGGGATCAGGTCTACGCTCGCAAAGCTCGCTCCCACTACAAGAAGCATAATTACAGGTTCTTCCAGCAGTTCTACACCCAGACAGAACCAGTTGAACCCCAGGGGCCAATATTCCCACACCACGGCAAGACATCTGGGCACAGCAAAGGCCAGGTCCAGAAGGGCTTCTGAAGCTGGTTCTGGTGAGGCTCCCTTCACTCGGTCTGTGCTCTGTAGCTGCAGCCAGTTGACTGACTTGCTTTGTGTTGCAGGTTTCCATGCTCCAGAGCTGCTGCTTCCTACTGACTACAAATAAATGGCTCATGAATCTTTGACTTGGAAATGGCATTTGTATCAGGCAGACTTTGCCTTCATTCTAAAATTAATCAAAGCTGCAATGGGTTCTATGCACAACTCTACTTTCTGAACTTAAGCCAGCTCCTTCAGTATAGTTTCTTGACAAACTAATCATGGTGTCTGGCCACTGTTCTGATACTGAGGTGGGCCTTCCTGGTTTTGCAGTTTACTTGGCATTGTGGGTCCATGTGCTTTGACCTTGCACTTTTATGCATTTGGCATTCTCACAGGTGCAAGACAAGCTGAACAGTGAAACTGGCTGGTAAAATTGTAGGGAAATCTCAACCCTCTGGCCCACATCTGGGGATGGGGGTGCAGGCTCAAGCATGGTGTGTCCCGCTGTCAGTTTGACCTGGGGTGCTTCTAAAGGGTTGCCTTGGCTAGAGGGTCTTGCATATGCCTCACCCTATTGAAATCAAAGTGAACCCCTACCTGGTTCACATGGAAGGCCAGCTTCATATAAACTAATTCTAATCTCATACTGACTTGTAAGCCAACACAATTTTCCACCCTTGTAGATGTGTAACTCAAACGATGAAACTTTTATGATCTAAGGGGGAGGTATATCAGCCTGTACTGCAGCTACTCATGAGCTGCAGTATCTTCAGAATAAAACCCAAGCATTAGTCACTCAGGGGAAAAGACCCCTGAAAGTGGAGACATAACTGCAATAAAGTGTTAACCCATGGATTGAGGTATTCTTGAAAGCCCCATGGGGTAATCTACAGCCTCTTAGTCCAGACTAAGTTCCTTTCATCCCATTGGTCTTGTGATTTGGAATACAAAGTGCTTTCTGACAAAGGCTAATACTGACGGAATAGACTAGCAGAACTAAAATATACTTTTGACAGACATTCAGCATGACTCAGAACTGAACTCATGTGGTCCAGGTTTCTGGTGCAAGTGAGGACTTGAGCAGATTTTTTTTTTTTTTTTTTTTTTTTTTACCTGTACAGACTAAAGCTGAATGCATAGGCTAGTCTTTTCCAGGTTGGAAAAGATGGCATAAGTTGCTATTAAATGACATTTTTACTGCTTTTAAAGTTGGTCAACTAACACTACTTTGCAGTGAAACCTCCCCAGAGCTGGAGAGAGTAGTTTGCCATATGAGAAATGGAAAAATACTTTATTCCAGAAGGGAAATTCATATTGTAATAGGCTCTTTTTCTGAACAACATAAATACATAAATCAGTCTTGTTCTTCAGGGTGATGCTGCTGGTAGGAATGAATTTTTTTTTTTATCTCTCCGTCCCACAGCGAACCTGATGTAGCCTCCCACTGAACACTGATTCTTCCCTGTGTTGTGGAGAGGGTGGGAAGAATCCTCCATCTTCATCAGCTTGTGCAGCATTCTTTTCTTAACGATCTCCAGCGGCTCCAATGTTCTACCCAAAATAGAACCACCTTTCTTGATCAGCTTGTTTAGTTTCAAGTCTCTGGGTCTTATGCTGCTTCCCCAGCAGATGGCTGCAAAGCTGAGCACTTTCCACAACAGACTTATAGATCTGCAACATCTTGGCGCAAACATTGAATGATTTCAGCTTCCTTAAGGAGTAGAGTCTGCTTTTACCTTTTTTTTTTAGATGTAGTCAGTGTTGCCTTTCCGGTCTAGTCTGTAGACTAGATTGTTGAAGCAGACTGAAGTCCCTAAGCTGAGCAGGCTCATCAATCAGCCCCAGAGAACTATCACAAAGCCAGCCACAGGATCCATTACCATTATCAACACTGCCATTTACCACTAGCTATAGGCTTCACCCCAGCTGCTCCCAGGCCAGGCCCCACCACCTGACCTGGGCTTCTTCGCCATGCCCGGGCATCACCACCAGCCCCGAAACCTACCAGCTTCCAGCTTTATTTATAAGGCACTTTTTTTTTTTTGTTATACTGTTAAAATCCACGAGGGGAAATTAGGGCTCTGCATTTTACCCATCTCTGTACATTAGTACCAGAGAGCAGTGGGCTGCTACTTAAAGCGCCCAGGGAGCAGTTGGGGGGGTTAAGGACCTTGCTCAGGGGTCCACAGTGGTTCACCTAGGTGTCGTGTCGGGGACTCTAACCCGGGTCCTCCACGCCAAAGCCCACAACGCTGCCACTAGGCTACCCACTCCCCATGAAAAGTGCTTGACATAATGAAAACAAATTCAAATGAAAACAAGCCTTCACACATCCAAGTATATAACACAAAACACACCCAACCCCCCTCCCAATTTGACACCTGACTACAAACCCCCACCTTCTGTCTCTTAAGTGAATAGGTATAAAAACACTAACAGTAAAAACTATCTGGCATGACACTGCTGTGAGGAAACAATTTCTTGGGGATCCATTCACACCAGAAGACAGCCCACCCAAGCCACATAAGGCCCAGCTGCAGGGACCCCCCGGATCAGGACAGGCCAGGGTCCACACAGCTGCAGGGCTGCGGTCCAGGACCCCAGACACCAAGAAAAGGGCATCCACCACAGCCGTTACCACCAGCCTCGGGGACTAGCTACAAGGCCAGAGCAGCATATTTCCACAGTCTACATCTTGCGTGAAGCTGAGTTGAAAACTGACACCATTGTTGTTTGTTCCATTCTGCCAGTCCTCACCCAGTCCTGTTTGAGCCACTCCCGCCTCCGGTGCTGGCCCAGCCAATTGGCTTTCTCCCTTTGGAATTACTGCACATCACAGTTTGAAACAGCAGCGAGTGGTTCGGAAGTCAAGACAGAATCGCGATATAATCCCTAGCTGCACATTCCAGCGATGTTTGCCTTCCAGACGACAGAAAAGATCAGCTTTGCAAGTCACATTTGCCATATACACATTTTTACCCATTGCAGCTTAAGCTCGTTCTCAGCCATAGGCCTCAGAAGTTTTGTGATAAAAAACCATGACAGCCAGAAAACAGTGTTATGAAAAAGGATTTATTTAATGCGGTGGATGTCTTTATTTATGTTCATTTTGAAAAAAAAAAATTATTGATATTTAGAGGAGACCAGGGATGATAGCACTTTTTGTTTGAACGAGTGTACTTTGTGCTAGAGCTCTTACATTTGGACATGTGATCCCATATTTGTCTGCCATAAATGAGATACACTTGGACTTCTACTACACCATCACAGATTAGTTAAATTAATGTCAAATACATTTTTTTTTTTTTTTTTTTTTTTTATAATTGTTTTTATTTATGATTTTAAAGGATTGTACAATTCCCGTCATCCAAAAGTCCAATTCATCACTGAACATGCACAGTCTATTAACTGAACAATCTTCCCATGCGGACACAAAAGGTTTAAAAATTAATACATGACAATAGATAATGTAAACTGTACAACTAATGTGTTCAAAACTCTCGTCTACAGAAAGGATGACATATTAACACAACAAATACAAAAAGGGGAGAAAAAAAAGAATACAAAAACAAAATATAAAACAATACAAAATAAATAATAAAAAAAAAACAAAAACAACTAAACTTATAACAAGACAAGACATACACACACACACATACACTCATGCTCACTGCGCTCTTAGCTCTTGAATTACATCCACTAAGTGAATAACCGCCAATAGTGTTGGGCCAACTTTAGAGGGCATCATAAATACTTCCCCACACAAATTCAAATTGTTTTTGGTTATTTCTATCTGATGACAAATTTTTCTCTATTTGTAAATAATATTTCATCAAGGATTTCCACTTTTCCATTCTAGGCGCTTCTTTGTTTTTCCAATTCTGCAATATCAATTTTTTGTAAACAAGTGAAGAAAATATTATTCGCCATCCCATAGGATATCTTATTTTAGTCATATTTTGAAGTAAGCAGGTTTCTGGTGTTAGATCAAATCTCTGCTTGCAAGCTTCGGACAGCCATTTTTCAATATCTTTCCATGTATCGTATATTTTCCCACAATACCAAAATGCATGGATGAGTGAATCGTTTTCAGGGCACTTCAAACAGGCAGAGGGAGAGGAGTTATCAAACTTATGAATCTTATCCCTACTATAATAAACTCTATTCATTAATTTATATTGTATCAACCGTAGATTCTCATTTGTTGTGGCTTTAAATGTTAGCCTTAATCCCTGCTTCCATATGGTTTTAACATCTGTACTTTTTAAATCCTTTTCCCAGCCTTCATATAATTTACCTAATAACTCATCACTACCTTTAACTGTAACAAGATGATGATAGATAGTACTTATTTTTTTGTTTTTATCTTGCTCTAAAAGATTCTTTATAATAATTGGAACAGAATTCCCAATATCACAAGACTCTTTAATCCAATTTTTTAACTGCATATACTTGAATATTTCAGACTCTTTAAGTTTAAACTTAGTTTTAAGCTCATTGAAAGGAATAACTTTATTTAAATATATGATATCTGATAATGTTTCAATACCACTATCCATCCAGGTTTTCCAGCTCAAAACAGTGCCTTGAATTTTAATTGAGGGATTGTTCCAAATCTTAATATGAGTGGGGGTTCCTATTTCATGACCTAAAAGTTGCTTAACTTTCTTCCACATATTAACAGTACTGGTGATAGCAAAATTATCAATTTTAACCTTTTTCTTACTGAACATAGCTGAGACTAGAGTATGAGGTTGCAGTTGATAATTCTCAATATCCAGCCATGGATCTTCATTAATAGGATTAACAATTCGGTCTATATAAAACATCTGAGCTGCAATTTGATATAATTCCATATTAGGGAGGCCTAGCCCTCCTTCCTCTTTGGGATAAAATGTCAAATACAAAGTGGTGTGTTGTTACAACCTACCCCAGCACCTGGGTGAATTGTAACACTACTTGAGGATGGATGTAACAATCAAATTATTATGATTAAAAAACATCAACACTAATAAATGTATGGAAGCATTTTAATGAAAAATAAAGAAGGAACCATTCACTCGTGAGACTACAAAATAATGACTTACCAACTTACCTTTCTCTTTTTGCTTGCAGCCAGCTCTGTGACGGTCAGAGCGCCTTCTTTGATTAGTAGATTGTGTATCTGTCGGATGCGAATATTAAGAAAATCGACCCCAGCTCGAAAAAATAAACGTTGCAAAATTGCAAGACGGAATTTTGTCACTGATGTGAACGCTCCCGTTGACTTGAAATTAATTTGATTAAAGATTTTGCCGTGCGAATCTTTCGGACGAAATATTCGGCGTGTGTAAAGGCCTTTACTGGCGTGGTTGTGCTTGAACCACTTTTAAATATCCATTGTTTACTTTGTTAACGGTGCAGCCGAGAACACTGTCTTGCTGATTTATATATATATATATATATATATATATATATATATAGACAGACTAGGACTGTCAAAGATTCATCCTAATTGAATCCCATTGCCAAACAAAAGATTAATTTATTCTTTAGTACTGCTATATGCAGAAAATACATTATCTTTTGTTTAAAAACTTAAAGGCTAAAACCAAGCCAGAAATCTGTAAGTAGTCCAGGACTCAGACCTGAATTTCAGCTTCACATTAAAGGTGCCATGACATCAAATTTCACTTTTCTGGGGTTTTGGGTGTATAATATGATCTGTTGTCCACTGATGAGGCCATGTGAATGTCCAGAGTGAGAATCAAAGTTCCTGTTTATGGTCTGTCAGCTTTGTCTCTCTGCTCAGAAACAGTTGAATCACACAGCAGGCTATCATTCTACGTAGTTCTATCATTCTACATAATTGAATTGCTCCAATAAGAGCACACTATCAAGTGAACAGTGCCCCCCCTCTCTCTCTCCTAACGGTCTGCACTGTCCGCCCCCCCTCCCCTCCCCTCCCTGTCTGATTCAGCTTCGTGTATGGAGCTAGTAGTAACTTCTGTGCAGTCAGGTCTGGATTTTCAAACAAATGGATTTAAAAGAAAACTTCTGCAGCAACACTGAGGGAGGCGACCACAACCTTGTCATTACCTGTAAGTTTATTTATTTTCTAAATGCTGTCTTGTCTGATAAATGTAGCTCACTGTCTGAAGTGCCCATGTTGCTAGCAGTTAGCCTTTAGCAAAGTCTGACCGCAGCTTGACCTAGATTCTCCAAATAAGGTCATAGCCAAATAAGGTGTAGCCAATCAAAATGAAGTCAACGTGGTCTCCGGGTAAAGCTCCATATCATCACCGAACCCAACTGTATTACTGAGGAAGTGAGGTCTGGCGTTTCAAAACAATACTCCACTGTAAAAAAATGCCGTTTTTTTTCTTTGGAGTATTTACATATGCAGTAATGCCAACAACATGAACTAGTTTTTAACTGCTATGTCATCACTCCTTTAATGCTGCCAACAAAAGCACTTCTCCCTGAGGGATCGCACCCAAGTTAAATAAAGAAAAAGGCTGTGGTGAAAGTACAGAGCTGAATTTGAAAATGAGGCTCCGGGGTGGGAGGCAGGTATGCAAACCATTAGACCAGGGATCCCCAATTCCGGTCCTCGAGGGCCGCAGTCTTGCAGGTATTATGAGCTGCAACACAACTTATGACATGTGCGTTTGCGAATTACCCACTGATTGGAGTCTGGTAGCAAGGGAGCTCCTAGTACCTGCAGGACACCGGCCCTCGAGGACCGGAACTGGGGATCCTTGCATTAGACCAAACAGTCATTCATACACAGAATCACCTGGACTCATACTGACAGGATCCCAGACTGTCGTGTTACCATTAAATAGTTTTTATCTTATAACATCATTGTGTTTGTAAAGGACAGCATTTAAACTTAAATCTTCTCCCAGGCCGCCTTTCTTTCTTTCTGTTTTTCTTTTTTTTTTTTTTTTTTTGCTTGCAACAGCAGCAGCAGTTCAAACTCGCCATATTAGGCTTTAGAAGTTAAAGGGATATTGTGTAAGTTCTCCTGTGTTTTATTCACAAAAACTGATTATTTGGTTCAAAAGTGTTTTTTCATTAATCACTAATCACTCCCATCAACAAACTGAAGTGCTCCTCTAAGTTCTAAATTTGCCGTTCGTATCATTCATTTACACATCGAGCGGGGCGGCTCGGTGAAGGCTGCCATGTCGTATCGCCATGTTTTTGCGTTCGGGAGAAGCGTGACAGTAGGAAAACACAGAAACTCACCAGACACACCGGAGTTTTCAGCTCAGTTCGAGGTAATGCCTTTGAAAAGTCACCGCGCTGCAGTGGGGAGAAACTAGCGTCTCACTGATGCTGGGTTCACGTGCAGTCGGGCAGACGGCCGTTGGTAACAAACCAGATGTCATTTTAATCAATGAAGCCGAGCGAAAAACATGGGTCAGGGAAAACAATACGACATCGCCATGACAACAAGTCAGATGTGGACTGATGTCACTGTAACTGACGGACCACGTATTCACATAGAGGCCGGTGATAACTTTTCATGCATCGGCTGTCGTCGGTCTGCCCGGTTTCACGCGAATGCAGCATGAAAAGTACGAGGGAGCTGCTCCCGATTACACAGTGTCCCTTTAAAGTTCCATTCAATGGCGAATGCAACCCCACCCTCGTGTCTACGTTGCCATGGTGACTCGTCGAATCGGTGCTCAATTGATGCTGGCTTTTTATCATGGTAGACCGTGTGTAAAACCTCGGGTTGAACTACTCTGAGTTGATTAAACCAACTCAAATCAGCTGTTCTGGGACTGAAAACTCTGAGTGTAACCCTGAACTCTGAGTTGATCTACTCGGAGATACGAAACTCTGAGTTTGTTGAACCTGCTTTGTGCAATGGACCCCAGGCCTCTAGTGAAGAAGAAACATTTAGGCCCCGTCCCAATACCCGCACTTCCACCTTTGCGCCCCTAGAATGCGCGCTCCCGTTGAGGGGTTGAAGTGCGTAGTGTGTCCCAATTCTCCAGGGGCCTGTACGACGAAGCTGGATTAACATGCCCGGGATTTCTCTCTGTTACCTGGGTTGACTTAACCAGACATCTGCGGTCTTGATAAACGGTACTACGAAGCTGGTTATCAACTCGGTAATTCAACCCAGGGTTTTCCAATCTTAATCAGTGTGCGCTCACTTAAAAGGGGTGGCGTTGGAAGCATCTGACCAATCACAGACATGGAGAAACAGAGAGCGACATATTTCATCATGGAGGAGCAGACGATGATACTTAACAAATATGTAGAATTCAGGATCATCATTCCTGAATGATAACACGACATTATCATTAAGGAATGATCATAAATGGCTCCTTATTCTGCGGCGACTGTGTTGCCGCAGAATAAAGCCAGGAATGAACGCTGGCTGTTAATGCGCAGCAAGTCCGTGTGATTGTACAATCATGGAACAATATTGGACTCTGATCATTTAGTGTTCATCACAGCACTTCCTCAGTGTAGTTGCTTCTCATACTGTGCATATAGATATTTCAGGCTCATATCGTGCACGTGTTGTAACCCTTCACCATGACGGCATGGGTGGGTGTGCACTCCATAAATTCATGTTTTCTACATGTGTGACCTCTTAATCACATTATTTCAGATGCAACCCCAGCAGTGCAAGACGATCATGGGAACAAGTAAAGAACAAATACAAATATATTATCCAAACCGAACGAGATTCTTTTTTGCCACACTCTTTCATGAATGAATGGAATTTCATTTAATATTTGTGCAGCCCACAGGGAAAAAGCGGGTATTACAAAGACATGTTTTTGCATACGTTTTCAGTATCGCCAACGGTGTGCATCAAACTACCAGTGAATGAATGAATGAATAAATGAATAACGTTTTACTGAGTGGGACCGTGAGCATAATTCGGCTACAAAAAATAAGCTATTCAGCAACATCAGTACAGCACAAATTTTTTTTTCACTCGAGGTGAGGCGTTGGTCTACATCAAAATTAATTTAATTAGTCTAACATTAATAAAACCTCAGTATGATGCAGAGCATCTGTGGTGTTGTTGGTGCCCGGCAGCGATGTGGTTCATTTGTGATGTACGGCTGACAGATGTAACGGAGTCCAGCAGAGGAAAACATTCATCTTTCATATAAAGTGTCATGTGGCAAATCAAAAAGGGTTGCACCATCTCTGAATATTCTTTCTCTTCTAAGAACTCCTCTCACAACCTGCGACAGGATCTTCTAAAAAAGGGCAGGCCATTTTCCGAGAGTGCTGATTGGTCAGGGGCTGGTGCTTTTATAGTCTCTTATCCAGAACTTAACCTGGTCCGGACCAGGTTAGGCGTTCAGCATAAGTTACCGGGGAGATATAACCCGATCAGAAGTTAACCAGCGTCATAGGACGAAAAATCCAGGGTTAACCCTGAAGTTACCTCGATAAGAGAAAATCCGGCTTTGTCGAACAGGCCCCAGGGCTGCTCGAGGGCGGAAGTCCTTTTGCGCCCTCAATCCACACTTCAGTGAAGTCCGCATCTATGCAGAGTACTTCACCAAAGCATGTTGCCCATAATTCATTGCTGCATGTGACGTTTTGAACCACTAAGGCGGAACATGTCCATGTTTGGTGATGAGCTCCTGCCTGTGGTGAAAAAAAAAATGCCATTTCAGATGTAAACATTGAAATATTAAATTTTTTATGCTGTATGTGAATATGCTGTATGTAATTACTGAAGTTTGCCATGTTACTTCGAAATATACTTTGAATATTTATATTCAAAGCATTTTAATAATAAAAGTTATCAGTTTACTGATAAAAGTAGCTAAATTATTATTTTTTTTTTAAACTTTATTTACATAGGTAAGTCCAGTCAAGACGCAGCGTCTTTAACAAGATAAACCTGTTTACCTGACATAGTTTAGTTTAGTTTATTATGGATCCCCATTAGTCTTCACCAGTGAAGACTATTCTTCCTGGGGTCCAGATCAACATAAATTTTGAACATACAATCAACAAAAACACAAGTTAACTAAATTAAAATACAATACTAAGCAAACATTTTAAAAGAAAAAAAGAAAAAACTAAATAAGTATTAAATAAGTACTAAATAATCCTGAAAAGTCTGGACATGGTTCCGATCTAATTCAATGTTGCTTTGACAAACCAGGATAAAATTAAGACAGACAACATGAACCTGGAGAGTAAAAGATGGGGTTCCCAAATCCAGATCAAATCTTTTGAGCAACTAGTCCCTGAAACCAAGCATCATGTATGAGCTGCATGGTTGATCAGCAGCTGTTCTCACTGAGCAATCAGCTCCAATCAGTTCCCTCTGCACTGAGGATCATATAAAAGCAGCTGCTGCAGTTTGAAGTCAGAGTGTTCTGAACTTTGTGTGGTCTGTCAGCAGCCGGTCCCAGGTCAGCTTTAACTGCAGCAGAATGAGGTGAGGAACTTCCAGTCTCCAACAGAGCTTCTAAAAGGTGGTTCTGATCCTGGGCTGCCTCCAATGTTTCAGGGAGGAGAAACAACCTGCATCAGTCACAGCATTACACTGTGCAGGGAAGCTCCTCAGGATGGTGCATGTTGGGTGGAGGTGGTGGGGTTGAATAATGGACCCACTGGTCTGGAATGTCTTGACCTTTTGTGACGTGTCTGCAGGGTGTTGTGGATTTCTCTGTTGCTGGTTGGAAGCATCACCTGTGAGCCTCCATATCCAGGTAAGATGACAAATGACTGGAATGAGAAGCTGAGCTGTGATTGGATGCTGACTGCTACTGAACATCTCCTCCAGGAGGATCTTCAGGTGCCATGTTCTATGCTGCTACCTCCCCTGGAGATCAAGGTCCCTACAAACCTGCAGCCCAATCCGGTTCTGGCACTACTGGATCTTATTACACTGGCGGTTCCTACCCTGCTTTAGGTGCTGGTGGCTTCAGTTCTGGGTCTCAGCAGTTTGGTTCTCAGAGCCAGCCTGGATCTTTAGGCTCTCCCAGTTTCATCAGCAGCTTCCAACCTGCTGCAGGTCCTGGTATCTTCAGTTCTGGGTCTCAGCAGGGCAGCCAGTCTGGATCTCCAGGCAGCCATCAGCAGTCTGCACAGGGAGGATTGGGCTCTTCATCTGATGGTGGCGACCAGGAGCCCGACTTCACTCACGTGTCTCCTGGGGATCAGGTCTACGCTCGCAAATCCCGCTCCCACTACAAGAAGCATAATTACAGGTTCTTCCAGCAGTTCTACATTGAGACGGAACCAGTAGTTCCCCAGGGGCCAATATTCCCACACCATGGCAAGACATCTGGGCACAGCAAAGGCCAGGTCCAGAAGGGCTTCTGAAGCTGGTTCTGGTGAGGCTCCCTTCACTCTTGTGTCAACTCTGTAGCTGCAGCCAGTAAACTGACTTCTTGTGTTGCAGGTCTCCATGCTGCTGTAGAGCTGCTTCCTACTGACCATCAAATAAATGGCTTTTGAATCTGTCTGACTTTGTGGAAATGGCAACTTCTGCTCATGTGACTTGCACCAGGTGGCGCTCTCCTTCATTCTAATCAAAGCTGTAGTAAATGCTGACTGGAGCAGAGGATGCAGTTATTGTCCTGGCTATTTGACCTGGTTCTGACAGTCTACTGACTCTAAAATATTGGTCTGCACAACATGACTATTTTGGTATCTGATTCGACAGGGCTATTCAGTCCACACTCTAGCTTTCTAGAGACAAATGCAGCAAAACCATGGAAACTCCTAGATGTGGCGTCCTCAGGAAAGGAGTTTCAGGTCTACGTGGTAACTGCCTTCAGCTACCGTGAAGAAACGTTGCATTTGTCCGAGGGAACTGGATTCCAGCTTAATTCTTCCTGGTGTGGCTGTGCATATTGACTCTGGTTTGCAATGACTTCTCCACTGCCCTGGGTCTGAGGACCAGAACTAGTGTAATTTCAGTATTAACTGAATTCTTGTCATGGGTGAGAATTTGGAACTTGATGCTTAAAGGGAAGTTCAGGATTGTTGACATGGGGCCTCATTTCAAGTGAGCCAGGGTCCTACTTATCACTGGAACCGGTTCACTCATTACTGGTGATCCTAATGCTGGCATCAGTCAATAGGAATCTGCTAGCTGGTCATTACAATCATATCCACAGAACACCCAAGGCAATTATAACAAGACTGTAAATGCTGTTACAAAAAACTTACCGTTTGCAACACATTTTACTTCTGGTATTTGGCAGTGTCATTTTTAAGTGAGATTTTTTTTTTTGCAGTAGCAGCTGTAAAAATGAACATTTATAAACCATGTTTCCCATCAATGTTCCGTGTAACTGGTATTGAACATGTACGAAGGCTGTGGCGTACTTCTGTTTTGAACTGCATCGCTTTCCTGTCTCCCCACCTGGAAGCAAATGTATCATTCTGCTGCTTGTGAGAAACTAGATCCTCAAAATGTAATTTGCGATGCAAGGTAAGTTTTTGTAACATTTTAACACTGCATTTACAGTCGACTGATTTGCCTCGGGTGTTCTGTGGAGTGGATACAACTGTTAATGACAGGCTAGCAGATTCCTATTGACTTATGCTAGCATTAGCATTGGGGACCACAAGTAACAATGACATTGAATAAGATTAAACTGTCTCCAGTGCTAAGTAGCACCCTGGCTTACTCAAATGAGGCCCTATGTCAAAAATCCCAAACTTCCCCTTTAAACTGTTTTCATATTCGTGCTGCATCAGGTTGATGCTATTATTGCCGTTTACCCTACAGAACACTCAAAACCTGACATGCAGCCACTCAACAGAACACAGCAACTTTTTTGGTGTGTAACTCAAACGTGTATGGAGATGCATGTGTCTGCAGCCCTGGAGACCACAGATTACTGAGTGTATGGCAAGTGCCTCCAAGTATCTATCACTCTGCCTCCTCTTCGCTAATGCAGCAGAACAATATCTGTCTCCAACAAGTGGCGTTATTTACTTGTTTGCGGTGAATTGTGGCTGAAAATTCTAGGTGTAAAATAAGCCTCTGTTCTTTTTTTTGATCTGTAGTTTTTTGTTCAGACTACAGTGAGGTTTTTTTTACCTTAACAGTTTTGGAGATCAGTTGTTGCCTTCATCAGAAGTTGTTACTCTGCTGTCGATCTGCCGGACATGACAGCCGATGTCAGTGTAACAACTTCTGAGGGCTAAGGCTGATTGCCAAAACTGTCAATGTAAATAAAACCTTATCTCTGTTTATCTGAGCAATGAAAACTAATAAATGTTAAATTCAGAGTGCAGAAAGACAGGTGGAAATGTGTCGGATCAGTGGGATGAAACACTGCTTTAGACCTGGAGAAAACAATCCTGTCCAGTGCGGTGCTGCACGGCATCTGGGAGCTAATGGAGCCTTTTAATGCACAGAGGAGTGGATGGGCCAGGAACCATGCCCTGCAGCCCCCACTGGACATATGGAGACAGGAGCGGATTCATCATTTCTAATAAGTAATCTATTCCTTAAGTTGTATAAGTGCTCAATCAGTAAACTGTTTCTTAGCTAATGCAAGTTTTTTTTTTTTTACCCTATCTGGGTCAGGCTCGGATCCGACTGGCCTCTGTCAGTGTGCTGCTGCGCTTCAGGGTAAAAACAGCTTGATGACAATGGATTTCAAATGTAGACTCTCTTCTTCATACAATGAGATTGGTCAGATACAAACATTTCATAAATTGCAAGTGAATCCAATCATAAGATCACTTTCACGATCAGATGTGCGCTTATTTCCCCGCTCATTTAATAAATGAGGGCCCATGACTTTTTTCCATTCAAAATGGTGTCTTAGCAACAAATGTCACATGACTGACAGAGACCGATAGTCCCAACAACTGTGAAACTTATGTTCACCAGGAACAAAAACGATTCACACATTACAATAGAAACATGCTAACGGTGAAGGCCAGTAAGGGTAACGGTGGACATAGTAATTATTTGGATTACCCTGTTACTGAAAAAAGTAGTGCCGTTAGTAACGCCATTTATTTTAACAGTAATTCATATCACTGTCAATCAGGAAGCGCCAAATACACAGGTGCATGTTTGCTTTGCTCATGAGAAACTCTAAGAATCCTAACCTATCTACTGAGGACAAAGTGAACTCGACTTTCTCTGAGACAAGCAGCCATCAGCTAACAGAGGTTTGCTCCAGAGTTCAGAAGCTTTTATTTGTTTTACATATTTTAGCTCGGGGCAGTTGGAAAAAATGTGTTCAACATGGGAGATTTTGTCGTCCCGGACGATAGATCGACTCTCCAGAGGTGGTTACATGTCTTCAGGAGCAGGACCCCCCCCCCTTTGTGTGTGAACTTCACTCCTAACAGGACCACTGTGCCCAAGGCTTAAAGGCCTGTGCTGCCGAGCCCCTGCAGTACCTAAAGATAATTTGGGAACCCCTCTTAAAGCTGTACACCTACCTGCCTGAGTTGAGTTGACTTTCTCATTTTCTAATGTTCCATCACATGTGAAGTTGCTGTTGACCACGTTTTACTTTTGCAGTAAATATTGGGGTGTATTAAATGGACTATGGTAAACTGGCATCTAAATGATTTGCTGACAAAATGATAGTCAAGTTTATTTCAACACGATACCATTATTAAAGCCAGAGTTGGTAATCTGGCTCAGAAACACTTTTTGTTATACTGGCTGAAATGGTCCTTCCATCCTGACAGTTGTCAATACATCATGTATTCATAAAAAGGAAGGAAAAAAGTCAGACCTCTGAGAGCTGCAGGTCTGTAAAAACTCTGACCAACCCCTGTCATTCACACCAAAAGCCAGGAATTGGTAATTTGCAACTTGTAGAAAGAACAAATTGATGCCTTTATGTCTCATCTCTGTCCCTCCCCTCTCCTCTCTCTGTCCCCATGTGACCCCCCTGTGCGCTGCTCACTGTAAAAAAAAAAAAAAAAAAAAAAAAGCTAACAGTGTTAGCTATATTTGTCGTTTGGACTGTGAGGGCATGGCAGCGTAAGATTCTGTCATCGCTCTCTCTTTTGTGCATTTTGCCCCAAAGTGCATCAAACTGACTGTCACTTATAAGTTCTTCCACACATTCAAGTGCCCTTTGGACAAGACGGACGCCAGTGTAGAGGTCAGTGGATTTTGCTTGGAGTGCAGTATTGGTGGGGGGGATCCAGCAAACCCAATATCTGATGCATCATACAGGCAATGAATGGAAAACCGGGCCCAGTAATGGCCTTCAAAAGCCCTGTGGCTTCAATTCGCACATCTTCTCCAATGGTCGAGATACCTTCAATCTCCCGTAAAAGGTGGACAATGTCATTTACAGGGCGGCTGTAGCTCAGGTGGAAGAACAGTCATCTTTCAACCGGAGGGTCGGGGTATCAATTCCAGGCTTCCCCAGATTACATGCCGAAGTGTCCTTGGGTAAGATACTGAACCCCACATTGCCTCTCGATGTGCCTATCGGGGTATGGATGTGTGTATGATTGTGTGTGTGACTGGGTGAATGTGACATGTAGTGTAAAGCGCTTTGAGTGGTCAGTATGACTGGAAAAAGTGTGATATAAGTACAGTCCATTTACCATCACAGCTGTTCATGATCACTTTCACTGTGGCCAGATGGCCAGTCCATTGTTGCTCAAGCAGCTGCTCCAACTTCTCTCCTGCGTAGGCTACAGCGACTATAGGTTTCCTTAAGAACTTGTAGAGAGAATTACATACACTAGTAATACACATAGATAATACTCCAGTGTATTATCACGTATTATCAGATGACATGGCATTCACTACCACCAGGTGAAGCTGATGGTTAAAACAGTGCATATGAGCACCTCCCTCTGTAGTTCTTCCTGTATGAATTTCTGCAGTCCTCCATGTACACCTGACATGACACTTGCCCTGTCGTGGCACTGGCTTAGAATCTTCCCTGTATTTAATCCAATATCTTTCAACTGTGACAAAACAAGCTGAGTTAGAGACTAAGTATCACAGTCTTTACTGGTTGGCATTGAAATAAGTCTCTTTCACACTGTTGTCACTTGTCCACATAACGAAGCACTATTGAGATATTTTCACATCCCGTGGGGTCTTTGGTGCCATCTACTTTTAATGTGTGCCACGCATCTCCAATTTCATTTACAATTTCCTCAGTTATGATTTTGCTCATTAGTTCAGTTATTTCATTTTGTACATGACTTGATGTGTATGTTGCATTGGAAGGGATGGTATCAAAAATCTTCTTAGAGTCCTTGTCCTTTTTAAGTATGTAATCTTGGCTCACCTCTTGTATCCAAAGCCTCAACATAGCCATGGAAAGGGAGCTGGTTTACAGCCAGGAACTGAATGATATCTATAATAGATGTCACATAAGTGTGGTTTCTCTCGAGCTGGTCTTCATCACAAGTGGACGCCTCAGTCTTAGTGCCTTCTTCTCTGATCCTCTCCTGCCACAATGCAACTGATGACATGTGGCCGTTTCTCAATAGGCGTACTTGTGCGTACTTGCGTGCTCGTGGACTCGTGAAACGTCATCACCCACGGTCCAAGTCATGTTCCATTAAAATTTTCGCAAGTACGCTGGAAATCCCTGGATGAAAACTTCTTCCACCCATTTTATTACTGAGCATGCATCAGAGGAGGCTTGTGCGTACTTGGCCAGATATAAGTCCCAGCATGCACCTGCACCTGCACACGCACAGCGTTTGGCAGCCTTCTCTTCCCTCCTCCGCCTCCAACAGCCAAACCTGATAATCATTTCCATTCTTTACTGTTCTTGGTGGGAGCTCTTCCTCCTGCTTTCCTCTCACAGCTGTTTTTGATCAAATAATTTTGACCTGATTACCCGTGTGCTTATGCATTGGAAATAAATATAATTTACACGTTGGGAAAAAAAAAAATCCACTTAGTATACTTGTTTTCGGAGCAGTTATTTTAATTGTTTTCATTTGCTTCATTACCATTACTACATCTCCACAACAATAAATAACGAACAGCTGTAGAATAATACTTTATTTTCATGTTGACAGGCAGCCCTTGCTCGCTTCTTGCACACTGTTAGTGGTGATATCACAAGTTAGCGTTGTCCCAATCCGCTAAGTAGGCGGAGTATGTGCTTGTGAACTCCACAAGTGCAGACTTCCAGTACAAGTCTGTACTCACAAGTACACGAGAATGCAATACACTAACTTGCAATTGAGATACAGCCATGTGTTTTCTGCTTGCTTCATGCCTTGCCAGTCCCTTATCGCGCACAAGTGCATGCCGCCAGTTGTTGTAGCCACTAGTGGTGAAGGCATCTCTTTTACTATGGCCAAATCCAAACTTTCTACATGCGTAGAAAAATACCGCATCATTTTTCCAGGAATATTCTAGCCATTCTCTGTTATCAGACCATGATCTGCAAAAGGAGCGCTTTGCTCCTCCAAAAAATGGATTTTTATGAAAACTCACTTGAAGTGGCTCTTCCATACCTAGGTCATCAGGTGGACCGGGTGCCTGCTCTGGGCCTTGGGGTGAAGGAAAGGGGTGCTGCGGCTGTAACGGCTCGGGCTGGAGTGAGCAGCCGGACGAGGGTACCGCTTGCACCCCAGCAGCAGCTAAGCTGACTTTATAGTTCAAGTTGAGATCGAGTCTCTGTCTCACAAGCACCGTTGTCTGACTTGCTGGCGTGGTTGTGCTTGAACCACTTTCGAATATCCATTGTTTACTTTGTTAACGGTACACCATCTTGCTGATCCAGGTAACTGCGCGTGGACACAGATGGGTGACGTGCACTGACGGGCGCGCGCACTTGTTCCTCTTTCCAACTGAGCATGCAGACACATAAACTGAGGGTGCAATGCATGCTTATGCACCCTCGTAGAACCGGGCCTGTGTCGGCGACACATTTCCACCAGTCTTTCTGCACTCTGAATTTCTTGTCTGTTAGTTTTCATTGTTCAGAAAATAGTGAGAAGGTTTTATTTACCTTAAGTTTTGGCGATCAGCTGTCGCCCTCATCAGAAGTTGTTACACTGACATCGGCTGTCATGTCAGGCATCTGACATGACAGCCAAAACTGTTCAGGTAAATAAAACCTTATCTCACTGTAGTCTGAACAAAAAACTACAGATCAAAAAAGAACAGAGGCTTATCTTTTTACACCTAGAATTGTGCAACGCAACCAAGTAAATAACGCCACTTGTTGGAGACGGATATTTTTCTGCTGCATTAGCGGAGAGATACCTGGAGGCACTTGCCATACACTCAGTAATCTGTGGTCTCCAGGGCAGCAGACACATGCCTTTCTATACACGTTTGAGTTACACACCAAAAAAGTTGCTGTGTTCTGTTGAGTGGCTGCATGTCAGGTTTTGAGTGTTCTGTAGGGTACAGTATACGGCAATAATAGCATCAACCTGATGCAGCGCGAGTATGAAAACAGCTTAAAGGGGAAGTTCAGGATTTGACATAGGGAATCTTTTGAGTGAGCCAGGGTGCTACTCATCACTGGAGACAGTTTCATCTTCAATCTCATTGTTACTCGTGGCCCCCAATGCCAGCATAAGTCAATAGGAATCTGCTAGCCTGTCATTAACAGTTGTATCCACTCCACAGAACACCCGAGGCAAATCAGTCGACTGTAAATGTGTTAAAAAATGTTAAACTTACCTTGCATCACAAAATTATACATTTTGAGGATCTAGTTTCTCACGAGCAGCAGAATGATACGATTTGCTTCCAGGTGGGAAGACAGGAAAGCGATGCAGTTCAAAACAGAAGTACGCCACAGCCTTCGTACATGTTCAATACCAGTTACACGGAACATTGATGGGCAACATGGTTTATAAATGTTCATTTTTACAGCTGCTACTGCAAAAAAAAAATTCACTTAAGGCAAATGACACTGCCAAATACCAGAAGTGTTGCAAACGGTAAGTTTTTTGTATCATTTACAGAGTCTTGTTATAATTGCCTTGGGTGTTCTGTGGATATGATTGTAATGACCAGCTAGCAGATTCCTATTGACTGATGCCAGCATTAGGATCACCAGTAATGAGTGAACCGTTTCCAGTGATAAGTAGGACCCTGGCTCACTTGAAATGAGGCCCCATGTCAACAATCCTGAACTTCCCCCCTTTAAGCATAAAGTTCCAAATTCTCACCCATGACAAGAATTCAGTTAATACTGAAATTACACTAGTTCTGGTCCTCATCTGACCCAGGGCAGTGGAGAAGTCATTGCAAACCAGAGTCAATATGCACAGCCACACCAGGAAGAATTAAGCTGGAATCCAGTTCCCTCGGACAAATGCAACGTTTCTTCACGGTAGCTGAAGGCAGTTACCACGTAGACCTGAAACTCCTTTCCTGAGAACGCCACATCTAGGAGTTTCCATGGTTTTGCTGCATTTGTCTCTAGAAAGCTAGAGTGTGGACTGAATAGCCCTGTCGAATCAGATACCAAAATAGTCATGTTGTGCAGACCAATATTTTAGAGTCAGTAGTCTGTCAGAACTAGGTCAAATAGCCAGGACAATAACTGCATCCTCTGCTCCAGTCAGCATTTACTACAGCTTTGATTAGAATGAAGGAGAGCACCACCTGGTGCAAGTCACATGAGCAGAAGTTGCCATTTCCACAAAGTCAGACTGAGATTCAAAAGCCATTTATTTGACGGTCAGTAGAAGCAGCTCTGCAGCAGCATGGAGACCTGCAACACAAAATCTGCTTACTGGCTGCAGCTACAGAGTTGACACAAGAGTGAAGGAGCCTCACCAGAACCAGCTTCAGAAGCCCTTCTGGACCTGGCCTTTGCTGTGCCCAGATGTCTTGCCATGGTGTGGGAACATTGGCCCCTGGGGTTCAACTGGTTCTGTCTGGGTGTAGAACTGCTGGAAGAACCTGTAATTATGCTTCTTGTAGTGGGAGCGGGATTTGCGAGCGTAGACCTGATTCCCAGGAGACACGGAAGTGAAGTCAGGCTCCTGGTCACCATCAGATGAAGACCCCCATCCCCCCTGTGCAGACTGCTGATGGCTGCCTGCAGATCCAGACTGGCTGCCCTGCTGAGACCCAGAACTGAAGACACCAGAACCTGCAGCAGGTCGGAAACTGGAAGGTTCTGAATATCCAGGCTGGCTCAGAGTGCCATAACTGGAAAAACTGCCTGTAGGTTGGGAGCCAAAGCTGGAAAACCCAGAAGAGCCAGACCCAAGTTGTCCAGCAGGTTTGTCAGAGGGTTCTTGAGAGTCTCCAGAGTAGGTAGTTGTGTATGATGAGGGAAAGCCTGATCCTGAAGAGAAGTTCAATAGGAGTCAGCATCCAGTCAGAGCTCAGCATCTAATTCCAGTTATTTTCATCTCACCTGGATATAGAGGCTCACAGGTGATGCTTCCAACCAGCAACAGAGAAACCCACAACACCCTGCAGACACATCATGAAGGTCACAAGACATTCCAGACCAGTGGGTCCATTATTCAATCCCATCACCTCCCATCACCTCCACCCAACATGCACCATCCTGACGAGCTTCCCTGCACAGTGTAATGCTGTGACTGATGCAGGTTGTTTCTCCTCTCTGAAACATTGGAGGCAGTCCAGGATCAGAACCACCTTTTAGAAGCTCTGTTGGAGACTGGAAGTTCCTCACCTCATTCTGCCGGAGCCAAAGCTGACCTGGGACCTGCTGCTGACAGACCACACAAAGTTCAGAGCACTCTGACTTCAAGCTGCAGCAGCTGCTTTTATATGATCCTCAGTGCAGAGGGAACTGATTGGAGCTGATTGCTTAGTGAGAACAGCTGCTGATCAACCATGCAGCTCATACATGATGCTTGGTTTCAGGGACTAGTTGTTCAAAAGATTTGATCTGGATTTGGGAACCCCATCTTTTACTCTCCGGGTTCATGTTGTCTGTCTTAATTTTATCCTGGTTGGTCAAAGCAACATTGGATTAGATCATTCGGAACCATGTCCAGACTTTTCAGGATTACCAAATCAAGATAAAAAGTTCTCTAAAGGCACTAAATATTGCAACATCGGTATATGAACAATAACAGAATATTATGGGGGTCACATAAAGATTTTATTTGAAAAGACTAAAAAAAAATCATTCATAAAAAAAATTGTTTAGCTTTTTCATTTAATTTTTATTTTTACTTTAGCCATGAAAAGTTAAACTATTTTTCAAAAATATTTTTATGAATTTCATGTTGTAAATCACAACAACAGACAGAAAATAAAAGTGCACTAAGAACTCTTCATTCATGATGAAACCGACATTTTAAAGCTGCGCTTTCAGGAGATGGATCTCCAGCCTGGCTTTTGTTTGCTGTAGCTTAGCAGGAGTGATCAGTCCCTCTGCATTTCTGCTCTTTCAGCTTAATGGGGGATTATCATGGTTTCCGGAAGTTTCCGGAATCTAGGCATTTCCTCTTCCGAGCCATTTTAACAATAGCTGTCTCTGCTCTTTTCCACTTTGTAAATCGGATAAATGCCAATCATACTTAAGTTTTCATTGATTCCCGACTGAAGTGATGCTAAAGAAGATGCGTATCAAAGCGACCGATTCGTTGCGGTGAAGGGCCGAACTTTATGATAAAACAACGTAGCACGTTTGTTTGTAGCCGGCAGACTACTCAGAATCAGAATCAGAATCAGAAAAACTTTATTGTCATTGTACCAGTGCAATGAAATTCTTTTTCCAGTACAACCTGTCCAAGATTATACAGAGAGTAGACACAATACAAATAGAACCGGGCAGACTGAGGGTGCAGTCACACGAGCAGCGCACCTGTTTGCAGAGTGAAAAAGATATACATTGGGACGGGTGGGGAGAGGAGAAAAAAAAGAAACCACTGTCCCGCCCTCTGCAGAGGACGTGATAATGGGTTAAAAAAAAACACCCTCAGTACAGTTAAGCACGTATACAGACAGTCACAACATCATGACACATGTGGTAGGGAGGAGGAGGGGTCCAGAGCCCAGTGAGGGAGAAGACGCAGCCACAAGGGGGGCGCATCTTTCCATCCTCCACCGATTTCTGGTGGGAGGAAGTTGAAGGACCAGCAGTGCAGTGGATATGTGTGTGTCAGTATCGTGTGATGTGTGTGCGTGAGCGAGAGACAGAGCACACAAAGTCTGTAGATGATAAGAACAGCCTTGCCAGAGTGTCTACTGTTCCCGTGGAGGGAGGGGGGGGGGGTTGCAGAGCTTCACTTCGGCAGTTTCTCCAAGGACATTGGGGAATAGATTAGATAAGTAGGATTGTTTGGGTCAGGCTGACATCTGTTTTCTTGCCTGCCTTCAAGTCCCAGCGGTCTCCAATGGCGATTCCAAACAGCAAAATCTTGGTCATTTCCATCAATTGCCGGTCGTCAATTTCTCCAAGGTTGCATCAATCTTGCGCAGCAAGTTCAGAATTTCCTCTTGCTTGTCACTCTTAGTCAGAGTGGCTACAAGTTTTTGATTCTGCTCACAGATCGCATTAGTCTGAGTGTTGGCAACACGGCAAACAGCCTCCGGCAGCCTGCCAACCGCTGCCATTAGCTTACAATATTTCAGATAACCCAGGTAGATGCATGCTCCAATCAGCAGGAACCCGATTATCATAAATCCAAAAATGTATACGTCCTCAACGTCTTCCACAGAAAGCACGGACAGGCACATAATCCTCCACTTCCCCCATGAGTCCATTACATACCCGGCCGGGTGCGTTTCTGCAGGGCAAGAAGGCTGTCCCGAGCCTTGTCTTTGGGTGGAAAGAATTTTATCCAATGCGTTGAGAGACCAGCCAACCAGATCCATGATCAAAAATTGAAGTTTGGGAGAAAACACAGACAGAAGCTCTGAGAGAGACAGGACAAAGATTGCAGGGGAAAGCAGGGAGGAACGGGAGCAGAGGGAAGCACGTCTGCACTCGCTGAGAGCCGGAAGAGAAAAAAGCTTGGTGTTAAAAAGCTCAGCAGGTGTTGGCAGGCTAGCATTAGCCAGCTTGATGACGTGCCTAACTTTGTGCGGCTGAAAACATAAGCATCCCAGTTGTTCCACTGGAAATGGGAGGGTACAGACCCGATTTTCAGATGTTTGTGTTTTAAAACGCACAAAGTTAGTTACGTCAGTTAACGCTAGCCTGCTAATGCTAATGCTAGCTGTGAAGTGCCGGTGTTGCACAACACCGGCTACAATAAGCGTGCTAAGTTGTTTTATTATAAAGTTCGGCCCTTCACGCTATCGAATGGCTTTGATCCACTTCTTCCTTAGTATCACTTCAGTCGGGAATCCATGAAAATTTAAGTAGGGTTGGCGTTTATTCAACTTACGAAGTGGAACAGAGCAGGGACATTGAACTGGCCCGGAAGTGGACCATCTAAGTGTTTCAAGTTCCGGAAACCGGAACACGGAAGCGTGATAATCCCCTATTTCTGAGGTTCCGTGGACCTGACAGCTGGCCTTCCCAGTGAGGATCTGCCATCTTCTTTATGGCTGAGATCCAGAATAAATGTTTGTTCTTCACCAGAGGCCTGGGGTCCATTGCACGAAGCAGGTTCAACAAACTCTGAGTGTAACCCTGAACTCTGAGTTGATCTACTTGGAGATACGAAACTCTGAGTTTTCAGTCCCAGAACAGCTGATTTGAGTTGGTTTAATCAACTCAGAGTAGTTCAACCTGAGGTTTTACACACGCTCTACCATGATAAAAAGCCAGCATCAATCGAGCACCGATTCGACGAGTCACCATGGCAACGTAGACGCGAGGGTGGGGCTGCATTCGCCATTGAATGGAACTTAAACTTCTAAAGCCTCATATGGCGAGTTTAAACTGCTGCTGCTGTTGCAAGCAAAAAAAAAAAAAAAAAGAAAGACAGAAAGAAAAAAGGTGGCCTGGGAGAAGATTTAAGTTTAAATGCTGTCCTTTACAAGCACAATGATGTTATAAGATAAAAACTATTTAATGTCTGGGATCCTGTCAGTATGAGTCCAGGTGATTCTGTGTATGAATGACTGTTTGGTCTAATGCAGGGAACCCCAATTCCGGTCCTCCAGGGCCGGTGTCCTGCAGGTATTAGGAGCTCCCTTGCTGCAACATACCTGACTCCAATCAGTGGGTAATTAGCAAACTTGTGCAGAGCTTGACATCAACCTGCTCCCTACCAGGTTAGTTTCAGAGTCTGTTACTATGGTAAATGACCGAGAGTCAGTTACCATAGTTACCAGTTACCGGTAACCATAGTTACCAGTTACCATTTTACTGAATTTTTTTGGGGGGGATTGCAACATGGTATCTGGCTTTTGAGGATCTTTTGGTCTACTAAACTTCGTCAGGCAGGCCCTAGTTAAGCGATTTCTTGATTGAGAACAGGTGTGGCAGAAAAACAACCTTGGTGTGGCTAGAGAAATTGAAATCAGCTTTCCAAAGATGTGATAAACCACAGTTAATTTATGTTTTAACAGGTGGGGCAATCACTTTTTCACACAGGACCATGGAGGTTTGGATCCCCCCCCCCCACTAATAAAAATCTTCATTCAAAAACTGCATTTTCTTTTTACTTGTGTTATCTTTGACTCACATTAAAATTTGTTTGATGATCTGAAACATTTAAGTTTGACAAACATGCAAAAAAGAAAGAAATTAGGAAGGGGGCAAAAACTTTTTCACACAGTTGTATAATCCACTGGTCCCTGGTAGTGCTGTCCCTCCTGTCAAAGCACTGAAAACTGCTGAATCTCTGCCGAATCAACTCAGCACGGCAATCCCCCTCCCCTCCTGCTCCTCCTTGTCATCGTCCTCCTCTCTGACAAAGCTGGTCATAACTCCTCTGCGGCAGCTAATCAGCTGCTTTCAGGTGGTGCTAAAGAGGTTAGCTTAGCAGCTCGCAGCCTCTCTAGTTCACGTCATTCGGAGAAAGAAATCCAAACTGCGTACTGTGGAGAGCACGTGCTTGTGGACGATTCTGGTGAGAAGAGATAGCCCGCACTCAAAGACGAGGTCACTTTCACTTTACGGACTTTCTGGCACATTTTGTCCTGTTTTGGCACATGAGGTCCTGTTCCAATACACGTTTTAACGTGAAAAAGTGGAATTTCCAGGTGATGACTCCTTTAAATATAACCGGCGCATTTCTCAAATGCTCTGCATCAAAAAATGCAGAGTAGCTACACAGATGTCTTCGGATTTGAACTCAATCCCAACCCAGGAACGGCCATACTTGGCTGGTCACACCAGCTGGAAACTCTGAGCTGTTGGAAAACTTTATCAATCCAGTATGGCATGGTAGTTGCCAAGAAAACCATCCTAAAGATCTGGAATAAAGAAACATCTCCCAGCTTTGAAACCTGGCTTAGAGAGTTTTATAACACTTTATACATGGAGAAAATTCGGTATGAGATGTCAGGGAAAGCAAAGAGATTTAAACAGGTGTGGCAACCCTTTTTTGATTATATTACAGTGCTGGTGGGACCTTCATGACACCTCAATGGCTTTAATTTGCAGCAATGTACTAGTTTTAATATATCTTTTGAAACTCAAACTGTGTAAAAAGGATGCACACTGAACTTATATCACAGTAAACTGTTTTCTTCTTCTTTGCTGTGGGTTTTTTTTTTGTTTGTTTGTTTGTTTGCTTGTTTTTTGTTTTTTGTTTTTTTTTCGGGGGGGGGGGGGGGGGGGGGGGGTATGGTTTTCTTCTTTTCTTTTTTTTCTCCTCCACCATCCCACGCATGCTGGGAGTGGCAGGACGCAGCAGATAATTTCTTTCTGCCTGTCTACCGTTTGTGTTTTTTCTGTCTTTCATTTAAAAAAGTTACAAATAAAAATATATAAAAAAAAAAAATGCAGAGTAATAAACAACAGTTTATTTCAAAACAGGGGAGTGGGTAACCTAGAGGTAGCGTTGTGGGCTTTGGCGCGGAGGACCCGGGTTCGAGTCCCCGACATGACACTCAGGTGAACTGCTATGGGCTCCTGAGCAAGGTCTTTAACCCTCACCAACTGCTCCCCGGGCGCTTTAAGTAGCAGCCCACTGCTCTTTGGTACTCCTGTACGGATATGGGTAAAATGCAGAGCCCTTATTTCCCCTCGGGGATCTTACAAGTATAACAAAAAACAAAACAACAACAACAACAACAAAAAAAAACATGCTTTGAGGGGAAAGCGTATAGCAACATGAACCGCAGCTCTCCGTGTGACAGACATGCATCTTAACCATTTACCCAGCGAAAGACATAGTTGTAAGGTCAAATGATCTCTCAGAAACAGATAGACGGGACCTCCAGTTGTCACGTATGGCTGGTGATATTATAAATGTACAGACAGATGAGCTTGTGTATGTAGATAATTGGCTGTGATGTGAAACTGTAACGTCAGAAATGACAACTGTTAGGAAATGAAACTTCTATCCGTGGTCTGAAAACGATCGCCGAATGTTTAACCCTTCCAGCAGTTGTGCAGCATATTTATCCATGAAATCCTTATTGAAAGAACACGTCTGTAACCTACCGACTCTGATTTATTTTGAACATGTTTTATTTATGACGCAGCAGCCAAACTTCGCCGATGACTGAATGAATGAATGAAGAAATGAAACAGCGAGTGTGGCTAAAAGTGGGTGGAGACAGTGAGAAACTCAAGGTTTCTCCACACTAACCTGCTCCTTACTAGGTTAGCTTCAGAGAGTCTGTTACTTAACTGACCGAGGGTTTAAGTTACTCCTCTTCGTGCAACAGGCTAGAGTTCCTCTTTCCCTGGGTTGAGTTACCTACCTTTGTGTTTCGGAAAACTCATAGTTTCCTGAATTTCAGGGTTAAACAACTTGGGGTTTTCATTAAACCTGCTTCGTTTAATTTCTGAGGTCCGGTGGACCTGACAGCAGGCTGTCCCAGTGAGGATCTGCTTCCTTCTTTATGGCTTAAATCCAGAATGAATATTTCTTCTTCACCAGAGGCCTGTACTACAAAGCTGGATTTCCTCTTATGGAGGTCACTTCTGGGTTAACTCTGAGTTTTCAATCCTATGAAGCTGGTTCACATCCAGAGGTGTCAAAAGTAGAAGTAAAAGTAGTTTCCAAGTACAAATCCTGCCATGTTTTTGGATTTGCCTGTACATTTAGAATAGCTGTTTTCACTTACGAGCTCATCAACCTGACAGAGGAGCTAATTAAACTCAGCTGGTTCAGTGATTAGTTGGAAAAACTGCCGAACAGGGTTTATACTTGCAGTTGGTTCAACCCAACTTTTGACACCTCTGTTCACTTCTTGTTGGGATGAACGCTGCAATAACTGATGCTGAAGGGGATAACCTGATCCAGAGCAGGTTGTGTTCTGGATAAGACATCAACCACCACCTCTTGATCAATCAGCGCTCTTGGAAAATGTCCTGTCCATTCTTAGAACATCGTGTGGGTGTTGGTGCAGGTGGTGAGAGGAGTGTTTAACAAAGAAAGAGTTTTTAGGGCTAGATGCTCTTTTGGATGATGACACACCTATAGGAAAGGTCCATTTGTCCATGGGATGGACCGTAGACATCGATATACCCTGAATCCTCGGGTGAGTGGCATGCTGACAAAGCAGTCATCTTGGATCAGACCAAGCTGCCATCAGAGTAAATGCGTGCCTATTGAGGGAAGTGGTATTTCATATATTCAGACATGCTTAATGCAGTGAATTTTCAACCGATTTCCAAATAATTGGCTGACTGAAAACATCATCCTTTTAAAGGGCTGCACTAAACTATTTGATTGAAATTAAACAATAGTATAGCCTTATATCTTTTTGATTTTGTATTGACAGTAGCAATAATTACATATATATATATATATATATACACACATATATATAAAGTCGTCCTCAAAATTATTTATACCCTCAAACTAGAGAAGGAAAAAAAATTAGCTGTCAGTGAAAGATAAAATTGACAACAGTAATAATAAAATTCTGTGAAAATCATGACATTGACATGACATGTCGGCACTTCTGACATGCACAGGGGTACCTAACGCCGACAACGGCTCAACTTCCAGAGGGGAATTCACACACCTCTGGTCTCCCTTCCCAAGACCTCTCTCCTCCTCCCCTCTAACTCACACACTCACATAGGGTTTTGGAAATTTTGGGGGAAAAAAATAGAAGAAGAAGAAGTGCTTGTGAGGTCTCTAGTGGTCAGTGAAACTTTTCGATCACACGTGCACCTAATCCTGATTAAATGCGGGAAAAATAACTCAACAGAAGTGTTGCGCGCCTGCTTGTACAGAGGAGCGCTGATTATCTGGTGCACATAATCTATATGCATTCTCCCTAGCAGCATAACTGTAGAATCAGGCCTCAACAGTCCATTTAGAGTTAGAAAATGCAGCAGTGCAAACATGAAATAGGGATCTGCCATAGATGTTGATCAGCTTTTTGTGGAATAACCCTGCATTACTCCCCAAAAAGGCTGATCAACAGGGTTTTTCAATCAGCTTTCTCTCACAGACGTGCCAGGGTCTGAGTGCGGCATAACATGAATGTTGTCATGGTTGTTGAAAGATTCCTGTTTACGCTGTCCAGACTCGCCTTGTGTTGTCAGAAAATTTCACTCTAGTGGCCAATGTCAGATCTTTGTGTTTTACCCGCTCAAAACTCTGTTACAGTGTAAACGAAAGGCCACAAAGCAACAAGACTCGCATTTTACTGCATCAGCATTGATAGTGTTAGCAGGGCCTTAAAACCTGATTGAAAAACCTTTAAAAATATTGTTTGCCTCTAGAAAGTTATTTAATTGTGTGTAAACAAATTCCTCTAAGATCTTAGAAATCTTCTAAAGCTACAACCCTAAAGCTAATGTTTTCTCCTTCTTCCCCTGCTTTTATTTCACTGGTCACATGTCAGCGACACAGCCCAACACTGACCCCCTGGTTTCTCGGTAGTATTGGTCTGTGTTCTGCGTCAAGTGACAAACAACAAGATCTCTGAAAATTCACAAAATTACGCACATAACTGATGCAGGAGACACCGAAACTGTCCGTCTGTCTTTGTATCTGTCTTCTGCATCAAGCACATATCGGCCTCAAAGGATAACTTTCTGTTTTTTCAACCTGGACCTTATTTTGAGGAGTTTATACATGCATTTACTCGCCGGTAAAATTTCTCTATCACTTTGACTCCTTCGGAAGGTATTTTGTCGAGTCGCCCTTTGGCTTACATCCATATAATGGGAGAGACGGGGCAGCCTCTATAAAAGGAATTATCTGAAGCAGAAACTCCTTCATTCCATCAATACCTTAATTAAGTTTGAGGAGAGTTTTAAGTCTGACCCATAGACCGTTAATAGAGATGGATGTTGTATATGGTTACATCTGAATAGAGCAAAGTGAAGCCAGTTGGGCGTGTCCCACCGTCGCCATCTTGCCGTGTCATGTGTGTCGTCACTCCTGGAAAATGCTAAAATGGGCACAGCGTGGCCGCGGGGCAAATGATTGACAGCCAACGTACTCTGGGCTAAATGCAAACCAGGCTAACTCGAAACTAACAGGAGCTAGCGAAGATTAGCCTCCTAAGCGGTGGTATGAAGGTAAGACATGTTAGGAATCTATGGGGATTTGCTCTGTTTTGGAGCCCTAGCACAGGGCTATTCAGTGTTGAGTGAAAAATTCCAGATTTTCACCCCAAGTTCAGTCTGTAAATGGCCTTTTCTTCTTTGCCAATATCCAGTGAGAAGATGCTGCGGTTGCTCTCTTATGCTTACGTTTGAGTCCATGGTAGTACAGCTCCAGTTGTAAGATGTAGTTAGAGGTGGAAAATCTAGGTACCATTTAGTAAAAATCCTGCCGAGTTTTTGGTTCTGCTTGTACATGTAGAACAGGTGTTTTCACTGATGGGCTCTTTTACCTGCAGAGGAGCTGTGCTGATCAACTTCAGCTGGTTTAGTGGTTGGTTGGAACAACAGCTGGGCAGGATTTTTACCTTCTGGATTGGATAGAATAGAATAGAATAGAATAGAATAGAATAGAATAGAATAGAATAGAATAGAATCTTTACTGTCCGCCGCAAACTCATAGCAAATTAAACACATGGTTTTGCATTAGAGTGTGATGGTAAAATAAACATTTGTCAGTGGGTAAAATCTGTGGTTTTCATAGTCCAATTCACATTTCTGGGTGAAGGTACAGTAGATGTGTTAGCTACATGCTAAAGCTGGAGTTATGCTGGAGTTATTTTTATGTGGTGTGTCTGTGACATGTTGGGGGGCGTAGCTGACGCAAATTATGCTCTAATGTAGGTAGTGAACACCGAGAGCTGCGGCATTAACTGTGACCACTCAGTAACTACATTACCTGTAACCTCAATAAGCCAACTTCGAAGGGGCTGCAAACTTTCTGAATGTGGTTGCATGTTTTATAAACCATCTCAAAGATGCAACTATGTGTGTTTACTATTCTGAAAGCAGTAGCAGCTGGTGTAAAGCCACTCTGACAGAGGACCCAACAACGTGACAACGCTGCTTGCTAGGCTAACGAGTGTTGCATTCAAGGTCCATACAATGGTAGGAATTTCTTCAATCAATGTAAAAATATCTTAACTTTTTGACTTTAATTATTTTCAATGATTTATTTTGGCAGAACTAAAGGCTGGGCCACAAGGAAGTTGGTTCTGGGCTGCATTTAGTAGCCCTGGCCTAGCGGATCAAGAAAGAATTCAAATTAAAAACTTCACTTCCTGGTTTCACACTTTTCCAGCGGAGTTTGCAGCTTGATTTACACCGGGTCTGTACGTGCAGCGCCTCGCAAAGCAATGGCTTGGCTCTGACCTCCACAGCGCAAGCATTTACACTGTACACTGAGCGCCCGCGAGCGCACCAGCTGTTGCTATATCCGTGACATCACAGGATCATGGGAGGGATTGCAAGATCGCCTGTGATTCTCATCCAAATGGTTAATTTTGTCCACATGTTCATGTGTCATGGTTTCTTATTTCACTGAAACCTTGTGTACATGGAGATTAATTCATGTTCAGATAGTTCAGCAGTTTAAATTCTGCACAGAGGCTTTTGTTTAGAAAGTTACCGGATGTTTTACACTGAATCTCGTGTCTGATTTCCTGTCTCGTCCGATCCGAACTACAGAAATTTACACGGTGTCGGTGCGTTCTCCGCCAAAAACAGAGCTAGTGCATATCTTTAGCACAGTAGCGCGACACAGCAACGACGGACTGCTCACACGCTGCAGCGTGCTCGAAATAAATCAAACAATTGACTGCAACAGGTGCGATTCAGTGCGATTCGGTGTGCATGTTGCGGCACTGCGCAAACGGACCCTGTGTAAAGCCAGGGTGAGACTCTGACAATCGTTTGGTGTAAGCCCAGAACAAGATATAAGATCAGCCAATCTCACGTCTTTGACCTGACTAATACCTGCCTTACATTAGAGGATTTTTTAAAGATTTGGAAAATACTCTTGGAAGACCACCATCTCACACCACCTCACATCTAAAGACAGTTTTTAGTCTCAGACTGAGATTTAACAAAAACTGGGAATCTTGCAGGGTCAATATTTACAAGACTACAACTAGATTCTTTCAGCATTTTTTCCAATCATGCAGTTTGTTCCCATTGTCATCATCATCATCATCATAATAGATTTCATTTGAAAGCACCTTATCAAAGCACACAAAATCTCTGTATAAAAATAAATAAAACATTAAAAACAGGAAGCTAAAACACTAAAAATGCTAAACATAATCTGCTCTCTTTAACCCCTGAACATTCAGTGACAAGTATGTCTGCAGCACCGATGTTTATGTAGTGTTTACTGTCAGTAATCTGATTGCTGCTGTGTGTTCTGCAGTAAAATATAACAGTGTAGGGTTCGCATGGCATTCTCCATGAGTCATGTGACTGCTTTTACATTGAAGTCCATGCATGTCGCAACTCCTTATTTCTATGGCTCTGGTCAATTTATTGTGCAACTCTGAGTATTGATGGTTCTGGAGGTCGACGCCTGTTTCTGCTGCTGTCACCCCGGCTTGACACCTGGTCTGTGAGCGCAGAGCAGCAGCGCGCCATGCGCACTGGACCGCACCCATGTAGTCAATGGTTTGAAATATATCGAGCACGCCGCGGCGCGTGAGCGGTCCGTCATCGCTCCAGCATGTCGCGTCGCTGCGCTGAAGATACGCTCCAGCTCTATTTTTGACAGAGTACGCGAGTACGACGACATAGCGTCAATTTCAGTAGTTCAGATCGGACCAGAGAGGTTTGGTTGTTGACTGTGTTGCGTTGCTGCGACTTGCGATAAAATCAAACATGTTTGATAGTGTTGCAAGCCCAAGACTAGGAAAAGATTGCTAAAAATCAGCGCAGATTACCATCTCAAACTTCACAATAGAGGCCACGGGGGCACGCCACGACTCCAGTAAAACCCTTGAGATTTACTGAAGACTTCCTGTCTTAAGTCTACGATGGTGAAAATCATTTGATGTCAGCCTGGCATACATGCATCACGTATGAGCTGCATGGTTGATCAGCAGCTGTTCTCACTGAACAATCAGCTTCAATCAGTTCCCTCTGCACTGAGGATCATATAAAAGCAGCTGCTGCAGTTTGAAGTCAGAGTGCTCTGAACTTTTTGTGGTCTGTCAGCGGCAGGTCCCAGGTCAGCTTTAACTGCAGCGGAATGAGGTGAGGAACTTCCAGTCTCCAGCAGAGCTTTTAAAAGGTTGTTCTGATTCTGGGCTGCCTCCAATGTTTCAGAGAGGAGAAACAACCTGCATCAGTCACAGCATTACACTGTGCAGGGAAGCTCCTCAGGATGGTGCATGTTGGGTGGAGGTGGTGGGGTTGAATAATGGACCCACTGGTCTGGAATGTCTTGTGACCTTCATGATGTTTCTGCAGGGTGTTGTGGATTTCTCTGTTCCTGGTTGGAAGCATCACCTGTGAGCCTCTCTATCCAGGTAAGATGACAAATAACTGGAATGAGAAGTTGAGCTGTGACTGGATGCTGACTCCTGCTGAACTTCTCCTCAGGAGGATCTTCAGATGCTATGTTCTATGCTGCTACCTCCCCTGGAGGCTATCAAGGGCCTTACAAACCTGCAGACCAATCTGGTTCTGGCACTGCTGGATCTTATTACACTGGTGGTTCCTACCCTGCTTCAGGTGCTGGTGGCTTCAGTGCTGGGTCTCAGCATTTTGGTTCACAGAGCCAGCCTGGATCTTCAGGCTCTTCCAGCTTCAGCAGCTTCCAACCTGCTGCAGGTTCTGGTGTCTTCAGTTCTGGGTCTCAGCAGGGCAGCCAGTCTGGATCTCCAGGCAGCCATCAGCAGTCTGCACAAGGGGGATGGGGCTCTTCATCTGATGGTGGCGACCAGGAGCCCGACTTCACTTCCGTGTCTCCTGGGGATCAGGTCTACGCTCGCAAAACTCGCTCCCACTACAAGAAGCATAATTACAGGTTCTTCCAGCAGTTCTACACCCAGACAGAACCAGTTGAACCCCAGGGGCCAATATTCCCACACCATGGCAAGACATCTGGGCACAGCAAAGGCCAGGTCCAGAAGGGCTTCTGAAGCTGGTTCTGGTGCGGCTCCCTTCACTTGCTCTGTAGCTGTTGACGGACTTGTCTGTGCTGCAGGTCTTCATGCTGGGGTTTCAAACTATCTGAAATAAAGTGGTTGCAACTCAATATTGTCTGTCTAAATTGAGCTTCTCAAAGTTGCCAAGGCACCAGTGAGATGACTGACTTGGCCTTCATCAGAAGGCGTCAGTGTAGTTTGCAGGAATTTGGCTTGTTCAGATGCACTAAAGATTCCACCTCGGCTTCTGCACTGCGTATTCGGTAGTATTTGAAGCTTTTGCCTCCAATTCCAGGGAGGCTTTGTGTTGTGACTTCACAAATTGACTTAAGTGCTGGTTTAGAAATCCAACTCTTTGAGGTGCTTCATACACCACCATGGTCTGACATGTTCTAAAGCTTTGTGCCCTCCAGTTTCTAGTACCCTCAATTCTCTCCTGTTAGCTGGGGAATGCAGGCCTCAAAGTTGGTCAGGGGTTTTTTTTTTTTTTTTTTTTTTTTAAATGTATGTACTGAAATATTCTAAAATTGGCATAGGGACAGTACACTCTTGGTAGATATTGAAGGGACAACTCTGAAAACCACAATTCCTGGTCAGGGGTGTGTTTTTTTTTTTTTTTTTTTTTTTTTTGACTGCTACTTTAAGGATTCTAAACAATATGCAGGGCTACTTAAACCTTTGACTAAAAGCAGGGTTTCTCCTTTCACAATATTCAATTAGGGGTGGTACTCTAATGTGACTTAATTGCAGTTTGCATTGGTAGCAGAGCCTTTTGTCGAGGCTAACTTCTGGTACACTTATGCTGAACATGGCAAGACAGGATTTTCAGACTTTTTGGGGGGGGGGGGGTCGTTTTGCTTGTTAGCTGGGGGGTGCTACCACAGCCCCTTTTCCAGGGGAAAAGAGGGACACCTACCACAGCTCATCGGGGCCATGACCACCACAGGCTGATACCTGTACGGTGGGCGGGCCCCCCACAGCAGCGGTATGCTTTATTTTGCACCAGTGTTTTTAGAAAAGGAGTAATCAAAACAATTGGTGACACTTAAAGCTTGAAATGCTTGCAATGAACATTGTTTAAGCAACACTGTTAGTGTCATTTAGGCTATATATGCTGTAATTACATCCATCCTTTTTTAAAATGAGAAAATGTATAAAGTGCCATAAGCACAAAACTTAGTTATTGCATTATCAAAACCTAGTTAATGAGATACTGTCATGCACATACAACATGGCAACACCAGCAGCCAAAGGAGATATGTTTGTGTGGAGTGTGCAACAATTAACTTATAAGCCTAGTAAATAGCTACATGAACTGAATGTAACTGTTGATCTATTGTAGACAGCTCTGTTGTGTCTGAATCTGTGGTAAACCTGTGTCACCTCAACTGTAACCTAGAGTGGGATGACAGGTTAAACTTATTTTTTTGCTGCCTCTTACGGCTTGAAAGGTCAGGTCATCCAGACAGTAAAACCACACCAACAAAAGAATGTGTTGATAACTGAACACTGTATTCCCAAAGTAAACATTTTTAACACAAAATACAAAGAAAGCTCTACAAGTTGTTTATATGGGAAATATATTGTGTTCATATAGGCTATATATAAATATATATATATATAGTCATTTTCTGTACCGCTTATCCAATTCAGGGTCGCTGGAGCCCATCCCAGCTGTTATCAGGCGAGAGGCGGGGTACACCCTGGACAGGTCACCAGTCTGTCACAGGGCCAACACAGCAGCTGGGTTTACATGGACCCAAATATACCGATTGCTTTCGGTTTAAAAGCTCTTTCGGAATGAAAATGTTCCATGTAAACACCTCTTTCCGAATGAAAAGTGCTGAACCGAATGAATTTTCATTCGGTTTCAAGGGGGTAGAATATTCCTTTCCCCAAACCGAACAGGGTGTCATGTAAACGCTGAATCGGAAAGTTGTGAGGTTGCGCTCTTACAGTGCATGCTTCGACAAGACGTCAACGTGCAGCGAGTGACGTTTCCTCACTTTCACAGATGGCTGTGAACAACGTAATTCCTTGGACAGCAACAGAAAGTTTGTTTTCTAATTCAAATTCTGTCTTTACGCCTTTTTCTCTTAGTGCAGCAGGAGCGCCTGAGGATCAGCTGCTGGATTAAGTCCTGCCGAAACCACAACAACCGTGATGATCAGTTTGTAGACTTTCGCCTTTAATAAATAACTTGACTTACATTATTCTGCGCATGTGGACAGGATTATTCTGAATAAATGTTGGTGCATGTACACGCCAGATCAGAATGAATTAGTTCCCATGTAAACAGCTGCCCTGAAACCCTCAATCAGAATGATTTCGTACCGAAAGGGAAAAAAAGTCTCCATGTAAATGTGCCCACTAGACAACCATTCATACTCACATTCATACCTAAGGGAAATTTAGAGTGATAGTGGGAGGAAGCCGTGGTAAACCCATGCATACAAGGGGAGAACATGCAAACTCCACACAGGAAGGCCACTGTTGGAATTGTTGGAACCCCCTCCCCAGCTGGGAATCGAACTAGCAACCTTCTTACTGTGAGGCTGCGGTGCTAGCCACCATATATATATATATGTATATATATATTTTAATTTATATTAATTCATCTATCAAATGTTAATCCATTACTGTGATTTATTGTTTAAATAACCATATAACATTTTATACTGGTTGCTACTACTAATGGATTCTGTATAATGAATAAATAATCATTCAACTTTAAAAAGTCAGCATCCTAAACAATCAACTAACCAAACCAAAAATTATGCTCTGACATCTTCTGGCAAAAACACAACCAGATAGAAACTGATCCTGTACTGGACGTGATGTCATGACTGATTCAGTCTCAGGAGATGAGGAGATGATGGGACACCCACATTTAGGTTGTCTTCACGGTTCTCACGTGCCTGCAGTGTTGCTTTCCTGATGTGTGATGATGTCTGATGTCAGACAGCACCGCGCACCACAGAAAACACTCGCCGACATATTTTACAGTTTCCCTCATCATCTCCACTGACGCTGTCCAGCCAAGAACGGGCCTGTTCCCACTCAGGTGTTTTCTTTAGCAAGCGTGTTCGCTTTTGAGAACATACTGGAGTATCGGATGTGGACATTTTAAAAGGCACGGGTGCAGTGAGGAGCGCGTGTGACAGCAGCACACACAGGGAGCCAGGCAGAGACACATGACTGGAGGATCCTGCGTAGATCCCGCTAGTTTTTGCTGGTTTTAAAATTTCCTGTGTTTTGTTTAGCTTATTATCACTAAATTTAATGTTTATATATGTGTGACAGACATGAGTGTTTGACATTTATGGAAATATGGAACAAATGGCGTCCCGTATTGAACCAATACGGGACGCAACGTTTTTTGTCAATTAAAGGACGATTCCGTATTTTATGGGACGGGTGGCAACCCTACCCCCCCACCCCACCCCCATCTCAGGGCACATTCAGAACGCATGGTCCAGAGGACTTGGTCCATTTGGGGACTCGGTTTGACTGGAGGTGGTCCTCTGGACCGCGATCGCATTCATGTTGCGCCATACGCAAACGGCCCAAACCTTTTGTATAATGGTCCCAATCTCTCCAGAGGTGGTGCTGCATTCTGGTTCACCGTAGGTAAGGACAAGACATACAACAAACAAGAAGGTTCTCACTTCAGATTTTTGTGCGTACGTACGAGGAGCTGGGATATACTTTCATCAGACCAAATATCAAAGCTTTTCACTCCACATCTGACCACGAGCCATCTATAAGTAGGCTACTGCAGTCCCACACATTTGTCGTGCTTACCAATGTTGCCCAACGTTTACCCACAATGCCAATGCAATTTGTAGTTCACTTGAATCGGACCGAGACCTGAATTTGTAGGCAGACAGAGTCCGCTAGTTTGTTCTGGATCAGACTCCATTTGTGCATTCACAATTCCCCCAAATAAAGCGGACATACCGAGCAAACAGTGATTCGAATCAAAAAGCTCTGTGAATGCGCCCTGAAACACACTAGAGGTCGCAGGAAGCATCAGCTGTAGACAACAGATACCTTTGCTCCATGAACCAGAAAATAAGCCAAAGCTGCCACTGATCATCAGACATGCCTCTAAATGACATTCTGGACTAGAATCTGCTGCCATCTGCCAGCTGCTGAAGATGAAAAGAGGCTGGATCTTTCAGCAAGACAACCATCCCAAGCACACAGCCAAGGAAACACTCACCTGGTTTAAGGAAAAGAAAATAAAGCTGCTAGAATGGCCGAGTCAATGACCCCACTTGAATTCAATTGAAAATCTTTGGAAAGAACTGAAGATCCGAGTTCACAGAAGATTTTAAGGCATATGTGGAAGAATGGGCCAAAATCACACCTGAGCAATGTGTTGGACTGGCTTCTCCATACAGGAGGCGTCTGGAGGCTGTAATCACCAACAAAGTGCAAAAACCTAAGTATTAAATACATTTCAGTAAATGTATTCAATACTCCTGTGTCTTTTCACTATATTACACATAATTTATGAACAAAAATGTTAGGATTCCTTTGTATGTGTGCATTACTTGGGTTGTTGCCGACACCTGGTGAAAATTTCATGTCAATAGCTCTAGCAGAAATACTGTACAAGGAGTGCAGAATTATTAGGCAAATGAGTATTTTAACCACATTATCCTCTTTATGCATGTTGTCTTACTCCAAGCTGTATAGGCCCAAAGCCTACTACCAATTAAGCATATAAGGTGCTGTGCATCTCTGTAATGAGAAGGGGTGTGGTCTAATCACATCAACACCCTATATCAGGTTTATTAGGTAAACATAATTATTAGGCAACTTAACAATAAACAAATACCCATTTCAATTATTTATTTTCACCAGGAAACCAATATAACAGCTCAACATTCACAAATATACATTTCTGACATTCAAAAACAAAACAAAAACAAATCAGTGACCAGTATAGCCACCTTTCTTTGAAAGGACACTCAAAAGCCTGCCATCCATGGATCCTATCAGTGTTTTGATCTGTTCACCATCAACATTGCATGCAGCAGCAACCACAGCCTCCCAGACACTGTTCAGAGAGGTGTACTGTTTTCCCTCCTTGTAAATCTCACATTTGATGAGGGACCACAGGTTCTTTATGGGGTTCAGATCAGGTGAACAAGGAGGCCATGTCATTAGTTTTTCTTCTCTTAGATCCTTTCTTGCCAGCCACGCTGTGGAGTACTTGGATGCCTGTGATGGAGCATTGTCCTGCATGAAAATTGTTTTTCTTGAAGGATACGGACTTCTTCCTGTATCACTGCTTGAAGAAGGTGTCCTCCAGAAACTGGCAGTAGGACTGGGAGTTGAGCTTGACTCCATCCTCAACCCGAAAAGGCCCCACAAGCTCATCTTTGATGATACCAGCCTATACCAGTACCTCACCTCCACCTTGCTGGCGTCTGAGTGGGACTGGAGCTCTCTGCCCTTTACTGATCCAGCCATGGGCACATCCATCTGGCCCATCAAGACTCACTCTCATTTCATCAGTCCATAAAACCTTAGAAAAATCAGTCTTGAGATATTTCTTGGCCCAGTCTTGACGTTTCAGCTTGTGTGTCTTGTTCAGTGGTGGTCATTTTTCAGCCTTTCTTACCTTGGCCATGTCTCTGAGTATTGCACACCTTGTGCTTTTGGGCACTCTAGTGATGTTGCAGCTCTGAAATATGGCAAAACTGCTGGCAAATGGCATCTTGGCAGCTGCACACTTAACTTTTCTCAGTTCATGGGCAGTTATTTTACGCCTTGGTCTTTCCACACGTTTCTTGCGACCCTGTTGACTTTTTTGAATGAAACGCTTGATTGTTGAATGATCACGCTTCAGAAGCTTGGCAATTTTAAGAGTGCTGCATCCCTCTGCAAGATATCTCACTATTTTTGACTTTTCGGAGCCTGTCAAGTCCCTCTTCCGACCCATTTTGCCAAAGGAAAGGAAGTTTTTTAATAATTCTGTTTGCCTAATAAACCTGATATAGGGTGTTGATGTCATTAGACCACACCCCTTGTCATTACAGAGATGCACATGACCTGATATACTTAATTGGTAGTAGGCTTTGGGCCTATACAACTCGGAGTATGACAACATACAGTACATAAAGAGAATGATGTGACCAAAATACTCATTTGCCTAATAATTCTGCACTCCCTGTATATTTTCTGAGAAAATGTTGACATATTCAATACTTTTTTCCCCCGCTGGACTTCACTTTCTGGAACAGAAAGCCCAGAGTTTCCCCAGCTCAGGGTAAACTAACTCAGAGTTTCAACATAACCAGCCCTATCTGGAACAGACCCCTGGGGGTATTCCAGAAAGCGGGTTATGTGATGAACCCTGAGTATGTTAACACTAAGGTGAGGGAAACTCAGAGTCACATGTTCCAGAAAAACAGTCAGTCACCGTCAGTCACAATATTAATTTCTGAGGACAGAGGTTAATTCAAGCATCATGACATCATTCTATAAGTGATCCATTATGGAGTTAGGTTAACTTCTATGAAAAAATTATGATCTTTTTTAAGTGTAATTTTTTTCAAGAGGAATATAACTGTTCATTTCTGAAATCCATCTTGCCACGGGGATTTGAGAGTCAGACTTCAATATGATGGCAATGCTCTTCTGACACAAAACAAAGCCAACCTTAGTAAATTCTTTGGGGCCTCATAAGTTGGTTATCAACTGTTGTTAAATCTCCTAATAAAACGAGTCAAGGATCTAATGGGAGGTGCAGTCCAAGAAATTGTACCATAATATCTGACAGATCCTGCCAGAAAGTAGGCTACGGAGCTTTGAACATGACCAGGTACAGTGAATAAATGAGCCCTCTTTTATCCACAATTTTCTTGAGGCAGTTGCTGGGTGGCGCCATTATCAACAGTTATGGGCGAAACTTCCGGCGCACACAGGAAGTAGCAGTTTAGACGGGTAAGGCTCAAGCTGGTTACAGGGAACGGTGTTTATGTTTGCGTCTGGATATAGCTAAAGGATAAAGTTAGCAGTTGGATAGACATGAGATGTCCTGGAGTTCAGGGACATCATGTGTCCGTGGTTGTACATTCTGATCATGAAGTCCGTGATCAATTTTTTTCTATTGTGCGTATGTGACGTATTTTCATTGGTTTTCATCAGCATATCACAACTGGACAGAGCTCTGTAGGGAACACAGGTCCAGGTCTTCTCCCACAACCGTCACAGGCCCTACTTTATTGCTGTGGAGGTTCTGGGCTCACTCGCCTTTGGCTATCTTCATCAACCCGGTGTTTTTAACAGGCTACAAGATTATTTTAAACATCTGGTCATTCATACTGCAATAAACTGATGTTCACAAAACCTGGACAGGCTGATGTTTGACTGCTGCAACAAAGCAACACAAACTTGTTGTAGCCACAAGTTATTCTACTCAGAAAATATGAAGCATAAATGTACGTTATGCCAACACATGGGCAAAAATTTCCCAAATCCTCTTCATAATTTGAATTTGTTTTATTGAAAGACACTGGACTTATCGGTGTTTATCCACCTTTCCTCATGACACCTTGGGGATGGGACAGAAATCAGTGGCGATTGAAAGAGATACTGACACCTTGGAAGTACATTTATTTGAATACAATTTGTCCATTTTTGTAGATTCTCTTTTTGACCAAGTAGTGGCAAGTAAAGTTGTATCACCTGCACAGTTGATCAGCAGCTGTTCTCACTGAGCAATCAGCTCCAATCAGTTTCCTCTACACTGAGGATCATATAAAAGCAGCTGCTGCAGCTCAAAGTCAGAGTCCTCTGAACTTTGTGTGGTCTGTCAACAGCAGAATGAGGGTGTTGTGGATTTCTCTGTTGCTGGTTGGAAGCATCACCTGTGAGCCTCTATATCCAGGTAAGATGACAAATAACTGGAATGAGAAGTTGAGCTGTGACTGGATGCTGACTCCTGCTGAACTTCTTCTCAGGCTCTCAAGATGCCTTCGACAAACTTGGACAATCTGGTTTTGGCACTCCAGGATTTTCTAGCTTCAGCTTTCAACCTGGCAGCTTCTCTGGTTATGGTACTCGGAGCCAGCCAGGTCCTTCCAGCTTCAGCAGCTTCCGACCTGCTGCAGGTTCTGGGTCTCAGCAGGGCAGCCAGTCTGGATCTCTAGGCAGCCATCAGCAGTCTGCACAGGGGGGATGGGGGGTCTTCATCTGATGGTGGTGACAAGGAGCCCGACTTCACTCACGTGTCTCCCGGGGATCAGGTCTATGCTCGCAAATCTCTCTCCCACTACCGTAAGAGTAATTACAAGCTCGCCCAGCAGTTCTACACTGAGACGGAACCAGTTGAACCCCAGGGGCCAATATTCCCACACCATGGCAAGACATCTGGGCACAGCAAAGGCCAGGTCCAGAAGGGCTTCTGAAGCTGGTTCTGGTGCAGCTCCCTTCCCTTGTTCTATGCTCTAGCTGCTGCCAGTTTGACTTGTGTCCTTATATTGCAGGTCTCTGTACTATTGGCGTCACTGATATTAAATTCATGAGATGTTTGTCGTTGTACATTTCTGGAATTTGAATGCTTTGTCTCTCACCCTGGTAGTTCAACACTGAATTAGGTCTGTCTCGTGCAGATATCCCCTCTGTCTTGCACTTGTGTTCTAGTTAAACTATGATCAACTTAATACTTCAGTGACAGGAACTTGGGTAAGACTGCCTTGTGTGGGAGGGTTGTGTTTGTTTGTTTTTTTTTTTTTTTAAATGGTCTTGACATTAGTGATTTCCTGAATGTGTTCCTATTCTTGTAGGTCATTGTGATGTACTGGTGTGGCAGTTGATGGTCCTATCACTGCCTCTGAGTGATCATGTGCCCTGGCTACTTGGCCAAGGGGTTGCCCCTCTTGGCTGCCTGGTTGGCATGCATGACTCTCACCCAGGAGTCTGGAGATCATATCCTGCCTGGGCCCTCCTTTCGTCCTGCCACACTTGGTTGAGACAAGTGTAGTTTTCATTGCAAAGTTCCAAATTAAAATTTACCTCACCTACTAGGGGCTGTTTCCAAGAGGGACTCAATCCTACAGATCAGGGATCTCAAACTGCCATGTGGCTGTAGCTTTTCAAACTAGGTAACAGATTAACCTTCAAGTGTGAGACTTGAGTGGAGTCTGGTGTGCTAGTGGTTGGAAATGTGACCATGTGGCCTGTTCTGGAAAGGGTTGACACCATTGGGGCTGAACAACCTGAACTTAGCAACACATTTACAGCATTAATGGACATTTTGCTCAAGTATATTTTTTTGGGGGGGGGGTCCTCCAAACTGGGTGTGTAGCAACGGAGGCCCCAGGCACAATTCACTCTCCAGACTCCCAAGGGAGTTGTGTGCTAACCATTCAGCCAAAGGAATAGCCAAATAGCTAGGGCGGGTGATTCAATGAAATGAGTTCAGTGACATGAAATTATACCGGTGAGTAAATTCATGTAAAACCTCCAAGAAATAAGGTGCGGGTTGATTGGGGGGGGGGAAGTGCACATTCCCAAAGCTTTTGACTTGAATCAGTTTGCACGGAAAGTCAGCTTCATTTGGGGAGTTGTGAATGCACAAACTGACTCTTATCCAAAACAAGCAGACTGTCTCCTTACAAATATGGGTCTGGGTCCGTTTTGGACCAAATAAACTAAGTTGACTACAAAATGCTGCCTCCTGTATTTGGTATAGCATGGCAGTGGGTAAACGCTATGACACGTGTGGGCAGTGTTGTATAAAGTACCCAAAAGCCATACTTGAGTAAAAGTACCTTACTGGAAAATGACTCAAGTAAAAGTGAAAGTCGCCTGCTAGAATATTACTTGAGTAAAAGTAAAAAAGTAGCTAGTATTTACTGTACTTAAGTATCAAAAGTAAAAAGTACAGTTAATAAAACGCAATCAGAAATTTGAGTTTAACATTTTATTTATTTCTGTTTAATTTAGTTTTTAAGTTTTAATTTGCAAAGTGCAAGGGAGTTTCAATACCTCCTTACATAAACCCAACCGTGTAGAAAAATACTGTACACACAAATGCGTCCTTACAGACCTGCATGCATGCCTACCAACATTCATACCTACGTGCATTCAATATTAAATCATTCCTAATAAACTCTTGGTGCTTGGAGGTGATGCAGACAAAGAACTTGATTGGTTGAACTTTAACATGACTGCAGTGCGACAGCACTTGAACTGTCCATCCAGTCATTACTGAACCCTGAAAATTTTTTTTTATTCAACCTCAAAAGAAGTTGGTTCTCAAAATGGTGAGAACTCAGTCTCACTCGTCTTGGACTGAGGACCAGACCAGTGATGCTAAACAGCCTTTCACCTGCTGCTGAGGCAGGTAAAGGTGTGTTTAACTTCAGAGACGGCTTCACAAGGCTGCTAGTGGCTGCTAGTCCCACTACAGCAAAACAAAGACTGTCCATTAGCTATAATGTTCCTTGTTATTTTGTAACGAGTAGCTAAGATGCTCAGGTAAATGTAATGGAGTAAAAGTATTGATTTTTCTTGGAAAATGTAGTGAAGTAAAAGTAATCAGAAATAGAAGTAGTAAAGTACAAATATAAAAAAATACTACTTAAGTAAAGTAACTAAGTATTTTTACTTAGTTACTATACAACACTACGTGTGGGACTGCAGTACTTTTAAAACTGGCTCGTGGTCAGATGTGGAGTGACAAGGAAGTCAAAGCTTTAATCCATATTTGGTCTGAAAGTATATTCCAGTTCCTTGTATGCACAAAATTGTGGAGGGAAAACGGAAGTTGTGAGAACTTTGTTAGTTGTATGTCTTGTCCTTACCTATGGTGAATCTGAATGCGGCGCCACCTCTGGAGAGATTGGGAACATTATTCAAAAGGTTTGGCTCGTTTGCCTATGGTGCAACATGAACAGGATCTCTGGAAGACTGCCCCCAGCCGAGCAGCGTCCCCAGTCGGACAGAGTCTAACGGACTATGCTTTCTGAATGCGCCAAGACTTCCAATGGACACTGAACTTTGCAGATTACAGCCTGAGACAATGGGTGCAAACAACACTTTCAGCTTTTTTTTTTTTATCTATTTAAACTTCACTCCAAAAAATCCATGCTTAATGCTTATTTTGCTTGCCAGTGAAAAGAGGCTTTACCAAAGTCCTCCTCCCCCACTTGTCACTCCTCCGGGTCATCGCCTGGTTGCCGGATTCTTCTAAATGGCTAAAGGAGCGCACCCTGTCATGTTTGCTTTGCTGCTCTCCATCCTGTTTCCAGTTCTCCATCCTGCTGGGAACTGAAAAACTCTTGTTAGCTTATTGTCGTCTTGCAAATGTAGAACTTTTTTTTTTTTTTTTGCCTGCTTTTCTCTGGGGAGCAAGCATGAAGATGAACAGGACATAAGTTGGAGGCAACAGTTTTTTTTTGTTTTTTTACCTGAGGGAAAGTGAAATGAACCTCTCAGACGTCTGTTTTGCCTATGAACAACCGACAGAAGTGATCGGTCTGGTCAAAATAAAGTTAAATCACTGCGGTTTGCACCATTTTAACAATGGATTGCTATAATTTTATTTAGAGGCTGATAGGTAAATTTATTCAAACCTAGACCAGTTCATCTAAAAGCATACCCAAAAAAATTAGAAGGAAACTTCTTACCGCCAACAGTGCTGCTACAGCCAAGAGCTCTCCCATGGCTTCCAGGTCTAGTCATCACATTTTATGGCAGCAACCCATTAGCTCATCATTCAGAATCAGGAGGCGACCTCAAATTAAATTCCACCCTGGGATGTCAATCATAACATTTAAAGACAAAGCACGAATGTGTCTTTTTTTTTTTTTTTCCCCAAGACAAAATGTTAGCAGCTGAGCCTGTCAAGAGTACCTACCTGCAGTTACAATGATTGTCAAGGGCGCTGCCATATATCCAATCCATACAGGAAGTCTCAATCGTAAGTTAGATATTCTTTGCGGTGTTTAACTATCTGCGGCTTTCAAACAGATGCGTATGGTGTACTCGGGTGGTTAGGGTTAGATTTTAGTAAGTTACATGAAAAAAAAAACTTCCAATTGGGACTTCCGGCGTGGATTGGATATATGGCGACGTACCGTGACTGCAGTTGGGTCCCTCTCGAGCCCGTAGCAGTAAACCTGCTGAGCGACAGCAGGGGAACGACGACTGACACAAGTGTTTGAAAATCATTTGATTCAGAACAAATCAAATAATTGGGCAGATTTTAATCAGTGATTATAATACAAAATATATGGAACATTGTGTTCCAACACCTGGTGAATAGGCTTTATGCACAGCTTCAGTACTTCCTGAATGTAGTACTGCATCTTTGTTTCCTGTCTTTCATGATTGGATGAACTGATTGAGACAGGTGTGTCTGATCTCAGTAAATGGTCAGACACACCTGGATTAATGGGTAGGCTAATGGGTTCATCCAATCTTGAAAGACAGATTGGATGAACGGAAACAAACGTGCTAAGTTTAGGAAGTACTGGAGCTGTGCATAAAGCCCATTCCTCTTATATTTTAGTGTGACACATATAGGAGCATTTTAAAATTTCAGAAGTGTAAAAGCTTTAATGTCTATATCTGTATCTGTGAGTTACATACAGTAACTCACTGTATTTTCTCCAGTATAAACAATACAGTAATGAACATATTACATTTCGAAAATGCAATGAGTTTGGTTTTCATGATGAATTCTGTGGAAGTCTTTCAGGACATGTCACAGTCACGAATACATCAACTAAAATGTTGCTCAGACAGACTTTCAAATGGGGCTGTCATTCAACTGTCAGGTTTTTTAATGCTTTGTTTGGTTTTAATATATCAATGATAATTGATTATAGCGGTTAATGGCGTTTCTGTGTTAATTCCATCAGATTTTTCTGCTCTCTGCCTGCCTCTGAACTCCACCTGTTTGTCGCAACATCAGGTGCATCAGATGGATCTGCCCCCAAAGAGAAACGTGACACAGCTTGTCACCTCGCGACTTCTCCCTCCTGCTTATCTGATCCACCAATCACAACGCTCCAGTTTTGTAATTCTTGTTGACATCTCACGGTCCGCCCAATGAGCGACCAAACAGATTGGCTCTAAAATGTAGCCGCACCCACGTGCCATTGACCACGCCCCTGAACGTTGGTTTCCATTTCAGTGAGAGCGAGTAAAGTTTGTCGGAGTGTCAACAGCTGTACGCGTCTTCATTATTGTAAGGATTTTTTTTTGCCTCGCTTCGACCGGACCTGTGAATTTTACTCTCATGGTGGAATAGTAAGGAATTATGGTGGTGAATTCCGTGCACTGGTTTCGTAAAGGTCTGAGGCTGCACGATAATCCGGCGCTGCTGGAGGCCCTGAATGGAGCAGACACTGTCCGCTGTGTTTATATCCTGGACCCCTGGTTTGCTGGCGCAGCTAACGTAGGAATCAACCGATGGAGGTCTGTGACCTTACTCTTTCTGCAACCCTTTCAGGTTACTCTATGCGTTCGATTAACACAGCTGATACTGTGAGCAACATTTATTATGTCGACATTTGAATGTTTTATATACAGCGCTCGGAGTTCAGGCTCGGGCCTCCACTCCACGTCATGTAGCTAACGCTAGCTAATAACGGAGAAAGCTCTGTGGCGATCTCCACTTTAAAAACGTGCAATTTTACATTAGACTCTCATATCGCTTCAGTACATCGTATAATATGAAAGAAACTTATTTAAATATAAGCTTCACCATTCCAGTTACTTAGGCTTTTAAATAAAAATGATTTATAGTCAGCAAAGCTACTTAAACAAAAAATATTAGCATTTAGCATACACAAAGTAAACAGAGGCATTCTGGGTAGTCAGTATTCACCCATTTATCTCAGAAGTTTGGAAGAGATGAAGACACAACTGTTATAAAAGTGACATTCATATCAAAGTCTTGTAAATATTGATATACGTGGACTGAAGACGGATTAAAGTTAACAAGAGAGAGAGAGAAATAGAAGTGCAAAATACTTAATGAGACGGCTGTTTACTAACTGGAGCAGACTGATTCTTCACTATCCTCATTCCTGGCGAAGATGGAGCTCCTGCAGCTACACAGCATATTTTCTGATCGTAGGTATTTAGGTATGGAGGTGGTAGTGTGAAGGGAAGTGGCTGCTTGAACTTAAAGCATGCTGGTGGGAGGTGATGACTATTGATGACACCATCACCGCCTGTAACAAACTAAAAACAAAGTTCACACAGATGTGTTAGCTTATGTGATTGTTTGTGGAGAAGCATGTGTGGGCAACTCCAGCCTTCAAGGGCCGGTATCCCACAGGTTTGGAGTTTCTCTGCTGCAACACACCTCAGACTTCATTAGCAGACTTGTGCAGAGCTTGTCATGAAGCTGGATGTCTACTAATTACCCTGTAATGTACTGAGTTTGGTGTGTTGCAGCACAGAAACTTTTAAAAACCTGCATGATGACAGCCCTCGAGGACTGGAGTTGCCTACCTTGGATTTAGAGTGATTTAGAGAGATGCTAACGGCTGCAGCAGTGGAGCACAAGGAGCGAGTGATGTGATGGTGGAAGGTAATGGGAGGAGCAACGAAAACATGGATGCAGAAGAACTCGTAGCTTAAAACAACAGCACATCAGCTTGGAACTATTTTGGTATAAGGAGAGATGACACTATAAACTTACTTGAGCCAAACACCAGGGAAGCACGATGAATCTCCACACCCACTTTCAGGACAATCACAAGGAGCTACAGATATGTCCAGCAGCTGTTTTGCGTATTGTGGTGCCATTACTGCAAATCTTAAATACATCTGCACACATGGACATCTGGACTGATGATGTTAGTGGTGCGGTTACTATTAAGGACATTTTCTGGAGATCTCACAGTTATACTAGTTTTTCTTATCAGTCAGACATCAGAGCGCAAATATAAAAATTATCTACAGAAAATGATTTTGATAACTGACAATCCACACTGGAATATGAAAGTCTACCAACTTTTGATGAATGAGATTAGAGAAAAGGGGTTGTTAACTTCATTTTATCTCAAGTCTTGTGGCTGCAGGACACCACTGTATTTGCTTATGTTGCAAACCAAGTTATCTTTATTAAGAAGAGAAGAGTTACAAAAATCTAGTGTTTGCTAAAACACTGTTAATATAGCAAAAGCTATAAAGTTCAACAGATGTCCATTCATGAGGTTTGCAAGATGAGCTCTGTGTGAGAAAACATCCCAGATAGCAACGTTTGTGCATAATTTGGACTACTTTTTAACTCAGTTACGGCACTGGCATGTGTTTTGTGGGCCAGATGTGAGAAGCAAGCCTGAAGTTACAAGTTACAGCAGATTGTTTTTTAGTCATGTGTGGTTTTGTCGGTGAGTTTTGGTAGCCATACTCTCATGGAATCAAGGTCAAATATGGGCCAAACTACACTGAAGATTTGGGCCAAATATTTTTGCTACCTGGGATCAAATCTGCATCAAATTTTATTTAACGCAGTCAGATCACATCATCATCACAACTGTTATAGAATATCACACTTTCCTGACAGCGTGCAGCACCTTCTGTCCAAGACAAAGACTGCACTGGACAACCCCTCACACCCTCTCCACAACATGCTGGACAAGGATGACGTTCAGCACATCGCTGCTAAACAAAATGCTGCAGGAACTCATTTCTTCCTGTAGACCTCAAAACTCTGCAACTCTGTAGATTGTCAGCATCATAAAATATGGTAGATATATTTGTTAATCGCTTTATTGTGCCATTTGTAATTTTAACATTATTTTACTTTGTACCTTACTCTGCTTCTCACTTGCACTCGTCTTTTTTCTATTTTGTTTCTTCTTGCTGTGAGTCTGTATTCAAATGGTTTTCAGAAGCACTCCATCGCAACAAATTTTTTTCTGGGATTTTTAAAGTATTTCTGGTTCATTCTTTTGCAAAATGAACAAAAATAAATATTACCATGAATAACCAGCCAGTCTAGTTTTTGCAACCTTTTAGATTTTTCAAGTTGGGCTGCAGTATATTTGGAAAACATGCAGTATCATTGTAGAAAACTGCAACTGCAGTATTTGCTTTATGTAAGAAATGCTTTATTATATGGTGCTTAACTTAGGTGTTCAACAAGGATTTGTTCCACTTCTGCAGCTGTTAATGTTGGTTAAATAAAGTACTTTTCATTTCATTCTCATGTATAAAAGCAGGACTTATTGTAAATGGTCTGCAGCCCTGGTTAATGCATCTGAGCCGTTTTAATTTTCTTCTTGTTTTGAGATATTGATATTAGCATATGGACATCTTTTCTCCAAGCATGAGCCAGATGTCAGCATAAAAAACTGATGAATCTTCCACTAACATAGATAATCAGTTTTAAATCTGCAGAGAAGAGCAAAAATAAGGACACCACCAGTAAACTCAGCACCCAGCACATGCATTCATAGAGCTATATGGTGGTAATATTTCTGACCTATCAAACTGGTGTGTGTGCAGGTTTCTGCTGGAGGCGCTGGAGGATCTGGACAGCAGTTTGAAGAAGCTCAACTCGAGGCTGTTTGTGGTCAGAGGGCAGCCTACTGATGTGTTTCCCAGGCTTTTTAAGGTCTGTTTTCATGTTGCTCACGTTTTCTACTAACATTATCACCAGGAAGGTTAGGCCTCGGACAATCATCAATAAATCAGTCGCACAATGAAAGAAAATGAACTCAAATCATTTTTCCGACCTTGATATATATCGCCATGTGCATGCATGTGATTGTTTTTCTGTCTCTCGCTTCCAAACATGCTGGATGACAAGAGCGTTCACTGTGTGCATTGTCTCAGCACCTGGGCACATTTGTGGCTGAGTAGAATTAAATAAATGGAGTGAACCATCTTGTCAGTCATTCAGGATCTTTGTATCTGTGGGAGGAGGCACAGGCACACAGACAGCAGCAAGTGAGGAGTAGAAACACAGGTGAAACAATCTAATTATTCGATTAGAAAAAATGATCGATTAATATTCAAGTAATCAATGCTTCGTTTAACTTTTTAAAGTCCCGCTTCACGCATTGCTTCCGGTCTGTATAAACTGCTTCCGGTTAGGATACACAAGTGCGCCTCATTGCTACGTTGCTGCGTGCTACGCCATGTGCCCAGCAGTAGCAGGGGCTGAGAGCTCAGTTGAGGATGAACAATTTTAGCCAACTAATTACTGTAATTAACACACGTACTCAGCACAATACTTACAAAGACTTAAGTTTTCCAAGGCTCACGCGTGTAGAACATATTTGGCGCACACATGAGTTGTTTCCTCACTGCTTTCTCTGATTAACTTGCTCACAACATTGTTGGAGGAAAAACAACAAAGATCCTCACTCACTCGGTGGCTTAACTGAGCATATGTTTTAACAAAGATCTTTTTAAGAAGATGTGTCACACTGTTTGGTTCTGAAATCCAAATATTTTAACAGTTTTTTTTTTTTTTTTAATTAGCATGAAATAACTTACTTGTAGTAACTATCAACTTATTTATTCCCTTTTTTATGTAAATAATTCACACCATGAATATCTGGTTCTTTTACCAAAAGGCATAACAGTAGTCATGGGCACTTTATTTTTAATTACATGGTGTTTATTGCACTGTTTTAACTGTTCAATACAGTTTTGATCAATTTATTTAGTTATGATTTCACCCCTTTGGCATGAATGTTTAAAATCAGCAAATATTAATGCAGTATGAACAGTAATGTTTAATGTAGACACAGAATCATCTCACGAATGTGATTATGCATCAAAGCATTTATTAAAGGCTAAGGTAAAATATTGATATATATATGTTGTGTATCATGACATGCCATAAAAATATCTGGATTTTACTAAAATTCAATATCGCCCTGCCCAACTTCTGGTATGTATAAACTATTTCCAGACATCCCTACCAGTAGGTGGCAGTAATGCACATACTTGTTGTTTCCCCTTGTTTACTTACGCATGCTGACTTGGTAGCGTTGCATTCCCCCCAGTCGGCTGTGCTTTCTCAGCAGAGAAACAATACGAAGAGAAGAGCAAATCGGGAACAGCCTTGCACTTCTACGTCACATTGCAAATAGCGTATCCCACGTGGGGTTTCTATCTGTCCATTGGAAGGCAGGTAACCCTCCTCTACACACTAGAAGTGGAGACAGCACGACCGTAGCTTTGGAGTTGAGAAGCTAATTAGCTAACTGTTTGTTAGCATGATGGGAACAAACTTGTTTGTCGGCTCTATTTCCTGTCTGTAACGAAATAAGAGCGGAGGGCGGAGCTTCCTTCATACACTGATGGGAAGGAGCCAATCAGACGGAAATTCATGGGAAGGACCCGGAAAAGCCTGCCGTTGGACCACAAGCCTCTCTTCTAGTATACAAATACAACTGGATACAAAGATACCAGAAGGTTTTTTTAAACAGAAACAATGCAGAATGCATTCAATAATAATGGAGAACACAGAAATATTAATGAAATGACCATGGAAGTACAACTTTAAAAACGTAGAGCTTATCCGAATAATTGATTGATTACAGGGGTAGATTAATCAACGATTAAAATAATCGTTTGCTGCAGCTCCAGTAGAAACCTAAAGCCAAATGTACAGCAGGAAGATTTTGCTTCAAGCCCAATGGGCGAGGTGGGACCATCAACACAGACAAGCTAGTATGCCGACTCTGTTAAAGAATGGTAGCAACAAAAAAAAGCAACACAACAAACTTGCATGGCCACTTCAAACGTAATCACCTGGTAGTTTTCCCAGCTGGGGGGATTATTATTATTATTATTGAAGTACAGTTTTGTTTGTTGAGACTGGATGGGCCATTGTATTGGTTGTTTTGGGTCTATTTTATTGTTTTTGGTGCAGTTTTTTCTAACAGAGACAGAGTCCTTATTTTATTTTTGTTGTGTTTTGTTTATTATTGATATTTAAAACTTCTGGTTCTGGATATTGCAGTGTGAAATAAAAGTTTAATTGTTGCATTTGGAAGGATATACTTGCATTATTATGATATATTAATATTACATGAGTGGTTATTTTTGTCTCGGTAAAGTCCACAGTAATATCGTTTATCATCAATTTGTGGGACAATATATCATCCAGCAAAATTTGTTATCGTCCCAGTCCTAAGGAAGGTTCTTGTACTAAAGCAGACAAACAGGAGAAACACCCATATTTCCATCATTTTCCACAATTTCCTCAGTTAACAGGCTGCAGCCATCTGTACCCGGAGTTTTACTGTAAGGCTGCATCCCAATACACCCCCTACCCCTATGCGTGTTCACATGAAGGTAGTGCTGTCTCAGTTCTTCTTTCCATGTAGGGGTCGTGGACATAATGAGGGGGTGGCTATGAATCTAGCCCTTCAGAGTGAAGGGTGTCAGATGCTGACTTGCTGAGGAAGGGTCAGAGAAAAGGGAACAACAGCAACCTCCGGAGAGCGACAGGACTCGGAGAAGAAAACTCACAAATGTACAGAGTATACATTTGTTTGCAATGTTAGCCAGACTAGCCACGCTATTTCGCCCAAAATACCGATGAAAAGCATGCGAAGGCTTTTCGGGAGTTCATGAGAGACAACGGTCATCAATCGCGATCTGGTCCTTCTTTGTGAGGTTGTTTGTTTATTAATCAACCAAAGCATGATGAATGATGAAAAAAGGAGAAACGATCACAACTGTTAACTCCATGTTGTTGCTGGGTGTGTTTGTTTTTTTCTTTTGCTGGGTGTGTTGTTATGGTGAGACATATGTACAAACGTCCCTACGCAGTCGCTCACGTGCCTGAATGTAAATGCAGCAAGTGGTGTCCCAATTCCTAGGAAGATTACAAAGCCCTGCCCCTTGTGGCTTCAGTTTGGGGGTGTAGTGGTAGTGGGTGAGGGCTTGTGGTTGAGACTAGTGGGGAACATTGGGATTGGGCTTTAGTGTGTCCTGCAGCAGGGAAGTAACACTTCCTGCCTTGAACCTGCTCGTTGGTGCACACAGTAAAGTTTGTCTGAAAACTTGCTGGATTTGTTTTTAGCTCTTTTTGAAGAAGCTACCAAAAGGGTTTGAAAACACCTGGAAGCCCCTTAAAGAAGAAAATGTCTGTAGGGAAAAGCCTACAGCAAACCTCCCATTCATGATTCTGTTATGACTCACTGTGTGCACTGAGGGGAGAGGTTCACAGATGGGTTGGATGTTAAATGTAAGAGACGGCCTGAAGCGACCCACTGCAAACAGCTCTACTGTAAAGCAAATTTTACCCTTTTTAACTGGCAAAGAGCAAGAAAGTCAAACTGTGAATGAGCAGTAAAACTAAAAAAATGTTTGGAGTTACTGAAATAACGAGGAAAGTAAAAATTCCTGACAAAACGCCTCATTGTAGCTGGTTGTCATGGAAATCAACAAAACGAGGCTTTAAACGCCATGGTGGGAACTAATACAGATGCAGCTGTTGCACCTCCACAGCGATACTGGATTTCAATGCAAACATCTGGCTCCAGCTTTTGGCCTTGACGTGTCCTGTAATCTCGAACGATGCAGGAAGCAAAGATGGAATTGGACAATTTTATAGTAAAAGTGGAATCAATTTCAAAACGTGAAGGATTGTGGGTGTGATCTGTAATCTCCGTTTGAGTTTATGGTTCCTGAGTCACATGAACAAACGCTGGGTGAGAGTTGAATTTTGACCTCTGCAGCTCCTCGTCTGTGTGACGTCACCTGATCTGACAGATGAGTCTCCAGAAATGGAGTGGGGGAGTGCGTGGCCTAGTGGTAGCGTCGTGGGCTTTGGCGCGGAGGACACGGGTTCGAGTCCCCGACACAACTCCTAGGTTAAACACTGAGCAAGGTCCTTAACCCTCCAACTGCTCCCCGGGCTGCTTTAAGTAGCAGCCCACTGCTCTCTGATACTCAGTACAGAGATGGGTGAAATGCAGAGCCCTAATTTCCCCCTGATCATACAAGTATAACAAAAAATAAAAATAAAAAATTCAGCAGTGGACAGTGTCAATCCTTAGGGCATGATCCAGGACGCCATCTAGTCTACGGTTAACCTGATTTACATCATCTGGGTGCGTTCAACAAGTACACGCGGGGGCGTTCCCTTTCCTCACGCACTCCATCTGAGTAAGGCGACAGTTATAGGTGATTTCGTCTGGTTAGAGAATAATAGGAGCCAATCACAATCGCGGGTGGGACTTTTTGAAGGATGGGCGGCGTTTGGCCGGAGGTTTTCTTTGCACATTCGACAAAGTCGTTCACAGACTGTACACCGCTCGTACTAGCTGTCGCCGCCGCCCCATGTTGTTTGACTGAAGCTTTTTGAGCTTGATAACATGTTTTGATAACTCGATCCTCTATGCGTGGTGGCTCTGTGTCGCTCTGAGTTGCGTCACGGGTTGCGTCATTCGGTTCAACGTGAGTGGCTGAAGAGCGGCAGCAAGATGACGGACAGACTTCTATCCAATCACATCAAAGTTAGAAAAAGCAATTTAAGCCGGGAACTCCCCCCCAGGTCACCATGGAGCAAGTCTACGGTTGCAAAATTCCAGGAATTTTCAAAGTTGGGAACTTTCCATGACAAAAGGAAATTCATAAAACTTGAGGTTTATTCCCTTCAGAGAACCTGGTTGTTGTTGGCTAAAATAACCAGGTTTAATGCAAACACCTGAATATTGAAATAGGAATGAATGTGAGCGTGCGTGGTTTTCTGTCTCTCTGTTGGCCCTGGGACAGACTGGTGACCTGTCTAGGGTGTACTGCCTCTCACCTGATGATAGCTGGGATAGGTTCCTGCAAATTCCCGCGACCCTGAACTGGATATGCGGCACAGAAAATGACTGACACTTGAATATCTATGCTATCCAATCACATGCACACCCCCTGAATGTATTGTGTATTTCAGGGGTGAAACAATCGAATTATTCAATTAGAAAAAATGATCGATTAGTAATCGATGCTTTGTTTAACTTTTTAAAGTTAAACACAGACGCATTGCTTCCGGTCTGTAAAAACTCCTCCGGTTAGGATACACCAGCGTGCCTCGTTGCTGCGTCATGTGCCCAGCAGTTGCAGCTGGCTGAGAGCACAGTTGAGGATGAAGAATGTCAGCCAACTAACTACTGTAACACAGGTACTCCGCACAATACTTACAAAGACTTAAGTTTTCCGAGGCTCATGTGTGTAGAACATATTTGGGGCACACGGGTTTTCTCACTGCTTTCTCTTATAAATCGCTCACAACATGGTCGGAGGAAAAACAAAGATCCTCGTTAAGATGTGAGCACTCACTCGGTGGCATAACTGAGCATACATTTTAATAAAGCTTTTTAAGATGTGTCACACTGATTAGATCTGAAATCCAAACATTGAAACTTTTTAGCATTAAATAACTTTTAGTAACTATCAACTTATTTATTCCCTTTTTTAAATGTAAATAATTCACACCATGAATATCTGGTTCTTTTACCAAAAGGCATAAGTCATAGGGACTTTACATGTTTATTGCACTGCTTTAACTGTTCAATACAGTTTCAGTTTAGTTATTTCACCCTTTTGGCATGAATGTTTAAAATCAGCAAATATTAATGCAGTATGAACAGTAATGTTTAATGTAGACACAGAATCATCTTACAAATGTGATTATGCATCAAAGCATTAATTCGAGGCTAAGGTAAAGTACTGAGATATACATTGTATCGTGACATGCCAGGAAAATATCTGGATATTACTAAAATTCAATATCGCCCTGCCCAACCTTCTGGTCTGTATACCATTTCCAGACATCCCTACCGGTAGGTGGCAGTTATGCACCTACTTGTTGCATATCAACCAGTCTTTGGTGCCAATTTGGACTCATTACTCCACTGCATCTCAGGTCTTTAAAAACTGAGCTTATCCGATTACAGGGGTAGATAGACTTGTTTGCTGCAGCTCGTATTCACACACACCCCTTTTACCCTGGAGTACTTAAGCCACAGGACTACATTGTCAAGTTTTATGGGATAAATGTTTCGTATTAACAGAACTTTGCAGTTTTGATGCCCCCCCCCCCCATTGACAACTAAACTAGCATTGTACGTGTACTGTGAGCTCCTTCCATCCAGTAAAAGACACTTTACTTGTCCCCCTTTTCTCTGGTAATGTTTCCTTGCCGAGTCTGACATGATGCACGTTCAGACACCCGCTCAAGAGGCGGTGCGCAACATCAGCCACATCCCAGATACAAAACTTAGTGCAGTTTGAGCCTCAGGACCCCTCTGGGTCAAGTCTACTCTATGCACATGTGCCATCAAAATGAGTCACATTTGTAAATGTTACGTCATCTCACTGGCTGCTGAAGACATCCTTCACCAATTAAGGCTGCCTCACCATTCTGATGAGGTAACTGACATTTTGAATAGAACATGTGGAATCAGCATGGGACGTTTGGAAACTTGATGGGAATCTTTCCATTTTCAGCAATTTCCAGCTGAAAGCCAGAGTTCAGAAACAGTATATTGGGTGAAATGAGTATTCAGTACATAAAAACTAAGCTGCAGGTCTGTTAAAAATCCCCACCATAGAACCAGGCAGATGCCTCTCACCTCCAAATCTGCACAGTGCTGCTCAACTGCAGACTGCTCACTGCAGTCCCCCCCCCCAGCTGTTCCAGTAGAAGCCCATTAGTCAGATGTGATTTCTAGCAAAACTTCCCAGATTTCTGGTAATGCAAGCATGCAGCCAAGAGTTCTGGCACATGTTGTTGCAAAGCAATGTTGCCATAACATAACTCAATTTGATTTAAGCATCTTTATTAAAGTCACCTGCAACACAAAAGACACTAGTCAGTTAACTGACAGCTACAGAGCACAGACCAAGTGAAGGGAGCCTCACCAGAACCAGCTTCAGAAGCCCTTCTGGACCTGGCCTTTGCTGTGCCCAGATGTCTTGCCATGGTGTGGGAATATTGGCTCCTGGGGTTCAACTGGTTCCGTCTCAGTGTAGAACTGCTGGGTGAACTTGTAATTACTCTTGCGGTAGTGGGAGAGAAATTTGCGAGCAGAGACCTGATCCCCGGGAGACACAGAAGTGAAGTCAGGCTCCTTGTCACCACCATCAGATGAAGAGCCCCAGCCCCCCTGTGCAGATTGCGGATGGCTGCCTAGAGATCCAGACTGGCTGCCCTGCTGAGACCCAGAACCTGCAGCAGGTCGGAAGCTGCTGAAGCTGGAAGAGCCTGGCTGGCTCAGAGTACCATAACCAGAGAAGCTGCCAGGTTGAAAGCTGAAGCTAGAAAATCCTGGAGTGCCAAAACTGGATTGTCCAGGTTTGTCGAAGGCATCTTGAGAGCCTGAGGAGAAGTTCAGCAGGAGTCAGCATCCAGTCACAGCTCAACTTCTCATTCCAGTTATTTGTCATCTCACCTGGATATGGAGGCTCACAGGTGATGCTTCCAACCAGGACTAAAGAAATCCACAACACCCTGCAGACACATCATGAAGGTCACAAGACATTCCAGACCAGTGGGTCCATTACTCAACCCCACCACCTCCACCCAACATGCACCATCCTGAGGAGCTTCCCTGCACAGTGTAATGCTGTGACTGATGCAGGTTGTTTCTCCTCTCTGAAACATTGGAGGCAGCCCAGGATCAGAACCACCTTTTGGAAGCTCTGTTGGAGACTGGAAGTTCCTCACCTCATTCTGCTGTAGTTAAAGCTGATCTGGGACCTGCTGCTGACAGACAATACAAAGTTCAGAGCACTCTGACTTCAAGCTGCAGCAGCTGATTTTATATGATCCTCAGTGCAGAGGGAACTGATTGGAGCTGATTGCTCAGTGAGAACAGCTGCTGATCAACCATGCAGGTGATACAACTTTAGTTTTCACTAGTTGGTCAAAAAAAGAGAATCTGAAAAAAAAAGCTCAAACTCTGGTTTCAGTTGGAATGCATCTTTGGTTCCCTCACATTTTTTTCTTAGTGGCCAACTACAAACATACCTAGCAGAACTACTAATCCAGTCTTCATAGACATTATAAAACGATAATGTGAAGTTCAGGGGAAAAACAATTGAAATAAGAAATCTTTTCTCGTCCAAAACCAAAGCAAAGTTAACTTAGACCTGTATGGTGGATAATAAGATTTTGGAGATACCAGAAAGGACTTTGCTACCTGTAAGAGTGTTAGAAGGAGAAGCTCTTTTTTTCTAGAAATTTCAAGCATATGATTTAGATGTGGCATAGAAGAGGACTCATTTATCCACTGTAACCTGGTCATGTTCAAAGCTCGGTACTTTCTGTCAGGATCTGTCAGATATCATGGCACAAATTCTCAGACTCCACCTCCCATTAGATCCTTGACTCATTTTATTGGAGATTTCACAACAATTGAACCAATTTACCAGACAGCAAAGAATTTACTAAGGTTGGCTTTGTGTTGTGTCAAAAGAGCATAGCAATCATATGGAAGTCTCACTCCCTAGTCCCTGCAGCAAGATGGACTTCAGAAATGAGCAGCTATATTCCTCTTGACAAAAAAATTGCACTAAAAAAATAAACTTTTTTCATAGAAGTCTGACTTACATGGGAAGGTTACCTACCTCCATATGGATCACATATAGAATGATGTAATGATGTTTAATTAACCAATTTATATTGTTTTCTATGCCTCTTAGTTTTGTCGGTGGGCAGGGGATAGGATTGAAATGTTGTCTTTCTTTGATGTGTATTTTATATTAAAAAGATTAAAAATAAAATATAAGAGAACATGCAGGTGATACATGACGCTTGTTAATGAGGTCAGTGACGTAAGATTAGTTGGTTTTATCTCCTGATTGTAGGATTGTAGTGGATTTTATGTAAAATAAGTGCACAGAAAATTTAAGCTGTGAAGTTGAACTTAAACAGGTTAGTTTCTGTTTCTTTTGCTTACCAACAGCACAGAAATGGATATAAGTCACTCTTCAGCTTTATTGACATTAAACCAATTCATGAGAAAGTCATCTCTGGACACGTAAAGATACTATCTGGTTCAAACAGATTGATTTCTCTCACTCAGAGGATTGTGTTTGTTTGCTTTAAAAAATGCAGGATTGTTTGGCCTTATTGATCAGATGGTGAACTTTCCTGCCATGTCCCACATCATCCTGCTTTTGGGTCAGGCACTAAACCTGTCCAGAAAATTTAGTCTGTAATCTGTCTTTAGTTCATGTTTGCCAGAATGTCTGAGCTCATGGTTCAAGCACAGCAGTTAGAAACGGAGAATCAGGATCACACACATGATGATATTCTAACTTTTCTTCACAGCTGTTCTCCAGACTGGAGCATCTCAGAAACCGTCTCCCTGGCTTTGGTTGATATGTTTGTGTTGCTGCAGGAGTGGAACGTGACCAGGCTAACGTTCGAGTATGACCCCGAGCCTTATGGGAAGGAGAGGGATGGCGCCATCATCAAGGTGGCCCAGGAGTTCGGCGTGGAGACCGTGGTCAGAAACTCGCACACGCTCTACAACCTCGACAGGTTGGTAGCGGTCCCGTCACCATCCAGGTGGCGTTCTCACACAGAACGCTGGTTTAGTTCAGTCCTGTACGAGCTCAGCTTTCTTCTTGTTCTGAACTGGAGTCAGTGGCGTGGTGGTCAGTGTGGAGGCTGCTCATGTCACTCAGAGACGACACCATGAAGGGTTTTCTGTTTCTCTCTGTCCTCTAATGGCTGCAGATGGTTCAGTTGAAGCTTGTGTGTCAGATTAAAGGTCTGAGGACAATAAAGTTAAAGCAAGGAGTCTTGTTGGCTGACGATGACAGTTTTAACAAAACCATAAACTGATTTTTAATCCCCTCATTAATTAAGACAAGAGTGGTTGCTTTCTGTCTCTCATGTCATTTCATACCTGCAAACTCATCGCTTTTAGGCGAAATTCGCCATTTTTGGATCAAAATACATGACTCACGTGAATCGTGTAGATCCGCTGAGTTTTTTATTTTTTGGCGGGGGGGGTAGGAGACGCTGCTTTCAGACATCTACTGAGCACATGATGGGGAGATGGGAGACCTACAGGCAGGTGAACTTCGAGACAACCCGACTAACTACATGTGGAGTGGGGAGAGAGCAAAGCGGTCCTGTGGTGGTGGCTGATAAGTTGCTTTAGATGTTACAAGTTGAGTAAATGAACTGCGAACAAAACGTGATGCTAACGCTACCGTAGGCCATTAGCAGGCTGATAAAGTTAACACTGGTAAACATAGGCGCCGATATCAGGGCCCGAGCACCCACGAAGAATACCAAACACACACTTCGGTGTGTTAAAACTTTGCTGTACCTGGCGAACAGATATGCAGGAAAGTTTAATCACTACACGCAAAGCGCATAAATACTGATGTTCAGAGTTCATATTTGCACTAGGTTTGAAAGTTTGAAATTTGTTGTTTTAACTTAACAGAAAAAAAAAACCTGTAGAACTTGAATGGTTGGGGTTAGGGTGATTAATCACATTAATTTTATCACTTCTAGACCATATTTAAGATTAAAGCTGTCTCATCAGGAAATCTACATTTATCTTTAGTAGACTAGACTACCGAAACCCTGTCCTTACATGTCTCCCTAAAGTCCCTCAGACGGTGGCAGTTTAGTCCAGAATGCTGCTGATACGTCCTCACAGGCTGACTTCAGACCTGTCTCATGTGAAGCTAAAATTCAGGTCTGAGTCCTGGACTACTTACAGACTTCTGGCTTGGTTTTAGCCTTTAAGCTGTAAAACAAAAGTTAATGTATTTTCTGCTTATAGCAGTACTAAAGAATAAAAAAATATCTTGTTTGACAATGGGATCAATTTAGGATTAATCTTTTGACAGCCCGACTATATATGTGTGTGTGTGTGTGTGTGTGTGTGTGTGTATGTTTGTATGTGTATTATGTATATATATATATATATATATATATATATATATATATATATATATATACATATATATATAATGTATGTGTGTGTGTGTGTACAGTATGTATATATGCACATAGTGAATAATGTCGCAATATATATTACCACACATACTTTAGATTATACCACAATATAGATCTGAGGCTTTATCGCCCAGCCCTAGCTGTAGACACCTGTCGAGGGTAAAACAATAACCCTAAATAGGACAGACCAGAGCTGCGTTTTCCAGACAGATAATTCCCTTTACACACTGCACTGCAAATAATGTGCCAAGAAATGTGCTTGTTTGTTTTTCTTTTCTTTTCTGAGGGCACTAGAATACCTATTTCAAAGCTGAAATTAAAAATAAAAATCCTGGGGGCCGGGGCATGCCCCTGGACCCCCTAGAGGGGTTGGGTGTTTGTCACCTTTTTCACCTCTGATGAATTTGAAGGTATGCATTTACATGTACATGATTTAGTTCAGCCAGTGTTTGTTTAGTGTCTTTTTCTGGTAATTATGGGATGTTCCAGCTTTCTTTTTAGCCTTATTTTCACTTAATCTTAAACAGTCGGACCCGTCTCAGGTTCAGTGTCCAGTGGTCCCTTCTCACTTCACTGAAACACACATTTTGTCCCAAATGAGTTGAGAAGTTTTTAATAATTATTGGTGGGTTAAGTTAAAAAAACAAGTTATTTATATGGATTTATCTGAGTTCTTTAGTGTCGATCTGGACTAATTTCCCTCTTTATTTCCAGGAAAACAGTAAGTGGTTGCAGAAATTTAGTAAAACATGCTCAGACGTGGTGAACATAAATGCAGTAAATAAAGGAAAACCTGAGTTCAATTCTGTGGAGCTTGAAAGTGGATGTAGTCCTCTAGACTTTGTCTGATCTGTAACTGTGATATTGTTCCCAAACTGACCTACAGACCCTCAAGACAGGATCTGTCTCTCCATCAGACCTGTTTCCACTGATTCCACAACAGTAGATGGATCGGCTGAAAGTCAAGATGCTTTTATCAGGTCCTGGTTCAGGTCTTTGCTTGATGTGTTCCTGTATCTTCGGGACATCATGTTCAGATCTTGAAAGTTTTCCTCAGACGTTTTTAGGGCACCCGGTGCACCGTGCTGTGAAATGCCAAGTTTCCAGCTAACAGCTGTTCAGGAATCACCTTGTTGCTGCTGAATGTCTGATCTTTGCTGGTTTTCACACATGAAACTACAGAACTGGGACAGATGATGCATCATTCTTTGTGGTATCAAAAAGGTTTAAGTGAGATCAGTTAACTTGAAATACGTTTACACAGCATCATGTTTCATTTGTGTGCAGCTGAAATACACTTAAGGTAACCCCCCTCTGGTTGTAGCCCCCTGAAGGCCTGCAGCTGTTATTGCAGGTCACACCCCCATCCATGTGCAGGGGTCAGGTGGTGCGTTGAGTTTGAGTGAAGAACGTTCAAATGGCCCCTGTTTTCTCCAGCGTTGAGCTGAGTGTGGTGTTGCATAATGATATGTAGGGTGGAGCGAAGCTTTGTCTGCTGCAGGGTTTAAACAGGGCCTTGTGGACATGTGCATGGCTTAGTGCGCTCATTCAGTGAGTCAGCCAATCGGACGCCGCCCCTGCTGCAAATCCACACACACACTGCAGCCTCACAAACAGACCAGTTGTATAAGATGCAACTAAAAATACGTCCCTGCAGGTAAACAGCCCGAAAAGTCAAACGTTCAGGTTCAAACACGGTTAGGTGTTTGGGTCAGAACCGGGTCAGATTTATACCTACGGTGCATTCACTTACCAGGAGGGAAAATCTGATATTACATCTGCAGGACTGTGATGAGGAGGCAAAAATGAGCTGGGGGGATGGAAAGGTGGAGGGTGGAAGGATGTTTATTTTGGAATATTTCTTTATATAAATAAGTATATTGAATTTATTTTTCAAATATAGAGAAATTGCAGAAAAGCTGGATGCATCATTTATTTTGGATATATTTATGTTTTTCTGTGTTTTTTGTAGGGATGCTAAATATTGAAATTTTTGCCAATATCTGATATGCCGATATTTTAACTCATGTGGCCGATAAACAATATTGATAGTGATATTAAAGCTGGAAAAAAAAGCAGTCATCGCAAATAGCAGTTTTGTTATCCGTTTCCACACTTTTAAAAATAGGGGTGGAAAAGATATTGATACACTAAAATATTGCCATATTTTCATATGCCGATATCAAATCGATATTTAAAAACGCGACATCAATCTGTTTTACTTACAAAAACTTGCGAGATTTCATCATTCTTTTAAAAAAATCTCACAATATTTTGTGAATTCCTGCAAAATTTTGTGACATGAACATAAAATATCACGAGATTTCATTTGTAAATAGATCGATATTGTGTTTTTAAATTTCAATATGAGATCAGCATATGAAAATCTTGCGAAATTTTTGCAAACTTTTATGAGATTTTGTAACAGAACAATGAAATATTGCGAGGATTTCAGTAGTAAAATAGATCAATATCACATTTTTTTTATGTCAATTTGACATCAGCATATGATATCAATATCAATATTTTTTCCCACCCCTAGTATTTGGAAGTTTTAAAGGGACTAGAGGCAGGAATTAAAAAACAAACAAACATGCATGTCCATTTCTTTTAATGCTAATGGGTGATGACGCGCCAAATACAAAAATAACATTTCCACCCATGTTTCTCTCCGTTGCCTTAAACAGGCTGTGTGCTGCAAAAATGCGCTGCAATCCGGTGGCCGAATTTCCCGCGCTGCCTTGCGGACGTGACGTCAAATAACGCTACATCTGTAGTTTTGATACAGGAAGAAGACGGTCGCGGTAAATTCAAACACTGTAAGCGATAGTTATGGATTCTTCTGCCGTCAGCAAACGATCCAGATCAACTGAAAGACACTAAAAAGTGTAACTACGAAGAAAAAGCTTAGTAAAAAACATTATAGCTTCAGTTTGTGCACGCTCCCGTGATGGCTTGGTTCGTGGCTGCAGTTACCCAAAGCGCCAGTCGCAAGTTTCGTTTCTCAATCTTGCCTCAAGTCCCTTTGAAGTCTGTAAAACTAGAAGTTTTTGAAGAAGAAGAGGTTTTGGGGGTTTTTTAGACTTTAGAAACAGCGTGCTGATGGATTAAATATCGTTTAAATATCGGTGGGGTGGCCCATGTCCAATACTCAGTTTTAAGGCCAATACAGGCCGAAACCGATAGGGGTCCAATTATTTCATGCATCCCTAGTTTTTTGCATTAATTTATCTTTCAAAGTATATTTATTTTATTCATTTAATGTTTTATACGTTGCAAAACAGCTGTAGGGTACATATTTGTTGCCTATATTTATTTTCAATGTTAGAAACCTTGGAAAGAAATGCTAAATTAATGCATAGTGTAACTAAAAAATAATCGTTTGAATAACCGTGATTAGTTGGCCAAAATAATAGTGATAATGATTTTTTCCATAATCAAGCAGCCCTAGAGGTGGAGCAGTGATGGAGAGATGAAGGGATGCACTTTATCGATCCCAGTCTGTGAAATTGGGGATTGTCCCATCTAGTGTAAAAACAAAACAATGAAGCATGCAGTGTTTACAAATCAACAAAAAAAATCAACAAATGAACAAGATAAGATAGATAAATAGAATATAAAATAAATAGGGGTGCATCAATAAGTGTTCGTATCAAAATATGGGTGTGTACCAAACCATGACCACCATGTATCGAATATCGAACAAAGCAGAATTTTTATTTATTTATATCAACTTGTCTTTTGACGATGAGCGAGTGTTGAAAACTCAGTGGATCTGCATTCAACTACTTGTTAAACAGCATCAGAGATACAGTACTTTGGTCTTGATGTTAAAGGAAGAGTACACCCACAGAATGATGTGCCTTCATTTTCTACTCACCCTCATGCTGAGCAACACTCTGGAGCACTTTTTTAATATCTTAAATGCAGCCAGAGATCGGAAGGCTTTTCGCGATCGGCTGACTTTCATATAATGGAGTTCACGGCGCTCAACACAAAAAGGCCCATAAAAGTCCACAAAAACTTGGCAATATTCCTCCATGCTGCTCATCCAATGTAACCCAAGTGTCCTGAGTGGGTAGCGTCCATAATTTACTTGAAACGACATAATTTATTATATTCTTATAGCCTAAACAGTTCTACATCTTCCGTGATGCGTGCCAATGCAAGTTCACGACACTACAGAAGCCGCGGCGTTCAGCGCCTACTCTGCTAATAATTAGCAGTAGTAGTTAGTAGTAGTTCTTTAGTTTATTCAGTCATCATACAACAATACATAAAGATACATCAGTCTTCACATTTACAATCACAATGACTGAAAAGGTATAGGCGGAAGCATGAGCTTATGCCTATCCTACAACAAAATTCCTAACTTAATCCACCAAATAAAGGAAGAGAAAAAAATTTACTAGATATAAACTAGAAAAAAATGTTTTTATCCAGAGAAGAATTTTTTTCTTTTACCATGTTTTCTCATTTTTTTATCTCCTACTTTTAGCTTTGAAAACAAGATTCAACAATCATGCGCTTAAAAATCAACAATGACTTACACAAACATAAATTCAAATTAGCCTTATTCCAAAATGTAACACCCACAACAGAAACGCATCTCCTTTTAATCCCTTTTGTTGCTTTTGGCACAACAAACTTAAAACCATCTCTAGTTATATTTCCCTTCAGACATAGAAAAAAAACTTTATAAAGTTACAGGTCTTAAATTTGTTTTTGCCTTGTACATTATTTGCATTATCCTGAAATATACTATATCATTAAATTTCAAAACATGTGACTTCAGAAACAACGGATTTGTGTGATCATAATAACCTGCATTATTAACCAGACTTATACGGCTTTTTAGAATGCTGTAGAATGCTCGGTTGACTAGAATGGGTTTTCCAACGTTCCAACGGTCATTATTTTTGTATAATGATCGCTAAAACAATGTAATGAACGCTGTCAATGGCAACGGCTCTTTTTGTTTTTTTCATTTTTTAACATCAGGGTTTCGTGCCGGGGTCTTCATTCGCCCTGTCAGTCAGTATTTCCCGATAATGACCTGCGTTCCTTACATTATCCCTTACCTTTTGCATGTTTTTGCAAAAATAATTATTGAATTTGTAGTTGTTTTAAATGTTGATCCCCACAACTTTACACAATAAGACAAGTAAGGAACGAGAAGTGAACAATAAATAATGTAGAGACATTTATAATTTAATGCATCCTCAGTATAAGGGTCAGTAGAAAATGAAGGCACATCATTCTGTGCATGATTTTTTTTTTTTTTTTTTTTAGAGAAAAAATATCCAATTGTGACGCTAAAGTATCTAACCAAACCCAACTATGAATTTTTGGTATCGTTGCACGCCTGAAAATAAAATATAAGTTCCTTTAAAGAGTAAGAGTTAAAAGCATTGTGCAGATGGATGTACAATAATAAAGGAGTCTAACAATGCACTCAACCCAGAATACAATAGAAAAGTAATGAACATTTCCATCATTAAATATATATATTCTTTTTTAATGTATTTATAATTGTTTTCTAAACAAATCAATCAATACAATTGTAAATTTTAAACACAAATTTAAAGAAGCAGGCAGAAGAAAATGCTTACATAACCCTCTCATACCAATGATTTATGTATTTAATGACAAGCTAAATTTATTTAACTAATCAAATGTAACTAAAAACAGCTGCAGGGCAACATGCTGTGGTATTTTACCCTCCTTTACTAATCACACACCGCAGAGCAAAGCACATTGAACTTTTCCATTATATCATCTTATCATAAACACAATAACTGATTTAGCTTCTTTATCCAGATTGTTCCATGAACAGACTCTTCGCTCTGACCTGAATCTTGTAGTTCTGATAATCTGTGGATATACACTATGTGTAGTTGAACCATGAATGCAGATCATTAATCTGTTCTGGTGTCCAGATGTGATGTGATCTGTTTCTTGTGTGTTTTATTAGGATTCATTAATAAAAGCTGAACATTGATGAGTGGATATAGACGTTCACCTCTCCATTCAGCCACTTTCTCCCTCCTTTTCTCTTGTGGTTGCAGGATAATCGAGATGAACAACAACAACCCTCCTCTGACCTTTAAGCGCTTTCAGACCATTGTGAGCAGGCTGGAGTTGCCACGGAGACCACTGCCTCCCATCACCCAACAACAAATGGACAGATGTTGCACTAAAATAGCCGACAACCACGACCAGCTTTACAGTATTCCTTCACTGGAAGAGCTAGGTTAGTGTCATGTTAGCATCCTGGTTAGCATGGTGGTTATGGCATCATTGTGGTTTGACATCAAAGTTTCAGACATATTTATCTGTTGATGCACACAGAGGGTGTCATGGTTCTCCAAGACCTCGATTCTATTTGATTTTGGATTTTAGGGTCAAAATGCGATTTAATTCTCGTTTTTTTTTTTTTTTTTTTTTTTTTTTTAATATATATGTATAATGTACAAAGTTTCAACAAAAACAACATGAAATTGTAGAACAAAAGATAATTGCACACATGTGTGAGCACACCCCTAATACACACAGGCCCTGAAGTCCCACATTATCTAGATGATTTGGATTGGTTTGGTTTGGATTTGAGCGCCTTTTATCTAAATTTGTCTCCAGGTTTCAGGACAGACAGTTTACCTCCAGCTGTGTGGCGGGGAGGAGAGTCGGAGGCTTTGGACCGTCTCAATAAACATCTGGACAAAAAGGTAAACAACAAATAAAATGTTTTTTTTTCCACCTCCTTTCCCAAGTCCAGCAGCTTAACGTTGTCCTGATGTCGTCTCTGTCTCTTCAGGTGTGGGTGGCCAACGTTGAGCACACTCGGGTCAACACCTGCTCGCTGTACGCCAGTCCGACGGGCCTCAGCCCCTACCTGCGCTTCGGCTGCCTGTCCTGCAGAGTTGTTTACTACAACCTCAGAGAGTTCTACATGAAGGTGAGGTGGTCCAACCACACGGAGGCAGATTAGTTTTTATCATCCCTGAAGTTTCTACTCTGTAGATGAAAACAACCCAACATCTGGTCTGCTGTGGTCACTTATTACTCATTTTCATTGAGTTTGGACGAGGATGGAGCTGATGTAAAAGTTCATCCTTTCATTAATGAAGAGGAAAACAGCTGAATATCCTCCTAGCCATGAATCAAACCGTAGAACCTGCAGGAAATAATCATCTTCTGAACATTTTCAAAAATTGGATCTTTATGATTTCTCTTTCTGTTCTCGTCTTCAGCTCCGTAAGCGCTGCAATCCTCCTCTATCCCTGTTCGGCCAGCTATTATGGAGGGAGTTCTTCTACACCGCTGCCACCAACAACCCCAACTTTGACCGCATGGAGGGAAACCCCATCTGCGTCCAGGTGAGCGAGCCATGAGGACAACGATGATCTCATTCAGCTGCAGCATCCTGACAGAAACCTGGTGAATAAAATCATCTGTTTCCAGATCCCGTGGGACCAGAACCCAGAGGCTCTGGCCAAATGGGCCGAGGGTCGGACGGGTTTCCCCTGGATAGACGCCATCATGACACAGCTGAGGCAGGAGGGCTGGATCCATCACCTGGCCCGACATGCCGTGGCGTGCTTCCTCACAAGAGGAGACCTGTGGATCAGCTGGGAGAGTGGCATGAAGGTAGGCCAGTCGGTGCTCGCCGCTGTGGCGATGACGTGGCGATGATGTAGCGGTGCCTCACGGAGTGTGTGCTTTGTTCCTGCAGGTGTTTGAGGAGCTGCTGCTGGATGCGGACTGGAGTGTGAATGCAGGCAGCTGGATGTGGTTGTCCTGCAGTGCCTTCTTCCAGCAGTTCTTCCACTGCTACTGTCCCGTCGGCTTTGGACGGAGAACCGACCCCTCAGGAGACTACATCAGGTACAAACTCACCAGATTCCGTCAGATGTTGAACTTTGGCTTCAGTCAGTCAGACACTTGGAAGGATCTGAGCATGTTAAGCCTGTTTGCATCATCAGAGGCCAAAAACTCTGTAATCTGACTGGATGGGCTCATTGTCCCGCAGGCGTTACATCCCCATCCTGAGGGACTACCCAAACCGGTACATCTACGAACCCTGGAACGCCCCTGAGTCTGTGCAGAAGGCAGCGAACTGCGTAGTGGGAGTGGATTACCCCAAACCCATGATCAACCACGCAGAGAGCAGCAGGCTCAACATCGAGCGGATGAAACAAGTTTACCAGCAGCTGTCTCATTACAGAGGACTCAGTAAGTCATGTCGCACCAGTAGAGCTGCACATATCCTAACTAATTTATTAATCAAAACTAAGCAATTAGTCTAATGATTATTTCCAAGAAAATCTAAATGGAGTACACCAACAAAAGCAGTAATTCAACATCAGCCTTCTATTGAAATATAAAAAGCTACAAAAAAAGCAGCAGGTTTTCCACAAACAAACGTAATTACCCAAAATCTGCTTTATGTATAAAGCTTTTTTTCAGGAATTCAGCTGAGATTCAAGAAAGCAGCATTTTTCGTTACTGTACTGTATTAGGAAAAAGTCCTGTTGTAGCTTCAAATCTCCAACAATAATAACTTATTTCATATGAAATAATAAATATATGCATCAATAATGTAATATACCTTTGATTTAGAATACAATCAAGTAATTTTGTCTGTCTCTCTTTCTTCAAACATAACATAAAAACTGTGTAAGTGAAATGCAAAAAAACAAAACAAAAAAAACACTAAGTGAATCATGATAGACCCAAAAACAGAATGCAAGGCAATTTTTTGAATGATGTACAAATTATTGGAATTTGAGAACCACTACAAATAAGAACACAGTAACAAACACACCCAAGGCTATTTGTCTGTGGAATTAACACCTTAGTTTTCAAAACTTAATTATTACTCATGCCATATTGAAAACCCCAATTTGACCTTTTTGACCTTGGTTAATCTGGATGATGCGGCTTCATTCTGAACCAATATTTTACTGAACCTGGACGACCCGCGGCATCTGGAGATAAAAGAGTTTTGTGTGACGTGCGTAAAGGCGCTTCCCTGTACAACATGAAGGAGACATAATTCACATGTTTGGCTGGAATTAGTGACTTCAGGTGTCACCTGCAGCGCCGTGCAAATGAAGCCAGCGTGGGCGAAGACGCACGGCTCTGCGGAGACTTCGTTCCGATGACATACTGTGTTTCTGCTTCTGTCAGTGACCCTGAGATTCAGACACGAATCTGACATTTTTCAGACCAGTTACATTAATACGTGGAGGCAGATTATATTTCCCATTTTATTTTAGTAACAGACTAAGTTGGTTTGCGAGGTTGTGGAGTCCGTCTCCTGAAAAAGCACCTAAAAAATCTGAATGCCGGGGGAGGGAGGCTTTTAAAGAAGGGTGGGGTGTTTTTTTTTTCTTTTTAATTTAAATTTAAATACCGTCATTCCGACCATAGAATGAAAAAAATGTCAGAATAATGAGACATTTGCCATTTCGACTGTTGGGATGTTGGAGTGGAGGAATGTGGGAATGGCGATTGCCTCTCGCATTCTCATTCTCGCATTTAACTACTGCTCAATTGTCACAGATTTGGTGACGTGTGGAACGCAATGTGCAAGAAGATCCGATCTGCCTGCTTGCACTGCAGTCACATTGTCACAGATCTGATTGATATCCGATTTATTTCCACATATGAATGAGGCCCGTATCCGATCTCAACAGATCCGAATGCATGCGTCTTTTCCTGTTTACATTGTCAAAAAGCAGATGGGATCTGAGTCACATAAGAGCAAAAAATCCGAATTGGGTCACATTTCACTAACAGTGTAAATGAGGCCTAAGTGTAGCTTCTTTTCTTGCATCATTTTCATCAGGTTTGATTAATGTCAGTGTGAAGTGATAAACATTTGAAGGAATGTTGTTTGTGTTTAATGTTTTAACAGCAGCGATGCTACTTGTGTTAGCCATTCTATGGATTTTTCAGTGTTAAGTTAGCATTCATGCTAATCGATAAAACATTTCTACTACCTCATGGGTGTTTATTCAGGAACATATTATTATTATTATTATTATTATTATTATTATTATTATTTCAATATACTTTATTCATCCCAATTAGCGAGCCAATTATGAAATTCATTCTCTGCATTTTCACCTATCTCAGGTTGAACCTGAGAGCAGTGAGCTGCTATTTAAAGCGGCCGGGGAGCAGTTGGAGGGGGGATTAAGGACCTTGCTCAAGGGTCCACAGTGGTTCACATGAGTGCCGTGTTGGGGACTCGAACCCCCATATTAGCTATCTGTCTAACTAGAAGTCACATCAAGTTCCAGTTAGGGCGGAATATCGGTGTTCTATTAAAATGAAAAGTGTTTTTGGCTGTTTATAGGGTGTGCTCATGTCCCTTTAAGAGGCTGAACCACATGTACCATCTGTAGTCACGTGACTCCACCCCATCCAGTCTGTAACCGGTTATTGTCCATTTATCATTACTGAGGTGAACTGCTCAATATATTGTGATGTTTATTTTAGTTTATATCGCCCAGCCCTACTCTGCATGCTGTGTTCACGTGCAGAGCAGATGTCTGACAGCAGAGCATCCTACGGCTACTGTGCTTCTGGAGGCGCCTTGCCTTCCATGCTTCCCTCAGTCGTTGTTTTGGCAAAATTTTCATTGGCGTATTTACAGGACGCAATCGATGACATAGATGCGTCCCGGCCCTAGATACCAGGTGCAGCGCTTGTGGTTAGTTAATATCCACAGCAGGAATGACAGACTGCTGGCATCAAAAAGGTTCAACTTCTACTGGCATTTCACATCTAAAATGCAAAACAGAGAGGCAAACAAAAAATAATAAAAAGGTCTTGGGTTTTTAAGGATTAAACTAAATGTTTGTGTGTTTCAGGTCTGTTAGCATCTGTACCGACGATCCAGGAGGAGGCGGAACCACTGATGACGGACGAGTCTCAGACCAGCAGCGGTCCAGGTAGGAGGAATCTCCCTGATGGAGCTGGAAACGGAGTTTGTAGATGGAAACGGTGCTGATGATTCTCTCGTGTGTTGCAGACTCTCCTCCCAGAGATGCAGCCGACTGCGAGGCAGCCGGATGCTCGACGGCTCCAGATTCCTCCACCTCAATTCCTCATCAGGACAACCAGGGAGCAGTCAACGAGCCCTGCTATCCCTCTTCCCCGACCGCGGCCCCCAGCCCTCCATCCAGGTCCAAACCCAACTCCCCGTCCTCCTCCTGTTCCACATCCTCCATGTCTCCCAGCCCATCCACCACCCTGACTCAGACCTCCTCTGTGGGGCCAAGGAGGAAAGGTGTGACTAGAAAGGTGCGACGCAGCCAGAGGCAGCGAGGGCGACAGTGTTGCCCGGCAACAGCCAGAGGGGAAGAAAGGGAAGAGGCCGAAAAGGAGGAGAGGATGGAGGAGAGTGTGGAGGAAGAGGAGGGGATGGCAGGATAGCAGGAGTAATATCAGGTGAAACAAACTGCATGACTCAGATTTTGACTCAGTTTTGATGAAAATGTGCCGTCGACTGCATCAGAGGATGTTGTGGAAAATAGGTAGAACTTGCTTCTTCTTCATGGACTTCTTCTGCAGTGATGATGAAAGAAAAGATCTGTTGGAGCAGAAAAGTTGATCAGATGATCCCGTCTCTATTTCCTCTGTTAGAACTCAAGATAAGTTTTGATTCAGCTGATGTCATCAGCAATTGATTGACAGCGTGCTGTAGCCAGTATGAGCTGTAATGTCTAGTTTCCAGGCTGATTTGGCCAATTTTTGTTATTCAAGGAAGTCCACGTCTTTGCTGTCATTAGACGGCCTACCAGAGGCGAAATGTACACTGCAGAGCAGGTGTCATGGTAAAAGCTTCCAGTTTACACAGCCAACCGAATATAGAGTCAATATGCAGTTAAATTTATAAAAGGCATTTTTTAATGGTTATTTCTTTGGTCTCGCTAAACTTTAAAAAAAAAAAAATCTTTTTTTTTTTATTGTTAAAACTTTTATCTGTTTGTTGTTAAAGTGATGCCGTGTAACTTTTGAACCCAATGTTAGCCACATTATATTCTAACATTATCATTATTATAAGTAACGATAGCTGATTTCTGAGTTCAATATAGAGCACTTGACGCATGTCGTTGCTCCGAGGGGGCTGCCATTCTCAAAAACCAGGCATTGTAACTTCTCAAGAGCGGGCCCCATCTCTCATTGGATCATGTAACCTGGAGTGCTTTGATAAATGACTTGATGATTTAAAAATCAGGTTTTCAAAGTGGTCTGCAACATTTTTCCAAAACACAGACTGAGACAGTTTTGAGACAGTTGTGGCGCCTGTGGAAAGTTACAGGTTTAGTGCCCATAGTGGCCAAAAGTTACACGGTATAACTTTAAACCTTTTTTTCATTATATGAAATGGAAAAAACTACTTTATTTATCCCAGAGGGAAATTGAATTTTTGTCAAAAAAAAAAAAACAAACAAAAACTAATAACAATTAAAATAAAACAATAATAGTTAAGTAAAACTTATTAGCAATTAATAAAAAAATGATTAATTAGATATTTCTTTTTTTTTTTTTTTCTATGATTTAAAATTAGGATTCAGAATCAGATTAGTGTGTTGATACAAGACAGGGGAAACACTGTCCTGTATCTGTCTTTTCTCTTCTATTTTACAGAAGTATCAGATCAGTACTCTGTATCGGCCGATCCTCAAATCAAATGACTCAGACTCTGAGTCAAAAACCCCGATCAGGACATCTCTAGTGTTTATTAGCACTAAAATACTTAAGTGCTGATAAATACCTCTAGATAAATATGAATACATTAGTAGAACCAAGTTCCACTGAACCGGAAAATGACGTGCAGCCCTGGTAATTTTCAAGTTATGAAAATCAGACACTGCTTTTATTCTATGTTAAGCAGAAGATGTTTGGCTTCATGATAAAGGAATTTAATACAGTTTTAGGGGGCATTTATTTGAGATTAAATTTTTTATTAATTGTGCAACAGAAAAATAATCGCTGGATTAATCAGCTAATTAGTTGTTAGAATAGTCAACTATTCAATTAAATAATTGACCGAGAAATCGTTTTAAAACTACTCGTTTACCCCCATCCCTACGACCCACATTTTTTTGCGTCCCCACAGGTAAAAGTGGGACGGGCACCCTTATATCCGGCCCAACCCTTCCATAGGGGAACTGATCTAACCGCCACCAAAAAGATGGAGCTACACACTGCAATCTGTTTAATGGTTAAAAAGATCCGACGCTTCCTGCGTGAGCCGGCATAAAAACAAAGCAGGGATGACTTCTTTGTTTCGTCTCATGTGGTGCTTTGGTTTAAAGGCATTGCACTGCAATGATGTCACGCGATCACGTAGCAGCGCTATCCAGTTAATACTCCGCCTCCAGGGTAAGGGTAGAGTTTGCTGTGGGGACACAACGTGAACTCAACATATCTGTACCAAAACCCAAAGACCTGGTCCGACCCAGACCCGCGGGTGTAAACGGGGCTTAAGGGATAATCTGGGTTCACCAGGCTAGAATGTTGCAGCATTTAGCAGGCGACATGGAGGATGTTGGTAAGCTGCCAACGAGGCACTGGATGACTGAACTGAACCGTGCTGGGGCTAGTGGAAGAAATCTTTGCCGTGATTGGTCAGGAGGGTTTGAGGACGCTGGGTGAGAATTTACAGTTGTCATCGTCCAGTGCTGCACCACACCCATACTTAGACAGCCACCCCCCCCAACCCTCATTTGCATATAAGGACCAGCAGGAAGAGTGCTGACAAAAAAGTTATGTTACAAAATAAAAGTTTAATCAAATATATAAACCTGGTTCTACAATATAACAGTTTTACATAATTTAAAAAATCAGCATCTATGTAAGAAGAAGCAGCAGCACTGAGGGAAAACTTTGACATCTTTTATTTTCAGCTGATCGTTGGCTTCCAAATCATTTTCTGTGCAGCCCATGCAGCATGCAGGTCGTAGAACTGGAGATGGTTAAACTGGTGTTTGTGCTCTGGTTTGTCTTCAGGTGGAGCTCCAGAGAACAATCTATAAACATGACCTGGACAGCTGGACGCAGACAGACCGGCATTCTGGACAACATGGACACAAACAACTGGAACCACTGCAGAAACATCTAAGCTCTCATTTACTCAAAGCAGGAAGTGATGGAGGTGCTGTCCAGAGGAGCGTCTGCATGATTCTCACAGATGAACACAAACATAATTCAGCTCTTGCGCGCGACCCGGTCCGATCTGTAGCCCACCCTCTCTGCTGGGGGCCAGAACAGGAACAGCAGTGCAGCTGCAGGCTTTTTCCCTCACGACTGCGTTCCCTTAATTTTCCTGAAGCACCCAGAGAACATGAAGCTCGTCCATCTTCTTACACCTGAACCAGTTCATTCTGGGTCCTTTCAGACCAAAAACAGACCTCCTCTTCTTCTCAGGCAACACCGGGGGGGTTGGGTTGTCTTTATGTTGCTGTTTTGTTGCTTCGCTCCAGTACAGAAGAAAAAGACTATTTATAAAAGTAAATGAACTTAATTTTTTTCCCTGCACAACAATAGGAAGCTAAAAATGTGTTTACAGAATATAGACCTTGGATGAGGAGCTTCAGCCAGACTCTGACGCCGGGTTCAGACTATCCAGTCGCCTCGCAGTGGTCCGTGATCCAATTTCACATAATACACGACGCTGATTAACAAATCAGAATGAAAGAAGCCAAAACCTGCTTTATTCAGGAGATTCTTAGACTTTCACAATCGTTCAGTTTTAACCGACAATGTTTGCATCGGTACTTGACTGAACCAGATGTTCCAGATGAAAATGCTTCATGGTCTAACCAGGTTGCTTTGCACATCAATCCCACTGGACGTCAGTAATTCAAGGTGTCCAATCAGAGTGAAGATCCACTGCTTTCTGCCCCACTGGAGCTCCTGATTGACAGCTGGTGTGTCACCTGTGATTAGGGCTGCCACAATTAGTCACACTTATGTCGGCTACCGAAATAATTGACAACTAGTGTAATAGTCGTTCATTATTTTTAAGCTTTGTTTTTCTCTCAAAACTGCCGCCGTACCCATCTCTACCTTTCTGTCCTTGATTTGGTCATCAGGGTCAACTTTTCTTAAATTGTATATGCACATACACACACACACACAAAAATTCCCAGTGAAAAGTGTGGCCACATTTTTTTCCATTAGATTCAGTTGGAAAGTCTGTCCAAACTTTTGACAGGGACTGTGTATGTATATATATTTATATACGTGTTTAAATATGCTAAAATTTACGTATAATCCAATTAGTCGACTAATCGCCAAAGTAATTGACGATATTTGTCATTATTTTGCAATTTCTCCATCTTTGAATTAAAGATGCACAACCTGTATGACCGCAGCAACAGGTCATCCAAACACCACACCTCAGCTACATAGACCTCTGTTGCATTAATTCCATCTGATCACCATTGATACACCTCATCCGGGCGGTTTTAAAAGAAAAGGATAAAAGTGTGACCCGGTGAGACAGGAATTTCCTTCCTTTCCAGCGACAGAAGCTGATGAGGGAAAATTTTTCTCCCATTTTTCCTACTGGAAATAAAAAACGGTAGGAATGAGCCACCAGGCAGAAAATCTCGAACATTTTGTACTTTTTCCAGAGAGAATCAAGGAAGATAAACCGAAGACCTGAACCTGAACACCTGCTGTCCACATAATGGGTGGAGCCTTCAGCTAATCAGAGCAGAGCTGCGATGCTCCCTGCAGGTTTTAATGTCACATGACCATCCTGCATGATGTCAGGAAGCCCCTGCAGCAGTGCATCACCATCCAGTCTGAATGTCTACTTCACTGTCACACTTTGTGTGGGAACTTTAAGCGCTAATTTCCACTCTTGCTATAAATTCTCTATCTAATTAAATACCTGAAAATCAGTTTTTAAAGCAGATTTTTAATCAGTGAACCAGATTTACAACTAAAAACTCCAACTGAGCACTTTGCAACTCGTCAGATAAAATTAATAAGCTGCTTCATTTCTCTGAGTTTGCTTAAACATAAAAAGGTGACAACTATTGGCTTAAAAGATCATGAAACGCAAGTGAAGCGAACAATCTTCAGTCGTGCAACCAACAATAAAAACGTTCAAGATCAAGTCCTTAGAATAAAGGTAGTTTTGTTTATTTTAAGCAACTTTAAGTAAAGGAAAAGCTCCTTTTATTTGTTAGATTTTTTTGTTGTTATTCAGCATTAAAAATGTTTTGAAATAAATGCTTTTATGACAAAAATGTTCATTTAGAAATACTCAAATAAAAGTTAAAATTCCGATTAACCCTCTCAAATTCCACATATTACTTCACATATCTGTATTTTTACTAATATTGCCAATCAACTAATTATTTAACTGACTTTTCTTGTCCGTCACTGAGACAGAGTCGCACTGTCGTTTTAATGCCTATGGTCTTTGCACTTTGTCTTGATGACATCACGCAGGTTGTTAACAGCCATCTGCTGTGATTGGTTGGAATTTCTGAAGCATTTGGAAGTCTGAACCCGGCGTTGAGCTTCCGTTTGCGGAGGTGGAAGCTCCTCCACTGTGTTTGGTCCTGAATAAAGTCCTGATGTTAAAAACAATCACACAAATGAAACTCAACATGTTTATTTTTAATGATGCTGACATGAATGTTTGGATGGAATATTTTTGCTAGCAGCAGTGTTTGTTAGGGAACATAAAGATTTTATAGTCCATCATTTCCCGTCAGGTGTTTGGCAAATTGCTGATAAACAGATTAAACTACGCGGCAGTAGATCCTGTAGTTTTGCTGCAGGGATGACGGGGATGAAGGTGTCTTTGCCATATATGTATTTTTTTTTTTCAAGCAACTAAAAATGCTGCTTGTTGTGACCTGAATGTAGAAAACAATGCTTTGTCGTTGACCCCACATATTTATCTGTTTGTACATAAAATATGTAAAACCTGACCCTGTGTGCATTAAGGTCTTGTTCTGAAAGTGTCCACTAGATGGCAGCAGATGTAACATGAGAACACAAAGAGAAAGAAGCTGAAACAAAACCTTTAAATTCTTTTTTTTTTTCTTTTTCTTGTTTTTGTAAAGTTGCTACTTTACAAAAAAAAAGTTTACTATTGCTTAATATCATGCTAGCTATGCTAACATGTATATGATAGGTTATGTGTGTGTATAAGTCCCGTTTCCACCCGCGGGTCTGGGTCAGGTCGGGCCGGGCCAGGCCGGATCGGGTGGGTTTGGGTACGGATGTGTTGATTTCACGCTGTGTCCCCACAGCAACCTGTACTCTTATTCTGGAGGCGGAGAATTAGCTGGACAGCGCTGCTGCGTGATTGTGTGACATCATCGCCGTGTAACACCGTTTAACCAAAACACCGGCGCCACACGTGACAGAAACAGAAAGGAGTCACCCCGGCTTTGTTTTTACACTGGGTCACGCGGGAAGTGGCGGATTTTTCAATGAATCAGCTGATTGCTGTGTATTAGCTCCACCTCTTTGGTCTGGATCGGTTAGATCAGTACCCCTACCGAAGGGTGCCAAAAAAGTAGTCCGGGTCGGGTCGGATATGAGGGTACCCGTCCCAGTTTTTATCTGTGGAGACGCAAAAAAACGTGGACCGATCCGGCCCGACCCGACCCAGACCCGCTGGTGGAAACGGGGCTTTAGGTGATCCATTTGTGTTGTGGTTAAAGATGTCTGCTTAAAATCTGCAAGACTCCAGAGAAAGTTCCAGAAAGGTGACATCAGATTACGTAGATTATTCATACTGACCCTGACTGGGCGGGACGTACATAAAACATGAAGCAGTTTGCTCCATGCGGAGGACGGAGCAGAAATGTTGAGAATTGCAGCTCATGGGGAGTTTGTGTCCTCCACTCCAAGGACAGATCTACAGGGGGTCAAAGGGGGAGCTGCCCCCCAATGTAGAGCTTTGCCCCCTCAACTTCTACGTCCTCAAATGTTACTTGTATACATAAATCACTTGTGTGTCCAAACACCTTTCAGCTTAGAAGTAAGATGGATTCGGGCAGATTAAAGTCCACCTTCGTCAACTCGCAAAGTTCTCGTGTGACGGCAGATAGATGTAGGCTGTGTCCAAATTTGGGGGCTACGTCCTTTCAAGGCCAGATTTGAAGACCGCTTACGTCACAGTAAGGATGTAACGTTTATCGGTAAAATGATTAACCATGATAAAATTCCCAACGATTTGTAATACTGTTTCAAATTTTAATTATCGTTAAAACGAGATTGATTACTGCGCTTTGAAAAACTCACAGTGATGCTGCTCACTGACTAGAAAAGCAGCAGCTCTCCCAGTTTGCAACATTTAATTTACGAGAACATGGCAGAGGTCAATGAAGGCACCGATGTGTACAGTACTCTGGAGATTTTTTCCCCCTTTAAAAAGGACAAAGTAGGCATCTAGACCCATTTTGGATATTTTTACAGATACTGGGAGGGGGTTTCAATAACACCGCGATAAAAATGATAACCGTGATATGAAATTTAAATATCGTTACATCTCTACGTCACAGTAATGTGACCGAGGCTGTCCAGATTCAAAGGCTCCTTCAAATGTGGACTCATTTTCCCCAGATTTTGAGGACGGTCCAATGTATCTTTCGTGGGTAATCCTATTCCAAGATGCACTGCGGGCCCTACGGGACATTCTACAGCAAAGGTGTCTAAATTTAAGACATTTTCATTTGATTTTATTATTGTGTACAAGTCCATATTTTGGTCTTTCATTTGCTATCGTCTATGAAATTAGCTAAAGTTAGCATGAGACTGTTGAAATCTTGTAAACTTTACAAAATAAATTTACCACGATTTAATTTTCTCTCAGCCGGAGAAATAAAAAATGTGGCCAACGACCGTAAAGCTGTTGTACCTCCTAATTAGCAGAATTTATGGCAAGGCTGGTATTTTGGAGCTCCATTTGGCTTTGGTTTAGCGCCGTCATAGTTGCTAGGCAACGAGAGATATGCAGAGGAGGCTAGACTGCCTGAGTTTAACAGTCGGTCACTTCCGCCTTACGGGGTCTAAGGAGGACCCAGCCTATGTAGACCGGGGAAGGACCTAGCCCCTGAATTTGGACATAGCGTAGTCCACCTGAATTGGCCAAGGAGTTGCTCGTCATTCAGTGACATCACTTAGTTCCTGGCCAATCAGTGGCCTGAAGTTGTCACACTTTCAAGCAGCTGCTGAGTAGGTGCTAAAAAAAAAGTATCTGACTCCAGGTGCTGCTCCCTAAAGGAAAAAGTTCTAAACCGAGAGGAGGTGAGCTGAGTATGTGGATGGAAAAGGAGCAGAAGAAACTTTACTCGGACCAGCATCAGGTTTGGACACAAGTTTTTCTCTGGAAGCTGAGATCAACAGATCTCAGGTTGTTTTTTCAGGTTTGTCTCATCTTCAGTCGGATCTGACTTGTTTCTCCAAGTGTTGGACACACTGTCATCTTTTTTTATTCTTTTTTCATAGTCCTGCGCGGGATTGAAGATTCTTTCCAGATTAATGTTTAATCTCTGTTGGATTTTCAGCTCTGACTTTGAAATGAGCTAAAATCAAAAGTGTTCAGTTACTCATGACCCCAATAACCAGAGTGAGGTGAGTACAGCAGAAACACCACATGGGAGGGAGCAGAATTTCCGGTACGATTCCCAGCTCACCGTCTCTCCGGCGCACCTCCATCCTCTAATTATTTTTTGGGTTAGGGTTGGTTTATTTTTTTTTTTTCTCTTTTCTATATTTTCAATTTCTTTTTCTTCTAATTATATTATTATTATTATTAAGGAATCAAAAAAGCAGATTAACACCATTTATCATAGAATAATAAAAACATATGTCTTTTTTGATGTGAACTACAATATGCTATTATTATTACCATCATCATCCTTTCTTCTTTAAGTTTAACATTTGCCAGTAAAAGTCTAGAAGCTGAAAGATTTATGTCTGACAAATATTGCTTTGCTTCGTTTAAATCAATAACCAGTTTGGGTTATTGATCAGTTTTCAAAAGAAAACCGTGACTACCGGTGTTCTTCCAGCAGGGGGCGCTGCAGGGAGCTGCTCAGTGGCTGAAAACTGAAATTAATGATGATAATAATAATAACAATGATAACCATAGGCCCTTTTTTTTCCCTCTAGCAGTAAGAGATAACTGACTATTTTAATTAGAAAAATTATTTTGAAGAATACAATTTCTGAAAGCAATTATGATTTTCCTCAGGAGATCAATAAATATTTTATTTTGTTTTATCTTATTTTATTTTGTTTCTACCTGCACTTTGAATACATTTTTGTGGGAATTTTCTCTATAAAAACAGTTCTAATTGTAACTGGCTGCTGGTTTTACTGACTGGTTCTAAATTGGCTGGTGAGCTTAAAATGACAGGAACCTTCTTACTTGTTGGCTGGTTTATTGACAGGTTTGTAGGAACTGGGACTAAGTGGTTTACGAGCTCATACTGGAAATGGTATTCAGCACAATAGATGACCTGTTGACAGACTGGCTGACTGATTGCTTGCAAACTGGCTGAACATTGACTATATCCGATGCTGACGGGCTGATCGTTTCACATCTTTAATGGAATATTTTGCTGTTGAACGACTGGTTCAATGTCAGCTGACATCTTTCCAGAGTTGTTTACTGGCTGTTTTTTCTGGGGAACTGAATGAGTCTTTGCCAGGCTGGTTCTGCTATGTGACTCTTAACTGGCTGCCTGGTGCTGCAGCCTGACTGGCTTTACTGGTTATCAGAGGGAAATCTGCTTCCTGACTGGTTTTGCTGACTGGGCTGTTGGCTTTGTCTCTCTGTGTTACCGTCTAATCTTATTTCACTGGGTCACACACACACACAAGCGCACGCACACACACACACACACAGTGTTTATTAGCTTGAAGTCAGAAAACGCTACAGGCAGATCAGCTGATGATGTCATACCCCGCTCTGATTGGCTGTCCTCGACTCCCTCCTCCTCCCCTTCCTCCTCTCTGTATCTCTCCGTCCTCTCCTCCTCCTTCCCTCGTTCAGTCCTCATTCACTCCATCACCACTCAACACCACCCGCCTCCTCTTCCTCCTTCTGTTTGCTCTCCTCTCTGCTGATGATGGGGAGGATGATGATGAAGACAATGTGACGCCAAAGCCAACCAATCGGCACGTGAGGAAGAGGAGGAAGGGGCGTTTCCAGAAGTGGAGCTCAGAGCTGGTCGATGCTGAGAGGACTGAGGAGGAAGAAGGGGAAGAGAGAGGGAGATAGAGGAGGGTGGGGGAGGCCTCGTCCGAGCCGAGGAGCTACAACGAGGAGACGAGGAGGAGGAGGTGGGAGGAAGGTGTCGCCTGTCAGAGGGGGGATCAACCTGTGCTGTCATGGATAAATATCGACCAAAGAGACCAACCAGCCTGGCTCTGTTCCCACAGCTGCCACAAGCCGGCACCCAGGTAGGCGGGGGGGGTCATGGGTGGATCCACTCATCAGAGTGGAGCTCAGAAGTGGGTTAATATGTTTTGTGTGTGTTTCCTGAGTGGATCGGTCTTCGGGATGAGACAGCAGGGTGTCTGATGCATCTGTGTGAGCTGACTCTGGGTCAGATCAGAGGATGCAGCTCTAGTTTGAGCAATTAGCCGATCGGTGTGGACCAGTCAGTGTGGACCAGTCAGTGTGGACCAGTCAGTGTGGACGAGTCAGTGTTGACCAGTCAGTGTTGACCAGTCTGTGTGTGAAGCAGCCGAGCAGCTCAGTGATCAGCTGGAGGACGCCTGGACGGCCTGTTTTTATCCTGTTCTGCTGGAGCTGCTCTGCCATCTTGTGAACATCCTCTCTCATTCTGAGACTGTAGGACATCACAAAAACAACTCAGGACGTGTCCCACTGTCATCATTTACGTGTTTGCACAGGTAGTAGCGCTGATGAACCGACCACCACCAGTGTTAGCAGCTCTACAATGCAGGTGCCAAGAAGGAAAGACATCAGTAATGATCCTGCAGGAGCAACCACTGCTGCCCGTCGGTCTGCGAAGGTTATAAGGTCATTTCTGAACTACCTGGTGTCCATCTACAGAGGGACAGAAGAAAATACTCAACACAGCTTCTAGTCTTCCAGGAGTGGACGTTAAGCCAAAGATTGGACATTGGAAAAACCCTAGAGCACTATCTCAGACTCTCCAGGCCTCATTCAGACCCCAGATCTCCAGATTAGAGTTCATGACAGTCCAGTTTCAAAAAGACGAACCAGTATGAATCAGTATGGCTTGTTGGGAAGGGTTGCAGGAATAAAAATAATATGGCTGCACAACTTCTAGAACGAGGTTGGACCAACCGGACCAAAGTGGACGTGTTTTTGGTCAAACGCCTCATACGAGCTGTCAAACGCGGTGTTGGAGGATGATGATGATGATGATCTGGACTCCTGTGATTGATAGACCAGGAACTCCTCTGGATACCATCTGGAGTCAGATGTGAATCCATCTGTCAAACATCTGGAGCTGAAACTGTCTCATCAACAGGACGAGGAGGTTTACACCAGAACCAAAGTGTTGACGTGGTCCAGTCTAAGTCCAGACCTCCGCCTGACTGGGATGCTGTGGTGGGACCTTCAAAGAGCTGTAGAAACCAGTGCTTTTCATGACTGGGACTGCTGGGAACACACTGATTAAATCATTTACTCGGTTGGGTAGTTGATGTATTGTATGATCTCCTCCAGGTCTCAGTTGGGGTCTTTACATGGTCTCCCTGAGCCTGTGGGGGTTTTCTGAGGGCGATCTGGTTTCCATCCCAACGCATTCAGGTTTGGTTGTTGTTAAGTGCATGCAGCGATGAGGGAAGGGGTGGGCAGCCATCTGTCTCTGTGTTGGTCTGGTCAAGGACTGGGACCTCTCCAGGGGGGTACCCGCCTCTCAGTGTGCTCCTGCAGTCCTGAACGAGATAAAGCAGGTACAGATTATGGACGTATCCATTCCCTCCCAAAGCTCCCAGTCCATGTGAGGGCACAGAATGATCACAGAACAGCCACAAAGGGGGGGGGGGGGGGCGTAAATCACAACAAGTAAAAGCTTCTAAGATGTGACTTCAGTGTTTTCCTTGAGCTGCTGATTCTGTGAAAGAAGTGATGCATCTGAGTCCTCCGCCAGACCTCAGCGATGAGGAGTATCCCTTTAAATGAGCTGCATCCTGTTTAAGGGGTCAGTTGAGTCACTTCACCCTCATCCAGCATCAGCACTCCATCCCACAGTCACCGTGATGCAGGGAGGCCATGATACGGAAGGTTGTGTCTGCATGAGCAAAAACCTGCTGAGAGCTGATAGCAGTGGACTAAAAACTCACAACTCTGCTGCTTCAAAGAGTTTCTCACATGCCATCGACAGAAATAACTTGTAGGTGTGTTTGTGGTGCTTGGCAGCATCTCATTGCTCACATCCAGCTGTCAGTCACGCTGCAGCTATCACTCCAGGCTACTGTGATTGGCTGCCGTGAACTGTGACCTCACCAACTTGCTTACCAGCTGGACTAATTTGAGGACCTAGATTAAGCCGACAGTTCTCATCATCACACAACTTACTCACCGTGAGCTCTGACTCCGAGCCCAGAATTAATCAGATAACCATTACATCTAAAATTAGCAGCGAGCAGTTTGCTGCTGTTGTTGTTTGCATGCTGGAAACTGCAAACAAACATGCAGAAGCACAACTTACATGACTCACAAAAAGTTAGGGATATTCAACTTTTGGTTATAATTTAAGGAAAATGTAAAATGTTCACACCTTATTGATATTATATCATGAATGTTGGACGTTTAACTGGAACTATGATGTGGTAATTCCTCCATCTCAAACAATTTGGATTTTAGTTTCATTCTCGCATCATACAAAAACCCAAATATCCCTAACTTTCTGTAAGAAGTGTATATGACTTCACTGCCTCAAACATCTACACCATGACCACAAAATGACAAAATATGAGTCAAAGGACACAAAACATCTTCACATTTGTACGAGGCAAACATGAAGAGTGATGCAACAAGATGATCAAAAACAACCGTTCAGATACAAACTGTCACCTTTCATAAACTGCTGGGCTGAACAGAACAGCTAGAAGAGACACGAAACCAGACCGGCACAAATGTGGCATGGTTTTTGGTTTGAGTATTTACTGGGATTTTCACACTCAACCATCTCTAGGGTTTCCAGAGAATGGTCTGAAGAAGAGAAAATATCCGGTGAGCAGCTGTCTGGACCAGAGTGTCTTGCTGATGTCAGAGGAGAATGGATAGACTGGTTGGAGATGATCAGATAAGCACTGATTCCAACTATGTGGGCCGAGCAGAAAAATTAAGTTTAAGTTATAACTGACTCATTTGCATGTATCTCAAATACAGAATATTTTTCATATGTTAGAGATGGAAATTAACTCAAAACATTAATGAGACATTAATTGTATATTTTTATTTGCATGTTTACAATTTAACTTCCTACCTCTACCTTCTACCTACAAACTACCTGTTCTACTACTGTGCAGCACTTTGTATGTGCTGCTGTGTTTAAGCGCTATACAAATAAAGTTGACTTGACTTGACTAAAGGAATAGTTCACCCTCAGAATGATTTAACTTTATTTTCCACTTACCCTGATGGTGAGCAAGACTCTGGACCACTTTTTTAATATGTCAAATGCAGCCGGAGATCAGGGCGACTTCTCGCCCCCCCCCCCCCCCCCCCCAATGGAGTTCGCCAGGGTCTGAGCCAAAAGGTCCATAAAAGTTCACAAAAAATTGTCAATATTCCTCCATACTGCTCGTCCCATGTAATTCAAGTGTCTTGAGTGGGTAGCGTCCAGAATTTACTTGAAACTACGCCATTAAGTATATTTTTACAGTCTAAACAAGACTACATCGCATGCCCAGCAAGCACGCCGTGCATGTGCGCGCTTCATGGACGTAAAACAATACTCCTTTTTAGACTTACAGACAGCCTTCAGACTTAGCTGAAGGCTGATGCTAGCAACATGGGCACTTCAGACAGTGAGCTATGTTTATCAGACAAGACAGCATTTAGAAAATAAATAAACTTACAGGTAATAACAAGGTTGTGGTCGCCTCCCTCAGTGTTGCCGCAGAAGTTTTCTTTTAAATCCATTTGTTTGAAAACCCAGACCTGACTGCTCGGCAGTCAATAAGCTCCACTCGCAGTTGAATCAGCAAAGGAGGGGGGGAGAGCGGAGCGGAGGGTGGAAGGAGAGAGGGGGGGGGGGGGGGGGCTGTTTACTTGATAGTGTGCTCTTTTTGGAGCAATTGAATTACGTCCAATGATAGAACGACGTAGAATGATAAGCTGCTGTCTGATTCAACCGTTTCTGAACAAAGAAACAAAGCTGACAGACCATAAACAGGAACTTTGATTTTCACTCTGGACATTCACATGGCCTCATCAGTGCACAACAGATCATATTATACCCCCAAAACCCCAGAAAAGTGAAATTTGATGTCATGGCACCTTTAAATCTAAATATTAGGTCTGTATCTAAATGCTAAATCTTGAATTTATATGTTTAAAGTCTTTGGTGTGAGGTGGGACTGTTGATATTCAAATAATTTAGCTGTGCTTTTTTAAATGCAAGATTGGTAAGGGTGAAATGTTTAACGTAAAATGTTATGTCTAAAGGTTAAATGTTTTATCTACGTTAAACATTAAAGGGACTTGAGGCAGGAATTTTAAAAAAAACAAACATGCATGCCCATTTTTTTAATACTAATGGGTGATGAAGCGCTAAATACCAAAAATAAGATTTCCACCCACGTTTCTCTCCGTTGCCTTGAACAGGCTGTGTGCTGCAAAATGCACTGCAATTCGGTGGCCAAATTTCCCACACTGCCCTGCGGACGTGACGTCAAATGACGCTACATCCGCAGTTTTGAAACAGGAAGAAGACGGTCGCGTTAAATTCAAACACTGTAAGCGATAGTTATGGATTCTTCTGCTGGCAGCAATCGATCCAGATCAACTGAAAGACACTAAAAAGTGTAACTACGAAGAAAAAGCTTAGTAAACAACATAATAGTTTCAGTTTGTGCACGTTCCCGTGACGGTTTGGCTCGTGGCTGCAGTTACCTGAAGCACCAGTCGCTGATTCGTCCCATGTAGTCCAAGTGTCCTGAGTGGGTGGCGTCCAGAATTTACTTGAAACTATGCCATTTAGTATATTTTTAGAGTCTAAAAAACAGTATTGTTTACGTCCATGCGTGTTCACGAAACTATGGAAGCCTCTGCGTTCAGAGCCTACTCTGCCGATAATGAGAACTCTGGAGCCTCTGGAGCTGATTGTTCAGAAAAGAGTGCTGCACAAGCTGATGAAGATGATGGAGGATTCTTCCCACCCTCTCCACAACACGGTGAAGAATCAGCAAAGTGTGTTCAGTGGGAAGCTGCGTCAAGTTTGCTGTAGGATGGAGAGGTACAGAAATTCATTCCTACCAGCAGCCATTACCATAGAACAAAACTGACTGACTGACTGATAATTATTTTCTAGAGCATGGCAATGAGTTCACTGCATTCCAATGGCCTTCAGTCACCAGATCTCAATCCAACAGAGCAGCTTTGGGATGTGGTGGAACAGGAGATTCTCATCATGGATGTGCAGCCGACTAATCTGCAGCAACTGTGTAATGCTATCATGTAGATATGGAGCAAAATCTCTGAGCAATGTTTCCAACACCTTGTTGGATCCATGACACCAGGAATTAAAGAAGTTCTGGAGCAAAACGGGTCCAACGAAAGACTGTAAATAAAATGGACGTAGTATCCGGTTACATCTGAATAGAGGAAAGTGAAACCAGTTGGGCGTCGCCATCTTGCCGTGTCACATGTGTCGTCACTCCTGGGAAATACTAAAATGGGTAAAGCACTGCCGTGGGGCAAATGATTGACAGCCAGTGTACTCTGGGCTAAATGCAAACCGAGCTAACATGAAACAGGAGCTAACAAAAATTAGCCTCCCAAGGGACGAGATAAAGTAAAGGCATGTTTGGACTTGCTATTAGCTGACTAAAAACCACCATTTTCCAATTCTGCTGCAGACTGAGACCTTACCGAGAGCAAACAAGGAGCTAACTGGCTGCCACCGGCCGGCAGGCAAACTTCCGGTCTGCCACATGTCAATCAAAAGGATACCCTCCTAATTATATGTCATTTCAAGATTAAATACCATCTAATCGGATAAGTTATAAAAAAAAATTCACAACCCTCAGAGTTGACACAAAGGTAAACTTCACCTATTAAGCTTTTTTTTTTTTTTTTTTTTTTTTTTTTTTTTTTTTACCAAGCTGTAAACATGTTTATTTATGCTGTGAAGTTTGCTTTTTTAACATGGGAGTCTATGAGGATTTGCCCTGTTTTGCAGCCAGCCCCTAGCGGATCAAGAAAGAATTACAATTAAAAACTTCACTTCCTGGTTTCACACTTTTCCAGCAGAGTTTGCCCCTTGGGTCCAACCTGGAACTAGAGGATGGACCTAATAAAGTGGGCAGTGACTGCATTTTAAAGACGCACTACTGAACTTTCTGCATTTTTCCCAGTACTGCGCCCCCTATCAACAGCTAAACTGGCATCCTATTTGTACTGTGAGCTCTTTCCAGCCAGTAAAAGACAGTCTTGTCTTCTCTCTTGTTCTGTCCTTTCCTCTTTTTCTTTTCCTCTCTTCCTCCAATAAGGTTTTTTTTTTTTTTTTGGCGTTTCTTTGCCGAATCCACCATGATGCACGTTCAAAACATCCAATGTATTTATATCCATTTACTGGCACATGACATGGTGCGCAACCAATAGTTGGCTGCAACGTCATGCTGCACCCAAATGGAAAAAGTAGCATAGTACGCTTTCTCAGTCTTGGGACGCCGCTGGACAGTAATGGCTTGAGAAAATGTGCATAATGAATGTTGGTGTGCCACCAAAACGAGTCAGAAAAGCATATTTTTAAGGCCAAAAAGTTACATTGTGGGTCTTTAAGTAATCTAGATGATTATTTTTACAGTTGTATACCAGGGATCACCAAATCCGGACTTCTTGGGCCAGTGTCCGGAAGGTTTCCAATGAGTCCCTGTGCCAACCTGTCTCAAATTAATGAGTCACATCTGTTGTCCAGTACTTCATTGGTCATTAGATCCATTTAATTTGATTCAGGTGTGCTGGGGAAATGTTGAAAACCTTCCAGACACTGGCCCAAGAGATTTGGCAATCCCTGTTTTATACCATAAATCAGGTCCAGTCCTCAAGAGCTACTATCCTGCACATTTTAGTTGTGTCCCTTCTACAACACACCTGAATCAAATGATGGCTCGTTAGGTCTCTGCAGAGCTTAATGACATGTGCATGAGGGAATTAGCCTTTTGGTTCAGATGTGCTAGTGGGAGTATGCTCCAAAAATTGTAGGATAGTAGCTCTTGAGGACCAGACCCTGGCACCCCTGCCATAAATGAAGGGTTGGTAATGGTCAACCTAAAAAGAAGAAAGAAACATGAAAACTCAGATGACAAAATGACTGAATGAAAACCAGTTAAATGTATCAGAGTTAACCCCTCATGGTCACCACCCAGTTACTGTTCGGCTTTACGCTCATGCTCGGTTTATAGCTTCATTATTTATGAGGTATATTCCTTTTGGATGGGCGGGAACCCGAGGACGCACCTCCAGCCAAATCAGAAATAAGCCTCATGAATGATTCAGATTTATGTAAAAAGATCAGAAACAACCTGAGGGCAGACAGAGGGGTGGAGGATGGTTCTGAGGAAAAATAATTCAAAGAAATTAGAAAAATTAAAAGATGAATAGAAAACATTTCAGATGTGTTTGGATGTGAAGAATGAGTCAGCAAACAGAAAGCAGGAGATTTTTAAATCATCTAAATCGGAGAACAAAAGTCTTTTAGAGACAAACGGATGCTTTCATTCTCCTTCACACAGCGTAACCATAGTAACTGAGCAGGGTGGGACACAGGGAAAGCAGATGCATGATGGGACGTCAGTGTGAGTCAGCGCTCTGAGTGGTATTCATTACTTCGAGCCACAACCGTCACACACTTCCTGTTCAAAGCTCCTGCAGCTTCCTGGCAGTGATGTCATCAGGTGGATGGATGAAAAGTGTGTGTGTGTGTGTACTGAATCATCCCAGCCTGTGTGGGCTATTCTCACTATGCTGCCTCTCTGTCTCTTTACCTCCCTCTAGGACTCTATCAACAACAACTCTTTAGGGAAGAAGGACAGCTGGAAGGATTCCCACTCTTCCTCCCCACACATCACAGGTACGATCCTCACACATGACTTTCCTCAGTTTTATTTATAAAGCACATTAACGTCCTCATCAGGAGGAGGGTGGCAAAGTATCAATCCTAACATGTAGCATAGCAACATGACTGGAGGAACTCAGTCCAAAGACTGTTTGGCATCCGAACCACACACAGTTCAAACCCCAACAATTATATAGGAATGTAAGAAAAGCATGAGAGCAGCACTGTCCACTTTAGAACTTCTGATCATTTCTCCACACAAACAAGGTGTCATATGAAAGCAGACTGCTGATTACAAACATGTCCGTCTCATCAGAAACTCCGGGAGCTACCAACCAATCAGAAATCAGCTCTTACTTTTGCTGTTTTTATTCCAGCTCTGAAAACCTCTGCCAATGTGTTCTCCTATGACTCTCTGTTTGAAATTTATCATGAAGGTCCTGCTGGTTACCATGGAGATGGAGGGGGTTTTTATAGCAAAGTATTCATTTTTCCTATCATATACTACACTGCCTGGCCAAAAAAAAAGTTGCCACCTGGATTTAACTAAACAAATAGGTACAAGCCTGCTATTGGATAATTACTGCATGGGCGATTATCTTTCAGCTGGCAACAAGTTATTTAACCCCAACTGGAGCAATGAGTTGCTTCTCATTTCCTAGACAACCATGTGGAAAGACACATCCGTGGTCTTGGAAAAGATGTTAGTCTGTCTGAGAAGGGTCAAATCATTGGCATCAAGAGGTGAAAACATCTAAGGAGATGCAGAAACTACTAAAATCGGGTTCAGAACAGTCCGACGCATTATGAAAAACTGGAAGGATAGTGGACCATCGTCCTCCAGGAAGAAATGTGGCCGGAAAGGCAGATGAAGTGATGCAGCATCATGCCTAGTGCCTACTGTATGAGCCTGTGGGGGGCAGTGTGATGATCTGGGGTTGCTGCAGTTGCTCAGGTCCAGGTTCAGCAACAGTATGAGCTCAGATAATGAGGTCAGCTGATATCTGAATATACTGAATGACCAGGTTATTCCATCAATGGATGTTTCTTCCCTGATGGCACGGCCATATTCCAAGATGACCGTGCCAGAATTTATCAGGCTCAGATTGTGAAAGATGGTTCAGGGATCATCAGACATCATTTTCACTCATGGATTGGCCACCACAGAGTCCACACCTGAACCCCATTGAGAATCTTTGGGATGTGCTGTGGTCAGACTCTACAATCATCATCAAGATCTTGGTGAAAAATTGATGCAACAGGATGCAAATAAATCTGGTGACATTGCAGAAGCTTCTGGAAACACAGCGAATGCTGCCGCAATCAAAGCTAAAGGCGGTCCAACAAAATGTTAAATGTTTGACCTTTTTTTAGCTGGCGACTTTTTTTTTGGTCGGGCAGTGTATGTTGGACTTCACTTCTTTCCGGATCCTCATGGTGTTTCTAAGGTGAATGTGGGGCTATCCCTGGATTCTCCTGGCTCTGATCAATGATAGAGGTGTCCATCATCATCATCAGCCGATGGCTTCCTGAGATATTTACCTGTGTAACACCTTGATAGAACACCTGGAAAACTGCTCAGCTTTAGTTTTTACCCTCTACTGTAGCACAGTTCCTCATCATACCTTACTTTTCTCATTCCGGGGATTACTTAACTCAGTCCTAGTACTATTTTACTCATTACTAGGATTACTTTACTCATTCCCAGTACAACTTTACTTTACTCATTCCTTGGAAAAGTGGAGAGGTTGTCGTGACCATATAACTATAATAGCGATGATGATAATGGTTAGAATGATTAGGGATCCAAATAAAAAAGAAAAGGGTTTGAAATGAGTGTTTCACCAGTTGTTTTAGGACATTTCTTGTAGGTCTAGACATTTCCTCTTTTCAAGAAATCTTTTGTCTTACTGCTCTGGCAGGTTCGTTCTGTGGTTTATAATCTGAGTTAAGAGTTTCTCGTCATGTTGGGACGGATCATTATGCAGCGAGACATAGTGATAGTCTGCAGACGAGTCACAGAGGGGGCAGCAGACTTGAGAGCAGAAACTGGGAAAGTGAAACTATGAGGTGTAATAATGGGATTGAACATTGGAAAGAACCTGAACCTCGTGCATCGATGCTGAAGGTGACTTCAGCTTGATTGGAACGTGCTTGGAAACTTCTTATTTTCCAGCCAGACTCAGATCAGGGATCTCCTGGAGAGGAAGGGGTTAACGGTGTTGTTTGCCTTGATTAAGACGTTGGGATTAATATAATGTGTCAGCAAATTTGTGCAACAGATCCTGCAGAGTAAAGTGAAATGAATCGTGGGAGTTTTTCCTCATCCGTGATAAACGGCTTACTTTGGTAATCCTTCTGTATACTGTACATCTGGTTGAGTAACACTTAATCTGCTGCTTTTGTTTGTGCACGTGTGTATGTGTGTGTTTGGGTTCAGGGGATCTAACACCTCCGGATGTCCAACCAAAAGCAGAGGACAAAGTCCGGCATGGTTCTCAGCGCCGACTGGCACCAAAACCGCCCACAGCTGCTGGGTCAAACGGCAGAGCCAACACTCAGGCCGCCGCAGACACACGAGCTCGGCCACGAGAGCGGCCGACCTCCACAGCCACACACACACAGTCGTCCAGCACGCCGAGGAGTCAGCGGCGGGCAGGAGGAGGAGGAGGAGGAGGAAGAGGGAGAGGGGCCACAGCAATGAGAGAGAGGAGCCTGGGGGAGCAGAGAGGGAAGGAAGGAGCCACGGACAGAAGAGGAGGTCGACTGTGTGAGGAGTCCAAGGCCAAGGACAAAGACAGGAATGGACACCAGAGGCAAAGAGAGACAAATGGACTGAAAGGACGGGCGACTGATGGGAGAGGAAGAGGAGGCGCAAAAGGGAGCAACAGAGGAGGAGGTCTCAAGCCAAACAACAAGCTTCCCAACCAGGAGGTTTACTTGCCTGCCATGGTGGTCCCACGCACACCTGTGGCCCCGAGAAACCAGGAGAAGACCCAGGACCAAGGTGAGGACGCACCTGCACAGACTCAACTTAAAAATGTTCAAATTTTTAACAGAAAAAAAAACATTCCTGCATTACAAAACACATCACAAAAAAAGAAAGAATGAAGAAAAAGACAAAGAAATTTTTTAATTCACATCAGGAAAAAATTAAGTTCCCAAAGAAAATGAACAAATTTTAGAGTTTATGGTTCAGCTTCTAATGTCACCTCTGTTTTTCCTGTCAACCCTTCATGTCTGTCCTGACCCACCCACCATCTCCTTATCAATGGGTGGAGGCAGGCTGACGCTGATGGAAGCTCAGACCAAAAACCACATTAAGAGATTCTGGCAGCTGCTGTTGTAAAGCAGATTTATATCTGCAGCACATTTCATGCATACAGTACGGCAACCCAGTAAGCTGCACAAGGGAACACACACATGCTAACACACATCAACGGCACATGCAGCATCATCATCTTCATCAGTGTACATCTGCAAGAAAATATATTCAAAAAGAAAAACTATCTTCACTAAAAGTTTTGAGTTTGTTCAGGTGTCAGGAGCAGAAAAACTAAATGTTTAGTCTGAACTCTCAGAATGGAAAGCCGACCGGCCGGACCCAATGATATGACGTCTCGGTGGCTCATATGGGATCTGATACTCTGGACCAGAACCATTCAGAGCCTTGTACACCAGCAGAAACATTTTATCATCAATTCTTTGTTTCACAGGAAGCCAGAGAGATCTGAGAACAGGAAGGATATGTTCCCTCGTTCTGGCCTTTGTAAGGACACAAACAGCATTCCTGATTAGTTGCAGTTGTCTTAATTATTTAAGAGGCCTGTCAAAATTCTATTACAATAGTAAAGACGACTGAAAACAGTTTTTCTAAATCAGCCATTGGTCTCCTTATTCTAGATCTATTCTTCAGGTGGTAAAAGGCTAATTTGGCTCCAGTTTTAATACGACTGTAAAACTTTAGCTCCAAGATTTCTAGATTGATCCGTTATTTCTAACAGTTCTGACTGAAGCTGGACATTAATCTTTGGACTTTGAGATTTATCTTAGTTTAGCTGAAGAAAATTCTGGAACATCCAAGTATTCATTTGACCAAGGCACAAACTATAGCTTTGTCTGGCTGTGGGACCAGAGTCCCCTGGTGAGACAGTAATGTAGAGCTGAGTATCATCAGCATAATAATGATCAGATATTTGATTTGTTTCCATGATTTGAGCTTGAGGGAGCATGTTGGTGCTGAGCAATAGGGAGCCCAACATAGAGCCTAGAGGAACTCCACAGGTCATCTTTAAGTGTCATATAACATGTGTGTTAAATTTAGAGGAAGATGCATCTTTATAAAACCAGCACTGCATTTAATTTTCCACACCTTCAGTTCTTTCCAACTCCTGCTGCTAAGCTGGTCAGAGATCAGAGCCTTTTCTCTTGGGTCAAATATTCCACTAACATCTGACTTTGAGTTGAAGTGTTTGGCGTTTAAATCTAGTTCTACATCAAACAGTGATAGTGGGTATTTATTAGCTCCAGCTACAATCTGGATTGATGAAAACTAGACACCCAGGTTCATGTTCATTCACATAGAGGGGGCTGCACTCAGGACTGCAAGAGTAGGCACGGCTATGTCTCACATGGAGGTTCTGACACAGACAGCAACAACTCACAGACTAAGAGACAAAGAAAGCCAAAAATACCAAACTAGTCTAGTTACAGTATCTGGAAAGTCCTAAGCATCAGAAGCTGTTGTCCAACTCGGCCAACTCGGATGGTGTAATGCAGGGGTGATTCCAGGATTACAACTTTAGGGGGCTTAGCCCTCTGATGAGAACAAGACTTGCAGAAATCTTCACCAGGCCAGCTAAATTACACATTTCACTTGATGAAATGAAAAATACTTTGACTCCCACTGCGAATAATAATAACAATAATATCGTTTTATGTTACAAACCCTGAATTAAAGGTAATTTTTCTCAGTTTGACTGAATGAGTAAAATAAAGTACATGTAAATACAAAAAGGAGACATCAGTGAGATTAGTATCAGACATGTAGCAACCTTATAATAACTTTAAATTTCTGTTCTATGCTGTTTATCATGAGTTTATCCAAAAATGATTCTTTTAACTTCACTTAATTTTATTTTTAAATATTATGAGCAAACTTATTTTCTAAATTAATTTCCCCATTAATTCGGACATTTTTCCATATTGTTACCATGGCACAGTAATTTGGTGTTATCTGTGAATAGTACTGCATTTAGTATTTTGGAAATTACACATGTCGGTAGTGTACTGAAGGAATGAATCACCATTCACTAATCACTAATCAAAATTCAAATATAACACACTTATTTTATGGAGGACCATCCCTTTGTTGATAAAACAGTTATTCACAAGGATGAAGATGCAGCAAAAAAGATTTGTGAACAAATCCATAAACTTTGTTGGCTTGGCAACAGTCCAGTACATAGATCAGGGATCCCCAATTCCGGTCCTCGAGGGCCAGTGTGTTGCAGGTATTATGAGCTGCCCGGCTGCAACACACCTTGACATGTGACACAAGTTTGCTAATTACCCACTGATTGGAGTTAGGTATGTTGCAGCAAGGGAGCTCCTATTACCTGCAGGACACCGGCCCTCGAGGACCGGAATTGGGGATCCCTGACATAGATGGTCCAGGCAGATGGCCTTTCCTCCTAGTTCTGGTTCTGATAGAGGTTTTCCTTACTGGTTCTGGTTCTGTTGGAGGTTTTTGTTCCTGGTTTCTGGTTCTGATGAAGGTTTTTCACACTTGTTCTGATTAAGGTTTTCCTTCCTGGTCCTGGTTGTGATGGAGGTTTTCCTTCCTGGTTCTGGTTGTGATGGAGGTTTTCCTTCCTGGTTCTGGTTGTGATGGTGATTTTCCTTCCTGGTTTCTGGTTGTGATGGTGATTTTCCTTCCTGGTTTCTGGTTCTGATGGTGATTTTCCTTCCTGGTTTCTGGTTCTGATGGAGGTTTTTCTTCCTGGACCTGGTTCTAAAGGAATTTTTCCTCTCCACTGTCTCCTGGTGCAGCCCAGGATGGAAGATTGAATCAAAAAAGATTATTGATAAAAAAAAAAATCTCTATTGATCAATATCGATATTTATAAAAAAAAAAAAAAAGAAGCCATTATCAAATTAAAAGCTATTTTAGGTGCAGCCCTGGCCATTTAAGCTTTTGCTGAATGACCTACTTATAATAAAGATCAAGCTAAAGCCGTTTTCAGACTTGCATTGCGAAACATGAGCGGTAAAGTCTATCTGCTCCTTAAACGGACTCGTCTTTTCAAACATGCCCCTTCCTTGCGGACTTATCGCGTCTCGGGCACTTTCATACATCAGGAAATGTTGCGAAAAAGTCAGCACAGCCCCGCTCTCCCTTCAACTCTGTCCGGAACATTTCCTTGTGCTTTCAGCCAAATTGACGCGCCGCAATATTTCCGCTCTTGTGACATGTACAGATCTGGGCATGAAAAAGTTCCTCCTTTCTCTGCCAAAGTGGTGCACTAATCGTGCACCATTACTGCACAATCACTGGCTCAACGTCTTGTCCCACAAATACGCCATCACGTATGGCGTCCAAACTTGCGTGTGGAAACATCCTTGTTCTGGGCATTCATTCATGCTCTGAAATCATTTCCCCTGGACACACAGGTGTTTCTCTGTGCGATTGAATTAGCAGACAAGTCGCTGGTAAGTGGCTGGTAAGTGGCTGGCAGTTGGCTGGAAGGGGAACTTTTTCATGCCCAGATCTGTAGACCAGCCGGTACATGTCTGCTACATCTCCGAGGTAAAAGACCAGTACGTATGTCTGAATGCAAACATTATAAAGGACCGAGTGTGCAATATTATTGCTTTCCAGTGCAAGTCTGAAAGGGGCATAACACTGAATTCCAGTTCAGCTTTTGCCTGGGTCTACGTTTGTGATTGGTTTGGCGGAAGGAGTGACTGTAGTATCATGCTACCCGATAGGCTACAGCGGAAAACTGTGCTTCTATATTGAACTTTTATTTACCCTCTTTTTTTATATTGAAAAAACCTCTATCGATCGATATATATCGATATTGAATTATTGTCCAGCCCTAATTGTAAGACCTTCTCAGCAAACATCAAGACTTAATCTTTTCAGGACAAAACCATGATAGGACCCAAGACAACCCTCCTGCCCTCTCCCGGTCCAGCAGTGAAGGGGGGTCCAACAGGATGTCCCTTAGCTCAGACACAGAGGGTCCCCCACCAGGACCACTGCATCCCTCCTCATCCCACAGAACCAACCCGGACATCAGTGAAGAGGACGGGGAAGGAGATCCGACTCCCTGCCTCCTGAATGGTGTGACCTGCAGCCTCACAGGTGGGGACAAAAATCAGACAGACTGTACCAAGTCAGAGGCCGGAGACGAGAGGGAGATCTGTGAAGCCGTGGAGGAGAGCGAAGCTATTGCGGGCCTGAACTATGACTCTGTTAAATACACTCTGGTGGTAGATGAGCACGCTCAGCTGGAGCTCGTGAAGCTCAAGGACTGCCTGCACAGGCACAACGAGCACAACGACGACAGCGATGCCGAGACCGTCTACCAGTCAGCTAACGAGGAGGAAGACCCAGAGTATGAGGAGGAGAGGAAGAAGAGCGAGGAAGCAAGAAAGCAAGGTAATGATTCATAACACGCCTGAGTGGAGATGCTCAGCACACAACACCATGGATTCATACAAGGTTCCCTCAAAGGCTGCATCGAATGCCACAACAATCCATCTTATCTTCTTTGTTCGTTTAAAAAACTTAGCTCCTTCACTCCTGATCTGAAGAAAGGTTTTCAAAGTAAATTTCTTTAACTTTTTGCAAATATTTGCTGTAACAAACCTCATGTTTCAGTTTCATTGAGAATTTTTAATTTAAAGTTTAGTGTTATTTGTAGGGCTGTCACAAACGATTTGTTGATAATCAGTCACCAATTTTTTTGTCGATTAGTTGACTAATCGGATCATGCAAAAATTGCAGCATATTTACAATATCAGTCACAAGTTTGGACACTTTCTCATTGAATCTAATGGGAAAATGTGTCCTAACTTTTGACTGTTGTGTGTGTTTATTCATGTCAATAAACTGTTGTGAAAAGCTAACCAGGCAGAAAGGCAAGGTAGTGGAAAGTACCATGGAAATTTTAAGAGGAAAAACAAAGCTTATAAACAATAAGAGATTAGTCGATTATGAAACTAGTCACCGACTATATTGATAACCAACGATTAGTCGATTAATCGACTAGTTGTTGCAGCCCTAGTTATTTGCATATAAACAGATGGAGAGATGTTTAACTTTATCAAAGTGTAGCATGGACAGAGAAGAAAGTAAAGAACCCAGCAGTAAACCTTGTGGAACTTCACAGTATTTTTTTAAAAATCTGTTTGTTCCTTTGAGTTTTTAATTTGGAATCTTTTTCTTTTTAACCCAAGAGAGAAGGAAGGAGGAGGAGAGAAAGAAGAAAAGAGGAAGAGGAGGCAAAGAGGAAGAGAGAGGAGGATTTGAGAAGGAGGAGGGAGGAGGAAGTGAAGAGGAGGAGGGAAGTTGTGGCGAGGGTCTGCTTGCAGTCCAAGGTAACATCCACCACGACTTCTGAGGAGGAAGAGTCTAACGGAGGAAGAGCTCCCAGAAGCAGGAAGTTCCTCAACCTGTTCACCAACAGCAGCAGCCAATACACCGCCACAGGTGAGATTCTCCACCAATGAGGAGCTCACATCAGCTCACGTGACCTTAATTTCCTTCCCTAATCACATCTAAGGGTTTCACAGGATGATTCAGTCAGGATTTTCTTTTGATTTAAACTCTCTTGATGTTTTTTTGTTCATTTGATGATGATTTTGACAAACTTGAAGCTGCTGACTCTGTAATGTGTCGCTGTTGCTCAGGTGCCGGCTCGTTCGGTGTGTTTTCCTGCGTTCTGGATGGAGTGGAGAGGCAGCAGAGCCACAGAGCTGTCTACAGGTCAGCACACAGCAACACAATCCAGCTAACATGTCTGCACCGTGGCTCATGCCATGTCTTCTTTTTTTTTTGTAATTTTATTTTTCCCATCATGTGCCACACCATCAAAGACCAAAAACGGCAACAATCATAAAAGTAAAATACAATATTGTCCGAACAACTGTAACAAAGCAAGAAAGGCATAGCAGGTACAGTCGTCCTCAAAATTATTCATACGCTCTAATTAAAGAAGGAAAAAACATCAGCTGTCAGTGAAATGAGTTGAAATTGACAAAAGTAATAATACATAACAATTCTATAAAAATCATGACATTGATTTTGAATTGTGGTTCGAAAGAAATATATTAAAAAAAAAAACACACACACAAAAAGTAAAACAAGTAAACAAGCGTGATGGGGCTCCGAAGCTAAAATTTTGTTGAGCAAGACTTTTAGGCAATCACTGCAATCAGGTGTTCAAAATATTCAAAAAGACCTCTACTTCTGTTGACAGGTATTCTGGTCCCCTGTTCACAGGAAAGGTGCCCTAATGTGTCTGCGACAGTTTGTTTGTTTGTTTGTTTTTTAAAATCTTTATTTCCCACCACAATTAAAAAGCAAAATTGTCTAACTAAATTGTAATTTTTAAAATTTCTGTTTATTATTAGTTACTTTAGTTTCTTGTTATTTGAATTACTATTGTGAATTTAGCCTTTTCTTTAACTGGAGGGTATGAATGATTTTGAGGACAACTGTGTTTCAATACCCTTAATACCCCCTGCTATCCCACATATGCCCCTAGAGAAGATAAGTAAAAAAATAAACACATAAATAAGTGAATGACCGTACCATACCGTCTTCTTCCGCTTATCCGGGGTCAGGTCGCGGGGGCAGCTGCCTAGGCAGGGAAGCCCAGACTTCCCTCTCCCTGGCCACAGCCGTCAGCTCGTCTGGGGGGATGCCGAGACGTTCCCCGGCCAGCCGGGAGACGTAGTCCCTCCAGCATGTCCTGGGTCTCCCCCAGGGCCTTGTTTTCCATGGGTGACCCTACCAGGGGCATAATCCAGCCCCAGACAACATAGCCCCTAGGATCTTCGGAACACGCAAACTCCACCACGATAAGGTGGCAGCCCAGAGAGGGGGTTAATAAGTTAATGGATAAATAAATAAATAAACCAAATTAGTTGATTCCTAATCTACACTTAGACATTCATATTTTCAACAATCTCACTCTCGCCTTTTTTCAAAATTTCATAGACATAACTTAAAAAGAGACACATCAAGGGCAAGTGGGCAAGCAATTGCATAATGGGTCCCCCCACCCCCCTCTCCAAAAAAAAGACAGAACATATGCATCAACTTTAATACCTGCATTAAAGGGAAATATTAAGTGAATAAATGAAAGAGTCCAAGCCACTGTAACAAAGCAGGAAAGACAATATTTGTATTTAAATATCCTTAATTCCCCTTGCAAACCCCCTAGAGAAAAAAGGAAAGAAAACAAGATTAAAATAATTATGTCATGTCGCCTGATTGCAGGTTTGTCCCTCGTCATGCAGACGAGCTGCAACTGGAGACAGACGACCCGGTCCTGATGCTGACCCAGTCCGAGGATCTGTGGTGTCAGGGCTACAATATGAGGACGGGGGCCACCGGCATCTTCCCCGCCTTCTACGCTGTCCGGCTGCCCAGAGACATAAATGGTAAACTGGAACAGACTGGACCGTTAAATCAGAGTTTCAGCATCACGACTGGCTTTAAACATTTCTCTCTCCTCGCAGTCCGGAGGGACGGCTGGACGGAGAAGTTTGCTGTGCGGTTTCTGGGTTCGGTTCAGGTCCCCATTCACATGGGCAACGACGTGTTGTGTGCGGCCATGCAGAAGGTACGGAAACACCGACACCAAATTCAATCTTAAAACTCACACTTCTGAGTTTGGTCAATCTCATGCACATCCAGCATAGAAGCACTCTGTCGCCTCCAGGTGTGTGTGTTTACTGACTGTTTGTTTGTGTTTACAGGTAGCGTGTAACAGGCGGTCAGCCGGTCAGCCTCCGTCAGCCTGTGTCCTGGAGGTCAGTGTGAAGGGAATGAAGATGAGCGTCCAGGATCAGTGTCCCTCCGCTCACCGGGTACGTCTGTCCACCTCAGCGGGTTTACAGCACCCCCAGTGGTCAGAAGTCACTACAAACTTCATCTACATGAAGAATCTTTAGTTTCTCACTTCACTGAAAACTGAATCCTTAGAAGAGTCAGAAACTCTGAATGAAAAAAATAACGATGTTCAGGAAGATGTGAGATGTCTGAGAGTTTCCACAGTACAGATGTGAATTCATCTTAAGATGATCTATGTGATGTCACAGACCCTCCTACATAATCCAGGAAAGTTTTAATCTCTAAATCAGAGAAATCCTAGTCAGACCAGTTCCTGATATTAGGAACTATCTGCTGCTTCAGACCAGCTTGTACACACCTCGCAGATGGAAACTAGATACACCGATCACATTTTTTCCGATCCATACCGATACCTGGGCTGAGCTTATCGGCCAATACCCGATACCGGTCTGATACTACTGTTGAATGAATGAACTTTGCCATGTGAGTGAAGGCTTTAGGCTTGACTTAAACATTTTGCCTTGTTAAAAAAAGGCAACAAATTAACACGGATATAAATGTGCTTAATATTATTTATCAACAAATAAAGTGTACATTAGCCGAAAGCAATAAATAACATTTCACTGCTCTGTGTGATGATGTAACTGGTGTTGCAAACATAGAACTTAAGTGACTAGATCCATGTAACTGTATTGTAGTGATCGGAATGCTGGATCGGCATCATTCATCCGATATCCGATCCAGGTATCGGATCGGTGCATCTCTAATGGAAACATGGAAAAATCTTGGAAATCTAGAACTTCCTGATGTGGGTGGTGGATGGATGGGATGAAGACCCTTCATGACGAATCCTGCTTTGTTTCTGAAGCTAGAAGAACACATGTTGGTGTTTTTATAGCATCGTTGCTACGTGCGTTTGGTGGAAACAAACCTGACCTTGTGTGTCTTTTCATGGAGGAGTCCAGTATACGTTGTCTTCTTCTGGAAGATTATGAGCTTTAATTTAGCCCCATTACAGAGAAGGGCCAACTAAAGGATGACAATTTCCAAACTTTAAACCAGATCACTGAAACTCTAAAATGATTTGACCCAGCTGGACATTTGTCATAGAAATAATAGTTTTTGATTTATTTTAATTGTTTAAATCCTGCTTGAAATCATCCTTCAGCTGTTTGCATTGAAAATCCCAAACTCCCTTCTTGTCTTTCTGCCTCCATCAGGGCGACCAGTGCTCCCATTTCTTCCAGTTGAAGAACATCTCTTTCTGTGGCTGCCATCCAAAACATAACAGGTGGGTCCAACAATCAGATCATGTCTCTGTCCTGCAGCAGGATTCTGTCTGTTCTGGGTGGAGTTTAAGTCTGTGCTTCCTTTGTGCTGCAGGTATTTTGGATTCATCACGAAACATCCGGACCAGCAGCGCTTTGCCTGCCACGTGCTGATGTCGGAGATGACGCTGCATCCTCTGGCCGAGTCTGTCGGGTAAGAGCTGCTCTCAGGGATGCATGGACTAGTTTTCCTGCATCTAGGACAGGATCTTCCTAACTATGGGAATTTGACATAGGCAAAAGAAGGTGGTCCTAGAAACCTGTTTTATATGCGAGTCAAAGGACAGATCCTTGTCCAAATGAACTCCAAGGTTCCTCACTGTAGTCCTGGAGGCCAAATTAATACTGTCCAGAGTAATTCCAGAGGCAGACAGTCTTCCAGAAGTTCCCAGGACCAAAGACAACTTCACTCTGTCTGCGGTTAGAAGGAGGAAAATCAGAGCCATCCAGATTTTTATGTCTTTGATAGCACGGTCAAGTGGACATTTTTGTCACGATTAAACTGTTCTCGAGTCTAGAAAAGGGATTAGATCTGTATTTTATGCGCCCTGTGACCACGCCAAAAATTCAGAACAGTTGTCAGAACAGAACGTTTGGAAGAGGTCAGCTGCAAGACTGCAAAGTTCGGAATGGTTGGATGTATGCCAAAGGGTTGGGAGAGGACTGGAAATGACTGGAGTTTCACAGGCGCTTGCTATTGACAAGGGTAACGTGCGCAAACATTTCCAAAAACAACCATGAGACTGCGCAGAGTTGACCCCTGCAGCGAACATTCAGATCATTCAAGTCTAGTTCGTTTGAGAAAACCCATGAGACTGTGTCCCAAGATATCGTTGTAATCTGACCTGCTGGTTGATTTTATCAGGTTTCATGGAGACGTACAGCTGAGTATCATCTGCATAGAAGAGAACATTTCTGCCATTCTGTCCAATAATATGACTTAGTGGAAGCAAGGTTTGGAGAGGGGAGGAAGGTTTTGGGAAATTTCTGGAAACTCCCCATGTGAAGTTCACTTCTTAACATCTGACTCAAGAAACAATGGTCAGAAAATTGTCCCTTTTTATTTGGTCCTTTGAGAAGATGTAAAAAATCCAGTCTAGTAAAGGAAAATGCATTGCATGTAAACAATTGTTTCAGTTTTGGACTCGCTTATCTCATACATTTAACTGGTAAGTGGGTCCAAACTTATTAACTGGAAGTGTATGTTTAGTTTATTACTGTGTTTTCTTATGACTTAAAAAATCTTTCATTTCCTCCTCCAAAGCCATCCTGAGCAAATACAGCCACCGTCATCTGCTTCTGTTTTGTTCCCTTTCTTCCTGTCTGTTATCGGTTTTAAATCTCTCTATCTATCTGTCTGTCTGTCTGTCTGTCTGTCTGTCTGTCTGTCTGTCTGTCTGTCTGATGCATTCTGTCCTCCTATGTTCCCTCAGGAGGGCGTTCCAGCAGTATTACAAGGAGCACATCGGATACTCCTGTCCCACTGAAGACATCTTTATCGAATAACCACACCCCCCCTCACAATGAACTGGAGATTCACAATGTGCATGTAAGCCTGGTCTTACACCCCAACTGGACCACCGATATATCTCTGCATGGTGGATTTCTTCTTTTTGGCTGCATCCAGTGAGACGATGAGCTTGTCCATCCTGAGGCCATGTCACAATGCGAACACGTCTGTGGACGACAAGGTCACATGACACGTTCCATACGACATAAACACTCAACATAAACAACCACAAAAACATCTCATATCGATGAAGAAATTATTCACATGTAACCACATCTATATATTTTATATCAAGCCGAAAAGACGAGCTTCTTGATAACTCAGTAACTACATGAACTGAGTCAGGAACTAAATCTTTGTCTCTCATCCCAAAAGTTAACATGACCAGACATGATCACTGATGATTTAACCATCTTTAAATCCAATACTACCACAGATTATCAATAATCTACATTTACCAGAACAGAAAGCTGTTTCACGGCAGATAAAATGATAGTTTTTTACTTAATCATTTGATTTTTCAGCCATGTTAGCTGCTGTGTGAGGTTCTGCAGTCTAATGGTGAACAGTCAGCTGAAATGTGACCCACCTGAGCCAAAGCTCTGTTAGAAAGTCGTTCAAATCATCACAAGTATACCAACAAAAACATCAAAAGACCTAAACCTGTTCCAAAAGACCAAAGATGCAAAAATGGACCAAAATATACACAAAAAATACATGAAGGGACAAAAACTAATATAAAACGACAAAAAGAAAACAGACAAAAAGAAAACAGACAAAAAGATGCTAAACTAAAGAGAAACAAAAGAAAACATCAAAAAGAAAAAACAAATGACCACAAAGATGAAAAAATGACCATCAAGACGAAACTGCTTAATAAACCAAATAAACCCAAAAAAAAAACCCCATCATCTACCACAAAGAGACAAAATTAACACAAAAAGTCAACAAATGCACAAAATAACAGAACAAACTAATTTACAGAAACAAAAACATACAGAAAAAGCTGTTTTTACTCTGATGTGTGTTCTCAGGGGCCCATGGTCACATGACCCGCATCCTCCTCTGGGAACCACGAACGTGATGCTCTGTCCAGCAAAGGACTGATAAATGCTAACATGGCTGATAAACATGTGTAGCTTTAGATTCACTGCTTTTTATTTACATCACTGAAAAGAAGATAAAAAACAAACTTCGCTGTTGCAGCTCTTTGGTCAGAAAGGAGGAAAAAAAAATGTTTCCCGGAAATTTCTTCAAGATTTTCTAAAACATTTATGGAAGAGTCAGGGCTCTGTGTAAAATGTAAATAAAAGTCGAATTTATCAACACATTGTATTTCCAGTAGAACAAAACCAACATATCAGATGATGAAACTGAGATATTTTATCATTCGATGGAAAATATGAGCTGATTATGAATCTGATGTTTGGAACAAGCTGATGTTCTTCATGTTGAAGCATAATCTCTTCTTCTGCCGCATCCTGCGTCCATCACAACAGCATGGCTTCGCAGGATCAGAGTCCAGGTGCTGAATTGGTCTACCTGCAGTCCAGTTCAGAGTCCAGGTGCTTAACTGGCCCACATGCAGTCCAGTTCAGAGTCCAGGTGCTTAACTGGCCCACATGCAGTCCAGCTCAGAGTCCAGGTGCTTAACTGGCCCACACGCAGTCCAGTTCAGAGTCCAGGTGCTTAACTGGCCCACATGCAGTCCAGTTCAGAGTCCAGGTGCTTAACTGGCCCACGTGCAGTCCAGCTCAGAGTCCAGGTGCTTAACTGGCCCACATGCAGTCCAGTTCAGAGTCCAGGTGCTTAACTGACCTGCGTACTGTCCAGCTCCGAATCCAGGTGCTAAACGGGCCTGTCTGCCGTCCAGCTCAAAGTCCAGATGCTAAAGTGACCGGCCTGCAGTCCAGCGGCTCATTAAAGTGCTTAAAACAAAGCAACCAGGTGCATAAAGATACAAAGCAAGTTAGAAGGAAATTAAACAGCTAGATGATGAAGGCAACAATCAATCCCAATTTTATAAAGAATGTTTTCAGTTGCCTCCATGCGTCTTTAATCCGCAGGAAGACCGCTTCATATTCCTCATACGCTAGTTTGACAATGGCTTTTTATTGTGGTTCCTAACTCTGGAAAAAGATATTCAGAGCTGATGGAAGCAGCTGAAAGCAGCTGGTCTGGAACCGAGGTCTTCAGGTCAAAGTTTCTGATTGAACTGAGTTTGTTGAACCTGCTCTCTGGACCAGGCCCCAGACCAGAAAGCATCTGTAGCATCACGACACCAGGTCCAGGTCTGTTGAGCAGCAAGAATCCTGCGCCAGACCAAAGTGGGACAACATCCCTCTCCTAAAACTCCAGCAACTGGTCTCCTCACTTCCTAGATGTTTACAGACAGCTGTTAGAAGAAGAGGAGATGCTACACAGTGGTAAACGTCACCCTGGAGCTACTTTTTACAGACGTGTTGCTGCCATCAGATTCACAATCAGCTCGTATTTTCCATCAAATGACAAAGTGCCTTGGTTTCAGTATCTGATATGTTGTTTATGTTCTACTGGGAATAAAATATGAGTAAATGAGGTCTGGAAATTATTTTAATGTGGTTTTGTTTACATTTTGCACAACGCCCCAACTTTTCTGTAATTGTGGTTGAAAATGTAAATTGCAAAATGTTTCTACAAACTACTGAATAACTGCAGCTCTTCATCTTCTGAATGACTCCTGAACTGTCCAGAAAGTTTCCTGAAATATTCTGTAATTCCACATCCTGTCTCAGCTACTAAATGAACTACATTTGAAACAGTTCAGGATCTTTAATCCCAGTTTGGAAACGTGTGAAGAAGGAAACTTCCTGAAAGCTTTACACCCTTTAAAGATGGAATTCTGCATGAATTTAAAGTAGGATGTGTAGCCGAAGTGGCTACTCACCTCAGATTTGTAGCTATTTTAATCTTAATTATTCCGAGCGATAAAGTTTTATCCTCCCGATGGAGCTGACACCTTTTTGCCGTCCGAGCTTCAGTCATGAGGCTGCATGTTTGTTCCAGAAGGTCAGTCTGGCTCTGAAGGATCCTGATTTCTTCAGGTTGATGCTCCCTGAAAGATTAAAGTATAACTATATTTTCTAACCCTCAGACATGACAATCTTGTTTTTGAAGGTGCCTCATTTCTGTTTTTGCTGCTTTCCTTTTTCTTCCAAATGTGACTGCAAACCTTCACGCAGGGTTTCTCCAGCTGAGCAACAACAAGGCCCGAAGGACGCTGTGCAATTTATGGTGTGACGGTGCAGGAGGTGGTTCACTGTGCAGTCATCTGTGTTCATGTCGCCTCCAGCCGAGGCTTCCAAGGTTTCACCTGCTCAAGTCCGGAGTAGAGACGTGGACGGGTTAGTCCATCCTCGCTTAATCAGAGGTGCTGCTTCAGACACAAAATGTCTACTTAGCTTATTTGGAACTTGTTTATATGGTGGCCCTGAGGAGAAAATCACAACAATATAGAAAAACCCCAGATAAACAAAAAGTAGAAAACACAAAATAATGTAAATATCTTGTGATATTTCTTACTCATCACTGTGTTTTCTGAAATGTTGTGTGCTTTCGGTTTTGCTGTTGTTGTGTGTTGTCTGTTGTTGATGTATTTGTCACCTCAGGGCTTCCGTACCAAACAAACTCTGCCCATACATGTTTTATGGCCTCCCTGCTTCAGCAGCATGATGAACTTTACTGAATATCATCAATTTTCGAGATTCTAGAATATTACAAATCAAATGAACTAAAAAAGTGTTGAATTTGATGGAGATTAAAGAGCCGAATCTAGATTTTACAGCTGAAGTGAAGCTGGATGTTACTCAACCATGCACACAGGGGGGGGTCCAAGCATGTACCGGGCCCCTAGCAGGATTTCATTTGCTTTATTTGTAGTTGTCTTACATCACACCTCCATCACTTTTCAGGAAAGTGGTCTGGTTTTAATGTGCACTTTTTCTGCAGTGATGTCTGTGGGTGGCGTTCTGAGTTTGTTTTTGAGAAAACATCAGCAGACATATTCAGAGTAAACAAGTAGACCAGTTTAGTTTTGTTTGTAAAATTTAGAAAAGAGGTACAAAATTATGCAAAACATGCAATCTTCCACTAGAAAATAGCTTCAAGCTGTAGCCAACTTGGTCTTCATTTCTGACGCTGATGCTTCAAAGATTCAACAGCTCTCTGCTGCAGTATACCACAGCAGCAGCAGGACTTGATTAAACTAGTATTACTGCTTGCCAGCCATGACATAACCATGATTACTACCAAGATAAATATGTTTTTATGCTCCAAAAATGAACCATTTATATTTACTTGCAGTGGATCCACATATATGGGTCATTTTTACTACGGTGTCTCTGAATGAACAAACAACTCAGTGTGTTAAGCTTTAAAGCTGCAGTACCAGCTTTGTTTGATTGGGGGTAGAGCACCGTTTGGGATAGGTAGCACCTTAAAAGCACCGTAGAAAAAGACAGTGCACCCGTATTTACCTGTAATCAGCTCACACATTAAAACATTTTTATTCCTAAAAGAATTTTGGCCTCTGATGGTCACTGTATATTCATAATTGTGCTTTAGCTATCTACCACTAGATGGCAGTTACTCTTACACACTGGACCTTTAAAATTAAGACATCTTTACATTTCAAGCATGCTTTGGGGGCCCATGGTGATATGGGACCCCAAGTGGCCATTTTTTGGCTTATGCCTTGGACTGGTTCTGGCAGCACATCTATATGTTAATGACGGAAAACTATAGGGACATGTACACCTGGAGTCACAGATTCATCATATTTTGGTTTTCCTCCCCAAATCTGAACTTATTTGCTGATATTTTCTTTCAGACCTCAGACCACAGAAATTCAGAGACTTGTTTAGACTGAAAATAACATTTTCACATGGAAGTTAAAGTTGTTGTCTTCCTACAATACCTTATTTACTTATAGGTAAGGAAGCTGGATTCTTAAGTGATAGCTTTGTTTCGCTGCTGTTCCATGAAAAAGTTCCAGCTCTGGAAATGGAACAAGCACCCAGGAACCTTGAGCGAAAGTGCAAACCATCAAATCATCCTGCTTTTCCAACTTATCCAGTCTGAGTCCATTTGTCCAACTGCATGTTTCTCTCAAATAGTCTTGTTGCACCGCCCCCTAGTGGCCAACAAACAAAAGAAAAAAAAAAATCTGTCAATGCCGCTTTAAGACCCAGACTGAATGTCTGGAGATGCATTTACTGTAAACGGATTTGAGCAGATGAAGTTTGGAAGCCAAAGCCTGACATGTTTTGTGTTTGACAACCAGTGCCTATTTTATTTGACTTTTTCTGGTGTTGTGACGGTAACCGTCCCCTGGATCATCAGTGGACTTCTGAGTCACAGAACTTGAAACAACAGCTGGTCTCGTTCAGACGTGCACTCTCGTAGCAAGACGTGACTCGGTGCATCTAAAATGGTTGCCGTGGAAACTGCAGTCAGTCGATCAGCTGTGGCTTGACTGATGTGAAGAGCTGCTGCATGCTGACAGATATTTCATATTTGTGCATAAACTTCATTACTGAAATAGCTGAAATAGCTGGACAGCTAATATTGAAAAGAGGTGACCTGTAAAAGTTAAGAAACAGAAATAACCATGAAATTATTTTTAATTTCTTTGTTGGTGGGGGGAAGAGTCAGATTTAACGTTGGTTTCTTACCTATGTGATGCCTTAGGAACCAGCAGGAATTACCTGTAACTAAAATGTTAACAAACAGGGATGCTTGTTTCGGATTTTTACTGTTTCTGTCTGTTCACTTGTGTTGGTGAACGGTCAGACTCTTCAGGTTGTCCCCTTCTTCACCACACAGGGTTTGTTGTTGTACTGTTTCATGTTACAGCTGGAACTTCCCATTCACAATGCAACACAGTATGACATGATGCGATACGATTCAATACAATACAATTTGATATAATTCAATATGATACAATACAATACGATATAAAACAGACTCAACATAGTACACGGATAAGGGCATCACCAGGCAAAAACTTGCTTGATGTTCCAGTCGCACCAATTCAGGAGTAAAATAGACACTTGAGAAAGAAGCATCATAACCCTTTAAAAGGTTAAATTTTCTATTGATTGAAAATTTAAAAGATGCATTCTCTATTGAAATGATAAGAAAAACATTTATTCAGTTTTACAAGCCAGTGCAACTGTAGAGACATGAATATTGGAGATGACATGCAGCTGGAAAAAAAAACACAAAGTTTGAGAGGCACTGAATACACAAGGTTTACTTGTTAGCCACATTTTTATTTTACATGAAAAAGAGATTACCATTAAGTTTCTACAAAATGAAAATAGTTTTATTTAACAAAGCTCCTCAGGTAAAAGTAGCTAAGACCAAGAACATTTGCTTCTAAACTTCACAGTTGTGTGGTTCAGCAGATCTGTTGTGAGTGTAACTGTTCACATGCTAGCTTGTGTGCTACGCTAGCATCTGGTATGTAAAGCTCCTAACAAAACACAGATTGTCTTGTCTTTGAAACTTTCCACCATCTTCACCACTGTTGACCTTGTGATGTTGCATCTGGTCAAACTGGTCCCTAAACTGCTCCTGCTGGTTCGTAGCATACTGCAGCTTGTGAACACGAGGTGTTCATTTCTGTAGACGTACACAAACGATGCTTCAAATCATGATAACTATGCATCCCATAATAACCAGCACGTGTATACTAGGCTTTCTTTGAGACCACTTTGCTTTTACTGATTTTTTAATCTACAAACTTGCGCTAAATCAAATTTATATATGACACAAATAACAATGTTTAGTCAAATACGATGCAGACCAGCTAGTTTCCATGGCAACCATCCAACACGCACCACTGTTGGCTGCTCCTCCAGAAAGTGTCCTTTCTATGTGTTCCACTTCTGTGACTCGAACACCACAAGCATCTCCTGTACATAAGTCATTACATAGAGATAAGATGTATAGAACCTGTATGTTTGTATAGGAGTTATTATTGTATGCTGTTGCTGGGTGTAACGCCGCATGATATCAATGTTGTAAAATGAAGACAAAATGCTCAGACTGATGCTGATGGTGTTTTTTCTTGTCAATAAATCACATTTACAACTGCAGTCTGCTTCTCAGATCATATGCTGCTTGTTTTTGAGGAACATGAGTAATTTTTCTGATGTTCATTTGCAGCTGCTCCATTTAAAGCCAATGAATGATGGTAGGTTACATAAAATTTTGAAGATTTATTTGATATTTCATTTAAAATCCTCATTCTGAACGAGATTTTATTCAACATCATGGTCTTTTAAAAGTGATATTTTTATCATCTCTCCTCAGTGTAGTCTCAAGTTCATCCTAATCTGTAATGTCCAATGATGATCTCATAACAAAACACAGAGTAACAAAGCTGCAAGCAGTATTGATCAGAGTCAAAGTTAACCAGATTAAGGATTGTTTAAATGTCAAATAGGTTTAAAAAAGAAAAGAAAGTGAAGGAAAATCTGCATAAATCCAATAACAGCAGATGCAAAAGTACTTTCTGTCTACTTCTCCTTAAGCAGAATTAAATGCCACATTTTGCAATGGCAGCTCCTCCCGCAAGAAAAAAATCTATTAATGTTAAACATTATTTGAGATAAATTAAATAATTACCAATTTGTTCAAAATTAATTTGAATATTTGTTACAGTGTTCAGATTATATTTCTGTTTCTGTAATATAGTGACAAATTGCCAACTAATGTTACTTAATTCCACCTTAAAAGCAGATTACAATCTTGGCTGAAAGAGACATCTGAGTCAATGGCGTAGCCAGGGTGTGTCGGTGCCACCCTCAGAGGCAGCTGGCACACCTGGCAACCTACTGACCTGACTGTAGGTCAGATTCACCCAGGAAGCATTGCAGGAGCACTAACTGCTGCTAACATCAATGAAACAGAGTTCTCTGTTCTTTGAAAGACAGCTGGTTGAACTAAACAATCATTGTCAGAGTGACTCTTTTAAAATAACGAAGCTGCTGCCTCCCTGCTGCCTGCATCAGACGCGTTTCACCATCTGGACACGTCACGCGTCCAGATTGATTAGAGGCTTCTGAACTGACTGTTTGCGCATCTCATCAAATAGAAAGTGGATGGGGGACATCAGTTTCCGTCCATTATTGGACTCATTTGACAAAAAAGTTTTTTCCAACATGGACTGTTTACTGGTATTCTGGAAACACTGCCTGTTCCAAGTTGTGCTGCGGAACACCTGTTTCCAGCTGTTAACATGGTTAAATCCACTAGCAGAGCTACGATGCTCACAGAGAGACTGAACAGCATCTGCTCATCTTTGAAAAAGAGTTTGCGGAGAAACTGGACTGATGAAATTATGTGTTCAAGGCCGAGCCGCCGTCTTCTCTTTAAACTGAGAGCTTCTCAGCATGCACACAGATAAACAGGTAAACAGCGATGTGGTTGTGTCTATTACTCTGTTGCTAAGCCCGACAGTTGTGTTCGGATGGTTAAACAGCTGTTGATCATGCGTAATGGATAAGTTTTGGCTCTACACGCGTGAGTGTGTTATATTTCACTATGTTGGTCTTATTGGGCAGCAATGACCACTAGGTTTTTTTTAAGATCAGGAAGTGTGCTATTTGTCTCCTTTATTGATCTATCTGGGAGCATGTCACAGGTGTGACCTGCTGTAAACTACTGTTGATTATTACTGATTGGATGCACACATCGTGTGGAGACATTTTGTGTTAATAATGTTGTATTTGAGAGAGACACAGTCTTTTAAATGTTTGTGGAGGTGTAACACTGTTGAAAACAAATTTGGCACATCCAGTATTTCCTAGTTTACACCTACTATATTTTTTTCTAGCTACACTAGTGCTCTAAGCAGATTCATCATGTGAAGGCCCCTTTAGCTGTCAAAAATGCAATAAAAAGCAAAAGTGCAGGCAATAAACTCAGTAAATAAAAAAAACAACTTTAAGGTGTTTCTTCAGTTTAGAGGTTGAGTCTTTGGATGCAGATGGTAGGCTGTTCACAGGGGCTAATCATAATCATCTAATTAGAGATGGTTAGCCAACGCATGAAAAGATTTCATTCCAAATCAAATCTGTAATTTTAAGTGAAGATATTTTATTTGCTTATGTGTTTAATCTCTTTTCTGTTGTTTTTGACTCTTTTTTTCCACCGCTCGATGTGTGCAACACCTCACGCCATTTAGCCTTCCTGACCGCAATGCATTGTGATCTATATTGACCCGTCTAAGGACCATTGAAGCTCACTAGTTTTGAAGATGCATTGTGGGTAATTTTGAGTGCACTACTTTTTTCTTTCTGGACATTCGGACACCACTGCAAAATGGCATGATTCCTATATAGGGCCCTTTGTAGGGAATAGGGTGTATGTTTGGACACAGCCCAAGAATATACCCAACTGCAGCCACAGACCCAGAGGTGCGTCACGAAATTGACCCTTCGCCAGCCCCACCCCAGAACTGCTGCTGACCAATCATACGCTAGCAACTGTAACTAAGGAAAGGAGTTTCTGGCAAACTTCACCTCCATAGACGGGGCATAGACAGGATTCTCGTCTGATGACCAATTTACAGAACGTTTAGGTGGTATTGTATTTTTTGCCTTCTCAAAACCAAAAAAACACAAGCCGAGAGATGTGGAATATGAACTAAATGGCGTGAAATATGGATAAACAGTGTGGAATATGGACTAAACGGCGTGTAATAATATGGATAAACAGTGTAGAAAATGGATAAACGGTGTGGAATATGGACTAAATGGCGTGTAATATGGATAAACGGTGTAGAAAATGGAGAAACGGTATGGAATATGGACTAAACAGCGTGAAATATGGATTAAATGGCGTGAAAGATTGATTAAACAGTGTGGAAGACCTCATTTGCAGCTGCATGAGGCTGAACACGGAGCTGTACAAACTTTATTCCGAGGTAAGACGCTAACGCCACCTAGCACAGTTGTTAGCTAAAAGACAGCAGTAGTAGTTAGCTACAAGACAGCGGTATAATATTGAGTAAAAGCTACTGTTTTAACATGGAGTAAGGTAGCTGTGTGCCACTAGAGGCTAAACAAATACACCAGATAAACACTAGTAAGTCACGTTGGTTGCCAATCTGCTGGAGACAATCGGAGACAAATATAACACGGTCCTCTGCCAGTTTCTCAGTCCCGTAGCTGCTACCCTGATCAGATCCAGTATCTGCTATCCTGATCAAATTAATTGTATTGATCAAACCCACGATGTGGGAACAACATCCTGGTCAAGGGGAAAACATCCAGCAATAGGCTAAAACACGTCAGATACCTGAAACTTACTGTAGTCACTAGAGATGTCCCGATCCGATCACGTGATCGGGGATCGGGGCCCGATCACGTGATTTCAGACTCGATCGGAATCGGCTGTTACTTCCCGATCAGGGATCGGTTAAATGCTTCCTTTACTGATACGGCAGCAGCAGGCTGCTCCTCTTTTTCCTCTGCGTGGTTTCCTCTCAGTTTCGGTTTTATGACCAGCGGTTGGTTTGATTCTGCCTCATGTGAACCGCCCCGTCCTGCACGCAGCTCAGTGCTGTTTACAGCATCACCGGGCGGTGCAGGAGTTTAAATGTAACGCACCAGCAGGCAGCAACCTGTTCACTCAGACATAACTACAGGGAAGGCGGCTGCAGCTGAACTGATGAGCCGCTTTTAAAAAGTTTGATCCATTAATCAAAGCAAACAACAATAAGTCAACATAACGTGTAACACGTGGTTCATATTTAGCGAAGCAACGCGACAATGTGCTGGTTTAACGTTAGTTGTGCAGCGCGTGCATCGCTGCGGGTTTGACGGGGCTGCTGGTTGACGTGACCCGCGGAGAAGTGACAGAAAAAAGAAAAGAAAGCTATGGAGAGAAAATAGTCTCAATATGATTGTGTGTGTGTATTACAGAAGTTGTAAACTGTGTCAAATAATTTGTGTGTAACTTTGGGTTGTCGTGTGTAACTTTGAGTAGTTGTATGTGTAACTCATGATTTGTAAACCGTGTAAACCATTTTGTGTGTAACTTTGGGTACTTGCAAATATGTGTTTTTAATGCACACACAAATACTTAAAAGCTGTACACACAAAATAAATCTACACATTCACAAATTACAAAAATACACAAATATTAATATTTTTCACACAAATTTTTTATCTTCAACCTCTCAAACTCAATAGTTGTGTGTTCAAAAAGGCTCCTGTCCATACAAATCCTGAAATACGTGTGCACGCATCCCCTGATATGCACACACAACACTGCTTTTACACACAAATCAGTTTACGCGCGCTCGAGGGGTTTTGAGACTTTCTTCACGCTTCCGGGAGCCTGACAGATTTGTGTGTACATGGTGCGTTTAAGTGACGGTGGAAAGCTGGGTCATCTGGATTTTCATCGGATTTCTTCAGTTATTTCAAAATGGGGAAAGATGCTTTTTTATTTTTATAAAAGAATAGTTCGATCTTCATTTTGTTTATTTAGTCCATTGAATTCATATAAACAAACTTGTCTTGCTTCAAAGATGGATAAACAGATAAAGAGAGATAGAAAGACTATAACTGCTGAGACCGATGCAGCTTAGATAGCTTAGCTAGGCTAGCAGCAGACACGCCCTCGGACACCTGGCTGCACTACGGATGTAAACAACACTGAACTGGAGGATTCATTAGTTGGAAGTGAGTTTTTACACCGTTTTAAACTGTACTCAGTTGCCAGTCTGGAGAAGAAAAGAGGGATGAGATGATACCGTGCAGGGACAAACTTATCAGAGAAGCCAGGGATCGGTATTTGGCTAAATGGTCGACATGGAGCTCCGACGCCGCATGACTGCCTGCAGCTGCATCGCTGGACAGACCAAACTACCTGGTTTATGGTATCAGCGCTTAAACAAATGAACATTTCAGAAACTATAAATCTGTGGAAGCTCGTGGACTCTCAATGGATGGCTGGATCCAGATCTGTTCACGTCTCCACCGCAGGACCGGGACAACGCGGTGGTCGCTGTAAAGGTAAGCTAACCTGGCTGTAATCAAGTGAAGCCATGATGGCGTTTAAGTGTTAGTTTGCTTGTTTTGCTCCGTTCATATAAACTGTGTATGGAGGATTTGTGTATTATAGTTTTGTGGGGTGGGGGGAGCTCATATTTATATTACAGGAGCCTCAAAGAAATGAAAACGATCTAATTATTGTACCTCTTTCGTTTATGACATAGTTACTTAAATATTAAGCAGTTATTAAGCATATGGTTTAAGGTGTATTCAGCTCCTCTGACCACGGAAATAAACTCATCAGTCTGTCATCAGCCTGGAAACCAGAATCTGGAATAACAGATATCCTTCCATTAAGCTAAATATAGAAAACAAGTAAACACTGTTGTAAACTGCTGTCTGTCTGTGATGTCTGCAGGTCTGACTGACACACCACACAAGCCCTGGACCATCATCCAGCCATCAGGAGCCGCATCATCACGTCACTGCACATGTATGACCAGGATGGTGGAGAGATGCAGACATGCTGCAGCCATGCTGTTAAAGCTGGAAGTGGTTGTCATATGCAGGAACAACAACAGTAACTGGACTGTCTGCATTCTGGATGATGGGTCACACATCAGTGAGGTGGGGGCAGAAGCAGGACATAACATAGACTTTAGCACCTCAAAAGCTGAAGAGAGGAACTTGACGAACTTCTGGATGGCAGAAACACGCCTGCTCTAAGGACTGATGATGAACAGATGTACATGCTGGACTTCCACTCAGGATCAGTGGACTTCACTGACAGAACTGCAGAAAGTTTCCAGAAAAGCTGCAAGTCTGTCCAGTCTTCTTGTTGCACAATATCTTGTTACAGTGTTGAAATGACCAAGCAGAGATTTGCACTTATCTCCCTGCAGGACTTGCCATGTCAAGTGGGGCATGTTTATTTGAACATATTACCACAAGTTCAGTGTTTTCATTTATAATACATGGCATGCACATATTTACTCTATAAGCACTTTGTGTTGCATTTTAATGGTATGAAAAGTGCTTTATAAATAAAGCTTGATTTGATTTGATTTGATTTAATCATTATTTTATTGCTTTGCTATTTTAGCTGTCCACCACTGTGCTGCCACTGGTTTCATGGTGAATTTCAACTTAAGAAAAATGACATTCCATAGAATAGTCGGAACTGCCAAGATTTTAATTTGGTGAACAGATACAATATTTCCTGTTCAACGTTAAAAGATTCAAGTCTTTTTATACAGGTAGTAGATAAACCAACTACAATAACAAGAACAGATGGGAAGTGCTGAATCTTCATTGGTCTCCATTAAAACTTCTGACCAACAGAGCACACTTAAAACCTCTCTAATTTGATTTGATCAAAGTTTTTATACAATCTTTTCATAATTACTTTCAGGCCTGGCTTAGGCATTTTAGTTCTTCTAGCGAGTATCGCTGCCAGTAGGGATGGTGAATACGAAGCTTCATGAGACACTGAGACATTTTGACACAGCTGCCAAGAGATCGACACGAAGTCTCGAGACATTTAAGACAGTGAGCATGAGCTCCATCTGCTGGCCGTGGATGTGCACTGCAGCTGAGGGAAGCGCTGTCTGGAGCTGTTTTGTCTCTGACACGTTGTATAATAAAAGATACGTTGTCAACCTTCAGTTAGTGTTTCCTTTGTGGTTAATATCTTGGAATCATCCTCTGTGATAAATTAACTATTTTTCAATAAATTCCCAAGCGATTGGAACCTGTATTAAGCACTGACAGATTAATAAACCCAGTCTCTTCAAGATTTCGGCTCGACACTCGCGGATGACGTAACGAGGCCTCGGTTAGTGTGGTCACGTGGCTTTTGGCATGCTGACACTTCCACCAAAACAGCGGTAGCGAGACTTCAGGTTCATAAGATCGAGGCGGAGTCGAGCAGAAGGGCTCGAGCAGAACATCCCTGGCTGCCAGTAGTGGTCGCTACGGCCAACAGATACTGATATAACTTCTAAACATAGTTCAGCTACATGAATAAAAACATGATCAATGCAAGTTTTGCTTCTTATGCTTCCCATCTGTTCTCGTTATTGTAGTTGGTTTATCTACTACCTGTATGAATCCACACGCAATTGCCACACACTGAAACTTATTTTTCAATGGACATGTTCCCTGCCAATCTATGTTCAGATTCCTATTAGGTAAGTCTCAAAGCCGCAATTGGTTACGTTTTAAAACATTTCACACACCATGTCAAGATCTGAAAAATTTCCAGTCAGTGGTTGATAACAGCAACCTATTAACAAAGGTTTTAAATTAGATAAAGGAATCTGCGAACATAATGCTTCTACTTCCAACAGCATTAAATCATTCCTGATTTTTATTGGCAGATGATCCTGAATAAAAGAAGCAAGTCCTCCTCCAAAAGCATTTCTGTGTTTTCTAACTACATTACATCCTTGTATGTTGAATCTAAATGGGTTTCTGATATTGATAGGACATGTAACTGATTGCTCATTAATGTTTCTGTAATTTCAGTTATTTATAATGCAACATTTATGTGGGCTAAAAAGCTTTTTCAGCTTTTTAGTGTGTACCAACATTAAATGGCTAATGACTGTCTTCACCATCAGACCAACATGAACTGGGGCTCTCTCTACAGTACAACACCTACTGTATAGACACAAAACATAACCTGAAAAACCTAAAATAAAATAAAAAAAGAACATAAAGCATTGCATTGACACTTAGCTTGTCCATGTTTTGGAAGCTTAAAGTAAGTTGAGCTCCACATAATTTAACAATTCAAAATTCATTAGAGAGGAATAACATCAACATCTGATTGAAAAATAAAATAAAATCAGATAACCTGTATGTGCACAGTTAGACACCTGTAAGTTTTCTTTTCATACTATGTCCGCAGTAAATGTGTAAGTTTAGTCTGTTTTTGTAGAATGACTTAAAAATGAATAAAGTATACCAAATATATTTTTGAATTCCTCTTGGCTCTTCTTTGCCTCCCTTAAGCACATAAATAACTAGTGTTAGTTTACGGTGGTGATAAAAAAGACTTGAATCTTTTAACGTTGAACAGGAAATATTGTATCTGTTCACCAAATTAAAATCTTGGCAGTTCCGACTATTCTATGGAATGTCATTTTTCTTAAGTTGAAATTCACCATGAAACCAGTGGCAGCACAGTGGTGGACAGCTAAAATAGCAAAGCAATAAAATAATGATTAAATCAAATCAAATCAAATCAAGCTTTATTTATAAAGCACTTTTCATACCATTAAAATGCAACACAAAGTGCTTATAGAGTAAATATGTGCATGCCATGTATTATAAATGAAAACACTGAACTTGTGGTAATATGTTCAAATAAACATGCCCCACTTGACATGGCAAGTCCTGCAGGGAGATAAGTGCAAATCTCTGCTTGGTCATTTCAACACTGTAACAAGATATTGTGCAACAAGAAGACTGGACAGACTTGCAGCTTTTCTGGAAACTTTCTGCAGTTCTGTCAGTGAAGTCCACTGATCCTGAGTGGAAGTCCAGCATGTACATCTGTTCATCATCAGTCCTTAGAGCAGGCGTGTTTCTGCCATCCAGAAGTTCGTCAAGTTCCTCTCTTCAGCTTTTGAGGTGCTAAAGTCTATGTTATGTCCTGCTTCTGCCCCCACCTCACTGATGTGTGACCCATCATCCAGAATGCAGACAGTCCAGTTACTGTTGTTGTTCCTGCATATGACAACCACTTCCAGCTTTAACAGCATGGCTGCAGCATGTCTGCATCTCTCCACCATCCTGGTCATACATGTGCAGTGACGTGATGATGCGGCTCCTGATGGCTGGATGATGGTCCAGGGCTTGTGTGGTGTGTCAGTCAGACCTGCAGACATCACAGACAGACAGCAGTTTACAACAGTGTTTACTTGTTTTCTATATTTAGCTTAATGGAAGGATATCTGTTATTCCAGATTCTGGTTTCCAGGCTGATGACAGACTGATGAGTTTATTTCCGTGGTCAGAGGAGCTGAATACACCTTAAACCATATGCTTAATAACTGCTTAATAAGTAACTATGTCATAAACGAAAGAGGTACAATAATTAGATCGTTTTCATTTCTTTGAGGCTCCTGTAATATAAATATGAGCTCCCCCCACCCCACAAAACTATAATACACAAATCCTCCATACACAGTTTATATGAACGGAGCAAAACAAGCAAACTAACACTTAAACGCCATCATGGCTTCACTTGATTACAGCCAGGTTAGCTTACCTTTACAGCGACCACCGCGTTGTCCCGGTCCTGCGGTGGAGACGTGAACAGATCTGGATCCAGCCATCCATTGAGAGTCCACGAGCTTCCACAGATTTATAGTTTCTGAAATGTTCATTTGTTTAAGCGCTGATACCATAAACTAGGTAGTTTGGTCTGTCCAGCGATGCAGCTGCAGGCAGTCATGCGGCGTCGGAGCTCCATGTCGACCATTTAGCCAAATACCGATCCCTGGCTTCTCTGATAAGTTTGTCCCTGCACGGTATCATCTCATCCCTCTTTTCTTCTCCAGACTGGCAACTGAGTACAGTTTAAAACGGTGTAAAAACTCACTTCCAACTAATGAATCCTCCAGTTCAGTGTTGTTTACATCCGTAGTGCAGCCAGGTGTCCGAGGGCGTGTCTGCTGCTAGCCTAGCTAAGCTATCTAAGCTGCATCGGTCTCAGCAGTTATAGTCTTTCTATCTCTCTTTATCTGTTTATCCATCTTTGAAGCAAGACAAGTTTGTTTATATGAATTCAATGGACTAAATAAACAAAATGAAGATCGAACTATTCTTTTATAAAAATAAAAAAGCATCTTTCCCCATTTTGAAATAACTGAAGAAATCCGATGAAAATCCAGATGACCCAGCTTTCCACCGTCACTTAAACGCACCATGTACACACAAATCTGTCAGGCTCCCGGAAGCGTGAAGAAAGTCTCAAAACCCCTCGAGCGCGCGTAAACTGATTTGTGTGTAAAAGCAGTGTTGTGTGTGCATATCAGGGGATGCGTGCACACGTATTTCAGGATTTGTATGGACAGGAGCCTTTTTGAACACACAACTATTGAGTTTGAGAGGTTGAAGATAAAAAATTTGTGTGAAAAATATTAATATTTGTGTATTTTTGTAATTTGTGAATGTGTAGATTTATTTTGTGTGTACAGCTTTTAAGTATTTGTGTGTGCATTAAAAACACATATTTGCAAGTACCCAAAGTTACACACAAAATGGTTTACACGGTTTACAAATCATGAGTTACACATACAACTACTCAAAGTTACACACGACAACCCAAAGTTACACACAAATTATTTGACACAGTTTACAACTTCTGTAATACACACACACAATCATATTGAGACTATTTTCTCTCCATAGAAAGCTGCTTAAACTTTGTTTGCCATTAATGAACGGAGTAAAACCGAAGCACACATTACATTAGGCCTATCTGTTGTTTCAGAGTTTATTTGAAATCTAGTGTTGGTTTTATTTGCTGTCCAAAAATAATCATGTGTTTCCAAGCTTCAGAGAAATGGAGAAATAACCAGCTTCCTTTGTGATTTCCACAGACATGCATAAATGATTACTTACTCATTAATTTGACGTTAGTTTGGTATATAAATGTATGCTAAATATGTTTTCTTTTTTAGAATATGGCTGGAAGAATGTAATTGATCAGAGGAGGTGTCATAATAAAGTAAAATAAGAATAAATAAAACGAAAAAATACAACAAATATGGCACCTCCTGATTCCCCAATTGCACCTTCGAGCTGATAGGATTCAGAATCAGATTAGGCAGCAGTGTTTCCCCTACAGACCACTGCTGTAGGGGAAACACTGTCTTTTTCTCTTAAATTTTCATTTTATTATAGAAGTATCGGATCGGGACTCGGTATCGGCCGATCCTCAAAATCAAATGACTCGTAGCCTACTCGGAATCGGGGGCAAAAAACCCTGATCGGGACATCTCTAGTAGTCACACATGACAGCTTAACATAAAACAATCTGTTAACTTACTCTGCGATGCAAGAATATTGTTGTAGTTCCTTTATACGTTTGTTCTGGACATAAATCATCAAGATGTGGAGTTTCTGAGTCTTTCTGTATGAACACTGAGCCTTCGCTACACTTTTAACATCCTCTTCATCAACATTACTCCGTTGACAAATGATGATGAATTCCTCAGATGCATCCTGCAGTCCTCTCTGTCTAGCCCCCTCTGATATTTCCTGTGACTTCAGAAATTTAACACAATTTCCCTCAGAATATGTTCACTGAATTCACTGAGCAATCCATGTTGATGTACGTAGAAATGAGCTAAAAACGGAAAGTTTGCCAGACTTAGCAACTGTAACCATGGGGGGCAGGACTTAGCAAAGGGTCATTTGGGCATGGTTTGTTACGAAAATGGGCGTAGTTTGTAGTGATGTGTGCGGGTTGTTGTTAGGGTCCGGGAAGGGGTTAGGGTTAGGTTCCTCTGATTCGTAGGGCGTGGTTTGCAGGGACGTGGCTTGTAGTGGCTCCAGCTGCAGCTGGGTGCTCCTCCTGAAAACGAGGAGCGTCCGTTTAGTGCGAGTAGTGTGCTTCGCTCTGCACTGCATTTTTGACCGGTATCAGGGCAACATCCAGGTATTTTCAGAGCACTGAATTTTAGTAGAAACCACACTTGCACTCAAGAGTAGTGTACCATGTAATGTGAGTGCGCGGATTGAGACAAACCCAGTGTCCCCAAGATGGAGTGTAGATAAAATAAAAAATAAAATAATTAAGGGCCTGATTTACAAAGAATCCAAATTGCGAGTCTAATGTCTTTGCCTCGCAAAAAAAAAAAAAAAAAAAAAAATAGCGTGCGCTGTCATTTTAGCGTTTGCGGGTGATCTACAAAGATTACACGCGCAATCTGTAACAGGCGCAAACAGCAAGATTTAAATGAGGATTTAGCGTGCATGCGCTCTCCCTGCGCCACAGAAAGTTCAGAAGAGCATGTGGTAAATGCAAAATGAAATTCATCCTGATAGAGAGATGTTAGTTTTAGAGATATAATGAGGCAAATAAAAAACAGAATTTAAGATAAATATGAAGAGTTCATTTGCAAAAATAGACAAACGCCATTTAGAAAAAACAGAGTTAACTGCTTTTGCAAATAAACTCTTCATTTACTTTTCGAATATTTTCAGCAAATCAAGCTCACATGAAGTGGAGGGTTTTAATGATGTAAACTCTTGTAACTCTTCATATAATAACTATAAATAAAAACAATGCAGCAGGTTTCCCTGTGGGTCGTAAGAAGAGGCCAGTTTAAGGACGTGGATAAGGACACGCTAGTAAAGATGATCTGATATTACGCACAGACTGCGCGCTCTTTGGCACAATGCCAGGCGCGGGACCTGTGTAATTGCCCCCCACCCCACGCAAAACTCAGTAAAAAGTAGTATCAATAGTTTGTGCGTTACTGGTTATTTTCAATGAGTTTTTTGTGGGGTGGGGGCCAACTTCACGCAGGAAAGCAACCTCAGAGCAGCAGATGATTTTGATTTAAAAATATGCCATTGGCAAAAAGTAAAAGAAAATAAAAAGACATAAATAATGTCAGCTTTAACTACCATGATGCTGCAGCTGCAGATGTTCTGATTCATGTCTAGAATAACCCGTGTTTAACAGTGATGTTGATTGTTATCTAATTAAATAATGAAAACATGACGTGTCGCCTGAACACATCATGAGAAATGATTCTGACCCGATGTCTGCAGTCCTGTGTGCAGCATTCTTTCAGCCATCAGTGCGTAAAGCTGCCAGTTATACCTGCTTTTCAGACGTGCTAAATTACACGCAATTTTTTTGCGCCCGTTTTCCCTTGAACGGTTGATAGATCACATTGCGCGTGTTAAACTGAGGTTTTGCATAGTCTCCTCCCAATATTTTGCGCCTTCTGGCAGAAACGCCCAGTTTGCATATTCATCTGCAGCAGATGCGCAAAATGGACAGCGGCGCTATTTTGCCCCTTAACAGGCGCAAACCTCCTTTTGCCCTGCTTTGTAAATCAGCTCTGGCGGATTATTGCATGCGTAATGAAGATAGCGCCTGTTTTAACAAGCGCAAACCTTTCGTAAATCGGGCCCTAAGTACATAAAAAAATATGCGTACAAATTTAAAAAGAAAATAATAAAAAGAAAAAATTGCAAATAAAAATAAATACTTATGATAGAAATACACTTACCTATACATACACACACATACTGTGCAGATACAACAGAAAATGAATAAAATGATAAGGCTGGGCTAGAGATTTGGCCTAAGACTGGAGAAATAGGCCAAGAATAGTTGCCATTTGCTGAAAAATTAGTCTGTGTTGCCCTTCATGTGGTTCCTGATCTTCTCCACCCTTAAAAAGGAGGCTACATCCTGAAAACAAAGAGACGTAGAGGGGCCGGGGCCCTGTCCAGCTTCCAGTACAACAGTAGGCGCCAACAGTGAGCCAATGTCCATCTGTCTGGTTCTCAACACTGGGGTTGAGAACATCTATCGCATTTATCCTACATCCCTGGAAACATTTTGGACAATCCAGCCTTGGAAAAACAAACTCTGTGTAAGACTTTAGACTGTATCAGATTGACCTGGGCACAAACTGAGCTCCTATCATTCTCATATTATGTGCACTGACATCAACTGCTTTAAAAGTATGTTTTTAAAGTAACTGTATTCTCTCTCAGTTTCTCAACCTGTTGTACAGAAATTAGAAACAGTCAAATCAATAAAGAGAAAACTTGCATGTGGGGCTTCACAGTTCCATGTTTATTATTCACAGTGTGAGTCAGACTCATCAGATCACATTCACCTTAGTTTTATCTGCACCAGTGAAAAGTTATTAATACATTAGCTCTGTTCACAGCTGTTACTGTCCAGCCATTCCACATGAAGGCTGGAGGAGGACTTCAGCGCGATGATGATGACGTCTATGTCAATCGGTTTGGGTTCAGCTTTTCTTTCCTACGAATGACCATAGTAAATTTACAGAAAACAAGTTCAACCATCATGAATGACGAGAGTTTCAGAAACAGGATCAACTTTGAAAGAAGAGACGAAATTAGGAATAAATTAAAAAATGTGGAAATATTCAGCAAAAAAAAAAAAAGTAAAAAACATGGAATGTTCTAGGAAAAGCTAAATCTATTAGCATTTCATTTTTATATTTGTTTCCATATATTCAACCTTGCAGCTGCAAGCATTGGGCTTTTCTCTGTTTTTACTTTCTGCCCTTTATTTCTCCTCTTTTTGCTCTGTATAGAATGAAGATGCCCGCACCCTGACTTCCCATCACCAACATCACTTTTTTCAAAGTGGCGAATAACGGTAAAAGAATGAAATGATGGGAAAAAAATACAGAAAAAATACTCGTGTTTACACATGCGTACAGTTCAAGGGTTTTCTAAATAAGTAAATAAATACATATAAATGAGTACATGTGAAAATTAATGCATTTTCTTTATTTTACATGTAATTATTTGATTCACTGAGCAGATATTTTCACTTCTGCTGCATCTGTCCATTTATGGTCCCATCACTCCAACAGACCCAACAAAACTTTATAGCTGTGAAATAATAGAATTAATAAATAAAAACAAATTATTTTGCTGCAAAAGTGTGATTTTCCAGTTAAAAACAACAAAACTGATCACTGATCAGCTCTTTCAGACATTTCTAAACATTTGGCTTCATTATATGTGAGCCAGTACCCAGCAGTGTTAAGTGATTTTGCATGTTTAAAAGTGCAGTACGTTATGAATAAAATCAAATCCCCTCAAATATGACAGAGGTTCCTACCATCTATGTTTTATTAAGGTGCAGATCATTTACAGAAACCGCTTTATACACGTTTTAGTTCTGGTGTTGGGCGTCACTCAGTCCCTCCAGGAGTTTCTGATTGTTGCAACGTGAAATGTCAGATTTTGCAGCAACTTTTGTGAAAAGTTCAGTTTTTACTTTCAAAAGCAGCTGAAATAAAGAGAACAGAGTTGTTCCGATACCAGTATCGGAAATGTATCCGATAGTACCAAAAATGCTGGCACCGGTATCGGTGAGTACTGGAGTTCAGGACAAAAAAACGATACCACGTAATTTATTAAAATAGGAAACTATTAACTGATGACACAGTTCTTCTTCATCGTTCTTTAAACAGCTGAGCTGTGCCGTCAGCAGACTGCTGCTTAATGGTGTGTTCAGACTAGGGATGTCCCGATTCCACTTTTTGACAACCAAGTACGAGTATGACATATGAGTACTTGCCAATACCAAGTACCGATACGAGTAATTAATGGGTTTTTTTGTCTCTGCGTGCTTAGGTGATGCGGACATTAGAGCTTGGGAATGTGATGTCACATCGCAGTCTATCGTGGTTTTTGCAGACACTCCAGCTTTATTATACTGTAGCTAACAACTAAGGTCACAACGGGTTTCTGGTGATCTTCTTTCACATATATTTTTCAACTATGGTGAAAACTCATGTTTAAAACTACCCCAGCTGTTCTCACGACTGACATGGCACACGTGACATGGTTTTACTTTCTTTCTTTTTTTTTTTTAAATAAAGTTTTCCAACTCCACATCTGTGATGTCTGCAAGCGGCGCTGATATCTGTAAGTAATTACAAACGACATGTAACATATACATTTTTCAAATCATAGTGGGTGTTTGCAGACCGCGGGTTTGACATTAGGAACGGAGCTGGACTGCTGCGCGCTCAAGTCCAAACGCCTGCTTTTTAGACGCTGTCAGCCTGATGACAGCGTGGAGGAGACCAGACGGCCAAAACACCTCAAGCTGAGAGAGGGTGGTTGGAGGTGGACGCACCTGTGTGATGCTTTTTATTCTGTTTATGAATATTTTTTGCAATAGCCTAGAAAATTGATCTGTGATGGTGTGTGGTGCGTCCATATGACGTAAAAAAAAAACCACAGCGCCCCCCATGGGTCAGAAGGTGAAATGATTCAGAGGATTTCCTGAATCAATTCTGAAGTGCGCAGAGAAATATTGCGATGCATCGATTAACCAACATTTTTACCCAACATTATTCCAGACAGCGGATGCAACACGTTCCTCCTGCACACAGGAGGGTAATTAACTATAAATAATTAGAAACAGGAAGTAAATTCCATGATGTACCTGTCTCAGGTAAGTAACTCAGAAAAGTACTGAGATTAGTCAGAGTTGCATTAAACGTGCAGTGATTGGACAAGACGTGCAGAGTTTGAGAGGAATTGGCTGAATTGCAGTAGCAACATCACAAACTCCTGGAGGGACTGATTACTGCATGTGGCGGTAATTCAGTAGAAGAAGTGGTTACCCTGACAACCAGTAGCAGCGTGGCCTCTGGTGATGCTGAACAGCCTCGTTCACTCACTTCAAACCATCGATTTGCTGAATTTAACTTTACAAACTTGTTAGTTGGTGAAACAACTCGAACGCTCGTCGAGTCTCGGTGGAGTCGCCGCTGCAGCTGAACCAATGAGAAACGATTACAGCTGCACCTGGAAAGCACGGCTTCAGCTCAGTTTTCAGAGGAATCAGTCTCTTCTGTGGAGCCGTCGCTCTCCACCTCCATCCTCCTCCTGTGGTGGATGTTCCTGCGGGGGGAGGCCCTCCTCTGCACCTCCTTCAGCACCCCCACCGCGCTGCCGCTGCTGTTGCTGCCGGGACTCACCGAGATCTGAGCGATTCTGGGGAGCAGGAGGAAGGAGGGGCGTTTAGTCCAGGATCCACATCCAGAACAAGCCGAATCCCGATGAGGGATGACATCATCTTTTTAACATTTACCAAGTTGATCCAGCACAGGCAGTTAGAGCCTGTTTGACATCTGCATTGGTGACTAACTCATTACTACTCCAAACAATGCCAGCAAATCTTTTAGGTGTTTTACAAAAATGTTTGCCTACTAACATGAAAATATACACTTTATCAGATTCAACTGCTTTTTAACACAAATGTCTAATCAGCCAATCACACGGCAGCAACTCAACACATTTAGCCACATAGACGTGGTGAAGACGACTTGCTGTTCAAACTGAACATCAGAATGAGGAAGAAAGAGGATTTAAGTGACTTTGAACATGACATGGTTGTTGGTCTGAGTGTTCACTGGGATTTTCACACACGACCATCTCTCGGGTTTCCAGAGAATAGAGTCTGAAGAAGAGAAAATATCCAGTTCTTACAGTTTGTCCAGTTCCTGGTCCATCTCTGGGTCGATGAGCAGCTCAGCCTTACTGGGCAGCGCTCCTGCATGAACACAGGACAGATCAGGGGTGTAAATCGCTGGTTTGATCACCATACAACATCCTATCGATGCAGTGGATGGGCGATTCGATATCTGCCGATATCTCAAATTCAGACATGATACGATTTCGATTTGATTCATCTAAGGATCCACCGATCGATATAAAACGATATTACAAGTCTTAAACAAGGGTATTGTTTCTTAACATAACTGCAATCTTTGCAGTACAATCTCTCTGCGGCACATTTATCCACTGCACAACTATAAACATGGATTTTGTTGTGAAAATATTGTGTTAGAGAACCTTCAAATTAAAGCCATTTTCTCTATATAAGTGGGTTTGATATCGATTTTTGGTCAATATTGGGTTTTTGGATCGATTTACGATCGATACATCGATCTATATCAATGTATCGATATAGATCGATGTATTGTTGCACCCCTAGGACAGATGGCTTAAAAACTACATTTACAGACTGAACTTTCATCCGTCATAGGACATATAATCTATTTGTTCATTTTCTACTTCAGACACATTTCAGACTCTTGTTCCACTTCTTCCAAAAGCAGGAAGAATACCTCGCATCACTTAAACCAGGAGAATTACAGTCTTGTAATCCACATATGAATTTATTCAGAAAATTCCTCAGTACAGCAGGAAAGACTTCTTCAAAGTAGTGATGCACTGATCCAGTTTTATCCAATCCAATCATATATCGATACCTAGGCTGAGTGTATCGGCCGCTACCCTATATCGATCTGATACAACTGTTGAATGAAAGAACCGCACCTGTATGTCTTGACGTGAGAGAAGGAATCAGGCTTAATATAAACATTTAGCTTTGTTAAAAAAGGTAACGAATTAAAGGTATGCAGTCGCAACTTATTCAAACCCTCCAAAAAAAGACAAAAAAAAAAAAAAAACAGCTGTCAGTGAAATAAGTTGAAATTGACAAAAGTAATAATAAATAAAAATTCTATGAAAATCATGACACTGATTTTGAATTGTGGTTCAAAAGAAATATCAAAAAGAAACACACAAAAAATAAAACAAGTAAACAAGCATGATGGAGCTCCATGGCGAAAATTTTGAAGCAATCAGGTGTTTTCTGTGATGTTCAGAGAGACTTTTGCACCTCTTGACAGGCGTTTTGGTCCACTGTTCACGGGGAAAGGTTTCTAATGTGTCTGGGATAGTTTTGTTTGTTTGTTTTACTGTTATTTTCAACCACAATTCAAAGGCAATACTTTGTTTCACTAAATTATAGTTTTGCAAATTTTCATTAATCATTAGTTTCTTTAGTTTCCTGTTATTTGAATCACTATTGTGAATATGGCCTTTACTTTAACTCAGTGTTTCTCAATTCCAGTCCTCAGAACCCGCTGCCCTGCATAACTTGTAGGCAACCCTGCTTTCACACACCTGAATCAAATCAATGGCTCGTTAACACACTGCAAAGAACTTGACGAGGAAGTTCATTCATCTGAATCAGGTGTGTTGAAGTAGGAACACATCAAAGCTATGCGGGGCAGTGGGTCCTGAGGACCGGAATTGAGAAACACTGCTTTAATTGGAGGGTATGAATAATTTTAAGGATGACTGTAAATGTACTTGTAAATGAACAAATAAAAGTGTATGCTAGCAGCAAAAACAAATACATAACACATCTCTGCTCTGCCTGATGATGTAACTGGCTTTGCAAACATAGATAGCTGTAACTATTGGTGTATTAAAAAAAATCAAAGGTCAATAGCAGAAAAATGTGATATATAATTCAAAACTGTGTTTCTATTGATCTGTAATCGCTGCACTAGAATAGTTATTTTCTTAGAATGAGTCATCTATATCTACTTGCAGGGCGGTACACATCTGGAGGCTGCCATATTTGTTCCACCATTTTGACTATGGTGTCCCTGAATGGACAGAACTTTGTGTGTGAAGTAAAAACCCTCTGAACTTTAAAACCTCAGTACCAGCTTTGTTTAATGGGAGTTAGAAACTGTTTGGGATAAGTAATGCCTTCAAAGACATAAAAAATAGTTACTCAGCTACACCTGAGATCACTGGATCCACTCACCGATGAAGTGGATCAGGGAGTCTGGGAGAATTTTGGCCACCACAGACACCATACATTCACAACAGTGCTTGGAATATGAAGTCATTTGAAAGAAAACATCTTTTCTGTCAAATACCCATCTTTACCACTAGATGTCAGTAATTCTTACATACTGTACCTTTAAGAAAAAAAAAAACTGTTAGAAAAGAAATGACTGGATCAGCCTTATTCATCCCATATTTGATCCAGCCAATTAGTTAATATCGGAGCCAATATCCGATCCGGGTATCGGGTCGGTGCATATCCACACTGGATGCACCTGGTGCATCTGAAACACCTGGAGTTTTTCTATTATCTAAGCTTTCTTCAGACAGGTAGTCCTACTATAACTGCACCATCCATGGGCTGCACACCGTAAAAAACTCACCTGAGCACATAGAAAACATGCATGCTTATGGTTTACAGCACTACCGGTGATAGTGGACATCATCATCATCATTTCTGTTTATAAGCTGTAAATATCTGGCTTTGCTTACCACATTTCACTCCTGCTCTGCAAAATAACACGAAGAAAATTTTAGCTTCTGGCTGTTCTTGCTTCTAGAAATTGTGAAGATATTCCTCTTTAGAAGGAAAGTGATGTCATGCTGCACAGCACAGCTTACCGGTCCAGTATGGAGACAGAATGTTGGCTCATCCAGGTTCATCACGAGACAATCTTACGTCCAGTTTTACATATTAAAGAGATCCGGTGGTGCACCACCTTGCCAGACCCTATCAGTGACTAGAAATAGTGCAGATCTGCTTCGACCTCATTTGGCCTCATAGACTGATGTGTCATCAGACACAGAGCTCTGACTCTTCCATGTTGGTAAACACATACAGAGGACAAACATGAACACGGTACGTGGGGATCTACCTACCCACAGCCTGGTTGATGGTCTCATGTTTGGACAGACTCACGAGGAAGCTGAAGTAGGAAACTTTCTCCGTCTGCTGCAGGATTTCCCTCATGCACGACCTGGATGGATGGCTGCACACAGGTCCAGAATGAGGACGTGGTAGACCAGGAGGACGTGATGTAGCGTGATGAAGGGTTTACCTGTGCTTGAAGCGCTCGCAGAGGGCGTCCACGCACTCGGCCAGCATGGACGTCTCCACCTCGTCCAGCTGCTGCTCCACCTTCTCGTTGTCCTCCGTAGCCACAGAGGGGAGCTGCTCGATGGAGGTGGACGTGGGGACGATGACTGTGTTGGGACTCTTTCCTGCTAGCAGATCCTGGTAGATCAGCAGGACGCTGTCCAAGAACTCTGCAGACAAGAGGCCTCAGGTTTCTGTTTATTTGGTTGGTTGATCTGTTCCAGCTGATTACACGTCTCTGGATGTTTTCTGTTACTCGTCAAACCTTTTAAACCCGAGAGGGACCTTATAAGGTCCCTTGTGATTGTTATTCAACACCAACAGTGATAAACGACGCATGGATGATGGAGATTATTGCAATGTGGCACATCAAATTAAACTGCAGAAGCTAGGCTACAAGCCAGCACAAACCTTTTTAAAATGTGCAAAACACAACTAAAGTTATATCCAAATAAAATTAAAAATGTACAACGTAAATACACGGCATAATAGCAACCTATGTACTACATTTCTGTCTCCACAGCCACAACCCGGCATCAGAACAGCAACAAAATACATATCAAATGAAAGCAGAGACTCTGCAGAATCCAAACATGTGCTCCTCTACACCAAAGCATTACAGAGATAGAAGCCAATAAGCAGCAACAGCACAAACTGCTCAGCCAGAAACTAGCTATAAACATTTCTCTTACCTTTGCTGTTTCTCCGTGAAAACTATTTTTAATTGGTAAATCCACACTTGGTTGTTTGAAAATAATCTCTGGGGCAACACATGAAACACTTTGGGCGGAACCACAGGGCTTTAGGACCCAGAAGGCAGCTTTTCATTTCAAAGAGTTACAGATGCTGAAATTGCTTTTTTTTTTTTTTGTTATTTTTTAAGGCGAGGTTTGAAATTTTGCTGTGCCATCTTCATTTACTCTTCATCAGTAACAAATATACTTATATTTACACATCTCCATAAATCACGCAAGTGTTTTCCTTAATTTGACACCATTTTTTTCAAAAAGGCCTTGTGGTTGCAGAGATGCACTCATTTTAATTAAAGTATGCAATTTTGAGAAAAATGGGCTTAGGGTTCAAAGATCATCTCCAGTAAACAGCTGCAGTGACTCATTAGAGCGTGCGAACACAAATATACAGGACACTAAAGTTGGTCCAGTTCCGGCCCTCTGTGAACTGGTTATTTACTGAGCAGCTTTACTCTTCGTCACAGTCTGAACCCTCAGTCAGTCTTCAGGACCAGTTCTCCAGGATCCTCGGAGGACTTTCCAAAGCTCTTCTCTGGATGCTTCTGCCTTTTCCTGTGCATGGGTCAGAGTTAGGATCCTCTGAAACTGGTCTGGTACCAGACTGAAATGGAAATGAGGAAAAAGGCAGAAACTCTCCAAAGAAGAACTTAGAAAGACCTTCAGAAAGCTGGAGAACTGCTGATGAAGACTACTTTAAATGATGACAGCAGTCAGAGAGGAAGACGAGGACTGGCTCAGAACGGTGCTGCACAGAAACCCTCCTTTGTTCTGAAAGTTGTACCTTGGTAGTAGAACTGCAGCTGGAAAGCATAGATGAAGTCAGAGAAGGACATCAGACAATCAGTGGCATCATCCATCAGGACAATCCTGCAGAATGACAGAATAGAGATTAGACCAGTTAGACCAGTGGCAGGCCATTGTGGACTCCTTCGTCCTTTCAGTTCATTCTCCCCTCTGTTTCTGGCCATTATTCTGGCTTTGCTTCCCCACATGGGAGGACTTTTTGAAAGAAATTTTTATATTCAAGAGCTTTGAAATTCCAATTATAATTTTCCTCAAGTTTCGCATTTTTTCATTGCCTCATCTTTTATGTGTCCCTATCGGATCTATAACGGTCAGCAGGACAAATTAATGACCCTTTCCGGTCATTACAGGGCAAAAATTCTTTTCCCAAATCTGCTATAAAAACATACAGAAAAAGAGTTATTCTACCCCTTTTGGTCAAACTGTAAAATCAGCTTCAGTCCAGATAAAAATAACCAAATCAGTGACATGGTGTCATCAGACTGGAACTTAAAGGTACAGTATGCAAGAATTACTGACATCTAGTGGTAAAGATGGGTATTTGAAAGAAAAGATATTTTATCTCAAATAACTTCTTATTCCAAGCACTGTAGTGAATGTATGGTGGCCGTTAGTGGCCAAAATTCTCCCAGAAATTAAGATGTTTTCATCGGTGAGTGGATCCAGTGGTCTCAGGTGTAGCTATGACTGGACTATGAGTAACTACTTTTAATGTCTTTTAAGGTATTACTGATCCCAAACAGTTCTTTAACTTCCATTAATCAAAGCTGGTACAGCAGTTTTAAAGTTCAGAGGGTTCTTACTTCACACACATTGTTTTGTCCATTCAGGGACACCGTAGTAAAAATGGTGGAACAAATATGGCAGCCTCCATATGTGCACCGCCCCGCAAGTAGATATAAATGACTTATTCTAAGAAAATAAACATGTAACAGCTGTTCTAGTGCAGTGAGTACACATCAATAGAAACACAGTTTTGAATCATATATCACTTTTTTCTGCCATTGACCTTTGATTTTTTACATACTGTACCTTTAACTGATTAAAATAGTTCTAAATGAATACATATCTGATGACTGTGATTAGGATTGAAGCTGACTGGAAAATCTGAACAAAAAACACCTGGAAAATTTTTCTCCACTGATGACCCGAGAGTTCATTAACTCTCCCGAACAGAGTTCAGGATGAGGTCAGGGAGTCTGTGGGGTCTCCTCATGACCACCATCATCAACTCAAACGAGACCAGCAACCTGCTGCTGATCCGTCTCAGGAGTCACTGGTGGCTCAGAAAGCCGAGACTGATGGGAGCTTTCTGTGTTATGATGGGGAGCTCTGGTTGCTGACCTGGCGGCACTCTGAACCACCTCCAGCGGGAAGTCTGGACACAGCAACTGCAGCAGAGACCGGTACTCCAGCGCGGACAGGAAGTCTGCAATACAACAGAACGGACAACTCAGGCTGGCAATGCAACACAAGTCTCAGCATGAATCTGTTTACTGAACATCTTCAGATAAATCTCATCTAAAACATCATCATCAAGCAGAAATCAGTTATTACTCAGCAGTTATGGGGTTGTTTTGTGAATGAATAAGAGATAAATAAGCATCTTCCACATCTCACCTCCGCTCTTCCCGACCTGGCGGAAGCATCTCCAGAAGACTCTGATGAAGGAGGCCCTGTTATGAGGAGTCGCCCGGATGTAGTTGAACTCCCTGAAGAGGACGTGGTTGCTGTTCTTCACGCTGCTGAAGCTGCAGACACAGGATAGAAACACTCATCACACACACACATCACTGCTCCTCCTGAGTTTTACTGTTAGAGGAAACGCCTCCTCCCACACAACACACAATCTGGATCACCTGACCAGCTGCTGTATGTGTGTGTGTAGAGGCTGTGTTATTCATGAAGAATAAACTGTGTGTAACATCAACTGCGTCTCATCTGTAATCTGTTTACACCACAAAATTGAGATATAAAGACTCCTGGTGTAGAAACCTTGAAATCTTTTGCCACTTTGTGAAATTCTCATTTTCCCCAAACTGTTTTAATTTAATGCTGCAGAACACTGATCCAACCCAGTAGGTATAAATCTGACTGTAGAGGGAGACATTTGTTAATACCTTCCAATCTTTGAAGAGCATTGCTTTTAAAATATTCAGTAATATTTTTTAATCATATTTTGTGGCAAACAGTAGATTTCAATCTCTCCATTTCCCCAGATCATGGAGATCTTTCCATGCTCTCCAGATTCAGCCCTTCATGGATGCTTCTTCTGCACCAAATCACAGCAGCCTGCAGCCATGTCTGTGGCAACATTTTTTAATCCGCATTATTCGTTCTTTCTGGGGATTTCAGACCTACAGAACCGGACTTGGTGTTCCAGGTCTGGACCAGTTCAGGTAACCGTGAGAAAGAAGTCACGTACTATTCAGCGAAGTAGCGGATCAGGCCGAACTGGGTGTACTCCTCTTTATGCTCCAGCAGCTGGGTCACAGCATCGCTCAGGTAGAACAGCACATGACTGTCCGCTGGAAGGCACAGAGAGGCTCAGTTAACACAACCGGAACCGGACTGCGTGAGACGAGCTGCTAACTCAGGACCTACCGAGGTACTGTTGGGCCGGGACGGCGGGACTCAAACGGCTCATTCTGCTGGTCCTGTCGGCAAAAACCGCTCAGATGCTCATTAAAACGCGGATGTGCATAAAGCCATTACTGATTCATTTCTGTAAACTTGCTCTGCCCATCATGTTAGCTACCTTCTACCCTGACATGGCGGACTGCCATGGAAACAACCGGATGTTATGAGCTACGATAATTAAAGCTCCCCCGAAGAAAATTGCTGACAAAGGTTCCCCTTTATTATTGTTATTATTATTACTACTACTATTTTTATTGTTGTTATTATTATTATCATTATTATTATTATAAGTAGTGGTAGTAGTAGTAGTAGTAGTAATAGTGTTAGTATTATTTTAATTTATTACGTTTAATAATTTTTTTTGTTTCGCCCAGTAAAATGTGGATAATGATCATATTTATTCAATTGTCAGAATACAAACTTTTTAACATCTAAAAAGCTAAGTTTAAAGGGCTATAAACATGTAACTACGTGACTTGCAGCCGTTCAACAACAGTGGTATGGTGAAAGGCGGAACTTCATTTCAGATCAGCCAATCCAATCTCTTCTAATGCTTTTAGTCCAATCAGGAAAGCGAGTTTTCAGATTGGGGGCGGACCATTATTCAAATGTAACCAATCAATGGTTTTCTTAAATAAGGATCGTTTGCTTTCTCTGTTTTATTTTATTTCAGTTTCTATTTCCGTTATACATATATGTACGTTTTTCTGTTTCACTTCAAATTAAATGTTAAATGATGTGCCGCAAGATTAGTGGGTCAGCACCATTTACTACCCGGGCGACTGAGTGGCTGGTAAGGTGGGCGGCATTTTTTAAGTTAATCTGAAAACCAACTTTGATTTGATTGTCCCCTGCATCATGGTGTGAGAGACGTTCATCTCACCCAGCTAGCCGTGCAATCTGAACAGTTCGTCCGCATAATACCTGGGCCTGGCTGATGGCCTGCTTTCAATAGGGGGGGGGGGCACGGCACCCACCCGCCTCGCCACTCGGTCGCCTGGGCAGTACATGGTGCGGACCCACTAACTATGCAGCACACCACAAGGCTGATTTTTTGTTTTCTTTCTTTCTTTCTTTCTTTCTTTCTTTCTTTCTTTCTTTCTTTCTTTCTTTCTTTCTTTCTTTATTTATTGCATGGGGACAAAGTGACTGTAAAGCAACAACAGCGAATTGAAATACTTAGTCTAGGAAATAGTCAAATAAATAAAGCCTAAAATAAAGTTCCACAACAAATTATTTTGCACATATGGCTACTGTCATTTCAGAATAGGCATTTACTGTAATGTGCAGCACTGTGCGATAAGAATGGCATCAGCTGTGCCTATCTATCTATCTATCTATCTATCTATCTATCTATCTATCTATCTATCTATCTATCTATCTATCTATCTATCTATCTATCTATCTATCTATCTATCTATCTATCTATCTATCTATCTATCTATCTGTCTGTCTGTCTGTCTGTCTAGTACAACTCTGAGTCCTGTCATCTGCAGAAATATAGAACGAAGCCTAGTACAGAGAACTAGTCAGTTTGTGAAATGGTGTGGTAACAATCACCTCATCAGCTAAACTAAAGAGATTATTGTTAACTTCAGGGGGAGTAAGAATGAACAAAGCACTGTTTACTGGGAGAGGAGGTAGAGGTGGAGGTGGTGGAGGAATACAAGAACCTTGGAGTTAAGCCGGACAACAGACTAGACTGGAAATGCAACACTGAATCCATCTAGAAGTAAGGTCAGATTAGACTCTACTTCTCAATAAGGAAGCTGCACTAAGATGTTGCAGATCTTCTATAAGTCTGTTGTGGAAAGTGCAATCAGCTTTTCAGCATCTGTTGGGGCAGCAGCATCAGAACCAGAGACTTGAAGAGACTAAACAAACTGATCAAGAAAGCTGGTTCTGATTGTCCAACAAAGAGACTGTACTAGATGCTGAAAGTGATGGAAGATTCTTCGCATCCTCCACACAACACAGTCAGGAAACAGCAGAGTGTGTTCAGTGGTAGGCTTCTTCAGGTATAAAAAAAAAAAAAAAACACCATACAAATAAGCAAGGTACAGTATGACCAGGTTGAAAATATTAATTAACAAAATCAAACAAACAAAACTGTCCCAGACACATTAGAGCACCTTTCCCATGAACAGTGGACCAAATATCTGTCTTTTTGATGAGGGAAAACCCGGAAAACACCTGATTGCGCCCCAAGAGAAACTGCATGGTGTTGTTCAACAAAATTTTAAGCTACACAGTCCCATCATGCCAGTTTACATTTTTTATGCGTTTGTTTTTAATACTTCTGTTGAATCACAATTCAAAATCCTTAACAAAGGGAATATATATACATATATATATATATATATATATATATATATATATATATATATATATATATCACACATAAAATAAAAAAAATTGAATATCATTTTAAAAAGCTCGCCTGAATCAGTATTTGTCCATATATTTTTTTTTTTTCCAATTTAGTCCGAAACGGAGCTCCATAATCTCCACCCTCGTCTGTCTCTCCGCCCTTGGAGTCATTTAAAAACCTAACAGACAGCTTTTTTTTTTAAAATGAATTTGTTAATTTCGGTTCATTTAGTAGCTACAAAGCCGGAAGTTAATCTTAACAATAAGAGTACAACGCTCTTAAATTGCGCACCAAGACACTGATATATTCAAACTTGTTTGTTTAATGTTCATCTGTTTTAGTATTATTTTAGTATGTGATATACGAAAACAAATTTGGTATTTTAGATGAGACGGGAGACAGCGAAGCTGCCAGTTTTAATTTGTACCGGAAGTCTTAGCAACTCTTGTGCGTGGTAACGGCAGCGCTTGCATAAAGCTCCACCGGGCTGTACAGTGGTGATCTCATTATCACCCTCATCTCACTTGGCTGGCAGCATCATATTGTCTCCTAGAGACGCAAACAGGTATCCTATTGTTTTACTTTATTTTCTCTTTTTAGTAAAAGCTTGCGCTGAACCCAGAAACTGCAGGTCGGACCGATGTGATTGTGCAGCTGTCGTGGAGAACTGCGTTGTTAGGCCTGGATGCGTTGGCGCGTATGGACTGTTAGCTTCTAGCCTGGTTGTCAAGCAGGTAGCGGGGGTCCCAACCACCAGCGGGGTACCATTGCAAACATTTCCTCAGCATATAACGTTTGCAGCCTCACTGTGCTTACAAACTACATATTTGAAGTCAACAAGAATGGTCTTTGTTAAGGAGCTTTAACCAGAATGAGCGGGCTAACGTAGCAACTGTTGTTGCTAAAGTAGCTAGTTAATGGCGCTCGTCTGACTATTCCTAACTATCGACAGTTAGTTAAGATGCTGACCACTCCCTGTTTAAGCTAACTGAAGAAAGCATAGTCGTCAACAAGTGCAATAGTTGATTCACAGATCGGTTGCTAATTGATCTGTGTCTGGATGTATTTGAGGATGCAGCCTCATTGCTGGAGGCTTAACGGTCGTTGCATGGGACGTGCATAGTTTTAATATCAGCTGTACATGGAGTGATGCTGAAAGACACAACTTAATGTTGAATTTTTAATTTATGGTTCTCTTTGTGTGCTGATGTCCCCCGTGCACTCATAACTGACACAGTTAAGTTATAATTGAATAAGTGTTATTTTCTGTAGTATGTACAGTGAAGATGCTGATGCTGTGGCGTGATGTGCGACTGAATGCCTCAGCTTTCTCAGATCAGCATGGTGGCCGAGTCTTGTGATGAGAAAACGGTAACTAGATCCATTAAACCAGGCTAAAATAAGAGACTGGGTTCTTAAAGTAAGAATTGACCTTGTCCACCATTGTGTGGGAAAGACAAGCAGGCTAAGTAATAGTTTATGACTCCCCATTTGCAATTCTCTCAGCAACATGCAGTAGTGTGTGTGCGTGGGGGGTTGTATGGCCTATATGCAGGCAACATTTCAAATATCAGAAACTAAAATAAAAGACTTGCAAAAATGAAGTTTGTTTGGCTTATAAATGTCTTACTAATGTAATCAAAGCTACTGGAGCATTTTAACTTGATAATATACTGCTAGTTATGTCTTTGGATTACCTCTAGCTGAGAATGAGGCAGTGTCTGTCTCAGATATACTGAAGCAGAAGTAGAAGGCATCATTAAAATGTGTAAATAATATACAGGTAGTTTCAGTTTTCTGCTGTTCTATGCTGCTGTTGTATGGAGGGAAACATCCTCCTGTAGAAATGACCGTCAGTAAGACTGAATCCTGCTTTGTTTTTTCCTTTTTAAAAAAAAAAGATTATCAGACTTGTGGTTTGACACGTTGGGCTACACGAGGACAAACAATGCAGCTTTAAATTAGCAGCTATTTTTCAGAGAAAACCCCCGCGCCCCCCGAAAAAGGCTGCCTCATTGACTTTACAGAAAAACAAGCCCAAATTCGCCTGTGATAAGTACTGTAGAGCTGGCAGCTCTGCATGTGAGAAACAAACTGTTACGTGAGCCATGGGTGGTCTAGTTTATTCTGATTGCGTCCCACTTATGGATTATTTGATTAAGTTGTGTAATGAATTAATATTTGGATGCTGATGGGGAGGCCTGTCACCAGTCTTTGGGATAGTTGGAGTAAATAGATTTAGTTTCTAAGGATGTTGTGTTAAAAAGTGATGGGACTTTGTATTCTGTGGCTGTTTCACAGTCTTTTGTTGTCTCCCACACATCCCAGCATGTGCCACCAGTATGAGTTTAGGAATGTGGTTGCGCGGGGCGGCGGTCTCCAAGGAGGGGCACCCCCAGTTTTATTTCAGCAGAGGCTATAAAATCAGACACTACTGCACCTTTTAGTCAGGAAAGGTAAAATGAAGTTAACTTATAATGAAATTGTAATTAAGGTCACATGGTGCCATTCTCATTTCTATTGCCAACCGAATGTTAATCTTAAATGCATTTTAGTTTTTTAGGTTTGTTTTTTGCCTCTTTTTTTTCCATTTTTCTACTGTTTGAGTATCAGCCAGTGAAACATGTGCTGTAATTAGTGATTGGAGTGGAACATATGTACAAGCCAATCGGCTTCGTTCCCTCCCTGCACCATTTGTTATACATGTGTGTGCTAAACAATAAATCAAATCAAATGTTTGGGGGACAGTTCTTGTGAATCTTTTGGGACACTTCTGTCTCTTTGTGCCCTTTAGCCTTTTGAAATGCTGCATTTTTCAAGTTTGTGTTGCTTCAGCTGTAAACCGAAAGCATCTTGCATCTTGAGATCAGATCAATGTGAAATCTAAACCCATAAGCCCACAGCCCATCTCCTAATGTGCATTAGACCATCACATGCGGATGCTTTCAACTGAAAGTGTATGTTAAAAACATAATTTGGCATCTCTTATGGACAGAAAGGGATGATCTTTGCTGATGTGCTCTTACAAGAGGAACCAGGCTGGGTTCTTTGACCAGGAAGCCCTCTGTCCTGCAGATGTTCCGCAGCACATGACTCAGATTGATGCTTGGACAGAACGTGACAGCAAGCTGTTGAGGAGAGACATTTAATTTGAACTGGGTGTTTTGGGTCGGGACGACATCCACAACCTGCAGGATTGCGGCCCTTGAGGACCTGAGCTGGACACCTTTGGTGTAAACTCTGCAATCCAAGCAATGCACTGCATCTTATTTGTTTGGTTTTGTTATTTTCTCAGTTGGGTCATCATAATTGATCATTAGGGATGTGACAATGATCCACGATTAGTAAAAAATCGGTTCAAACTGGTTAAAATGTCAGTTGATATAGAAGGAAAAAAAGAGTGGTCTGTAAACAAACTCCTGAACGCACACGCGCGGTGTTTCCCTACATTGATTCAGTCATGACGGGTCGCCACGGCTATATCGTTAGTCACTGCACCACTGTTTCACATGGACACCATAAATATTTCTTAATCGAAGCTGCTTCATCGCCCCTAGCTGCAAAGCAACAGTGCTCCACTGCTGTCAGTCATCTGTTCTGCACATGAACGCAGCACGTAGGGAGGTTTCTTGCACCGCGGAGGCCGGAACAAAACCGCATTGCAGATGTAAATCGCCCATAAGGCTTAAAAATATCAACTTCATAAAGAGGAAAGAGTTTTTTATTTATTCTTTTGAGTGGTTTCGGTTCACCATTGAATCAAACCACCTACACGGCCAAAATCAGATTCTCTCAATGAGATCATACTAAATTGGGAATTAAAAAAAAAAAAGTGGCATTGGTAATAATTTAGTTTAGAAAATTTACCTCAGATTAATCTCCCAGTATCAGCATTTTTATATATATATCTTAGGACCCTTTTGGGGGGGGGGGGGGGTTGTTCCATGGATCTCTTCTCATCCCTTTTTATCTCCCTTCGGTTTTCTTGGTGGTTAGCAATCAGTTTGGAGGCGCATCACCACCACTGAACTAGAGTGTGCCGAGGGTTGCATAGATGGATTGGCTGGAAATGTCTCATACTGCTGAGATCACAGAGATCTAATGTTGATCATTTCATCTCGCAGCCCAAGCTGCTCACACTGTCCAAATGGAAACATCTAAGCACATAATTACTGCTATGCTGGACACATTTGATATTTGTTTTTAATCCTGGATGACATTAATCAGACTGGAACTTGAGGAATATTTGCTTTGTGAGCTCAAACAATACTTTGCCATCCTGTAATGGTTTCTAACTCAACAAAGATGTGTTGCATAGCAACGCCACAGTGGTCCTGCCCATGACTACTTTTTTCTTTCTTTTTTTCCTTCAGCTGTTAACCTTTTAAACTAGATGTTTATTGCAAAAACGCCATTGTAGTGTAGAGCTGGGTGACGTGACCTTATCTCGATATTTTTTTGCTTTATCATGATTTATAGCTTAATGTTTTGACGTCTCCCCTAAAACACTTAATGTTGAATTCAACATCATCGTGCACAAAGACACCAGTAGGATTTAACAGAACTGTTAAGAGAAAAATCACAATGAAGTAAAATAAAGAAACCAGGGAACTGCAGTCATTGGCTTCTAACAAAAAACATTGTTCCCCCTACCGCCATGCACCCCCAGGCAATCAACAAAATTTCAGATTTTTAGTGTTCAGTTATGTTCTACTAGAGCTGGGCAATATGGCCTAAAATCACATTATACACTACTCACAAAAAGTTCTGGATATTCAACTTTTGGTTATAATTTAAGAAAAATACAAAATGTTCACACTTTATTGATATTAACTCATGAATGTTGGATATTTAACTGGAATTATGATGTGGTAATTCCTCCATCACAAACAATTTATTGAAAGAAAAGCTAACAACAATGGTGGGTTCCATATCAGTGATGCACAACCCAGGGTTGTGCATCACTGATATGGAATGTTTTTTTTGTTTTGTTTTTTTTAAATGTATTTCTAGTTTTATGTCATCTGAAGTCAATTCAGACGTGGCGGTAAAGTTGTGTAGAAACTCCGCTGCTCCGCTGTCCACAGTGGAGACACGAGCCCCAGGTCGCTCCCGCTGCAGCCATTTACCGCTCTCATGTTCTCTGGTTGTTAGATTTCCTGGTTTCAATGCAGCCATGGAAGATGTTCAGTGGAAGTAAGGATGAGTGATATGGACTAAAATATGTATTACAATCATTTCTGGTTTTTGCTACAGTGACGGTTAAAAAAAAACCCAAAAGCTATTAGCCTAGTATTTTGTATTATAAATCTATCACTACATTCTGCCGTGAGAGCCCTAAAATGATAATACAAGCCACTAAACTGCATCAATTAAGTTCCGTACACCTGTATTGCAAAACTAATAACACCAGTCAAACAAGTGCGAAATTTGAGAACAAATTCAACATTTATTCAAACAGTACAAACAGAAAAAAATAGCTTGGCTTAAAAAAATCACAAAGTAGTGCAACTACAACCTGATAAATTGAATGTATCGCTTTTATCGTGAGATGACAAGTTATTAACATGGGGAGCTTCTTTGAGGCTATATCCCCATCCCTAATTGAAAGACTCTAAAAATCACGGATCCAGATCACATATGCTCTTTGATTGAATCCTGGTCTGCTGATGAACTAGATCTGGGCGATGGATCGAAAGTTTACTGTTACCAAAATTTCCAATGACAACCCACGTGCACACCATTTTGTCCACGTTGGTACACAGAATGCAGAGATGCGAGTAAAGTAAAAGTCCTTGTACTTCAATTTTGACATCCTCAATATCAAGTTTCTTTTATTTGTTTTACAATGATTTGGCAACCCCCTGAAATTATTCTGGGACCCCAGTTTGAGACCCCTCTTTGGTATTCATTCAGTGTCATTGTTATCATCAGGATATTACATTGTTTTTAGATTTCCGCGCTCTGACGTCCTGTTGGTGTTTATGTCAGACTACAGCTTCATGCAGAAACCAGTTTTACTAAAAGTTCCTGTGTTTCAGCAGAAAACATAATAAATGTATGAGGAATAATTGTGTTTTTAATGATGTTTTCCAGCTGAGGACCTTTGGGGAAGCCCAACCCCCAACCAGACACCATGGGGGATGACAGCGAGTGGATGAAGCTTCCCATTGACCAGAAATGTGAACATAAGGTATCTGATATTTTTCCATAAGACAATAAAGCAGGACGGCAGCTAAATGTTGTCTTGTCACCTGTCAAACCTTCTGTTCGGACTCTGTTCTGCAGCAGAGATGATGCTGTGTTCGGACTCTGTTCTGCAGCAGAGATGATGTTTGCATCGCCTGGCAGTGACGACCGTTATTGCAGACATTATTTTATCACGCTGCCGTCGCACTGAATGAGCAGAAATCCGTGTTGCTGGCTGCAGTTGTTGTGTTAGATGGTCTGTACTGACATTCAGGTTTGTCAGCGTGAGCTGCAGGCGTGTTTTCTGAAGGTATCTGCTGAACAACTTCGACTTTAACATGAAACGCAGCAACAGAGCTGCACCCTGCTGTCATCGGGGATTAAACCAGAGTTTCTGCCCGATTAGCTTCTTCAGACTTGCTTACTCTGTTTGTTCAGATCCTTACTGGGCTTTACATACAGGATTAAACTAATATTGTCTTAGCAGAACCCTGTAATCCATGACAGCAGCCATGACATCAGTGTATTTATGTGCAATGACAACACAACAGCACGTAACTGGTGGCTGAACGTGGTCCCTGGTTTGAAGACGGTCAGATCTCATTAGTGATATTTGGATGGTTCTTATTTGTATTTATAAAACAGTAATGGTAAATTAGCAAATTCTTGAACACTTGTTTTAGGTTTATTTTTAATGTTTGCTGCATGTTGGAAGGAATTAAAACGGCCTGGAAAATCCTGTCTGACCTTTCAAAGATTAGAGAGACTGACTGCGTCTTCCCAGATTTTCCAAGGAGTCGATGTAATTCCTGAAGAAGAACTGCCTTCATTTTCTCTTGTGGATGTCCACCTTTGTTAATTATTTATTTCCCCTCTCCTGTGTTTACTGTTTCCCATGGCAACGTAGCTTTTACTTCCACCATCTGGCGACTACACTACATCCCAAATAATGCAAACTTTCTGATTCACTACTTTTGTAGATTTTCAGATGATCATGTCAGATGAGCTTTGTTTGTAAGATGATCATGAAATTGGGGAAATCAACATTCTGATAATGGCTGAAAAAGCTGTTAGCAAAAAGCTGTTTTTAATCAAGTTACTAACAGTGAATTTTGTCTTTTGAGATGTGCGCTCATGAAATGCTATTTTAATGACGTGGGCCTTTTTTTTTTTTTTTTTTTAGAAAAAACAAATAAACATCTACGAGTAGATTAAAGTTTGGTGGGATTGTCTCTCTCTCCTGGAGCTGGAAGTTAATTTTAGACTCTGCAGCAGGAAGAATAACAAGCAAACTGACTGCAGTCCAACTTTAGTTTCCTGCTTTCACCTCTATCTGACCTTTCAGACTCCTCACTTTGCATCCCAACTAAATTCTACTCTGGACATTTTGTCCAGATTGTGGGGGAAACTGTTCTAACCCTGCTGATGGATCAGCTGATCTGAGTGATGAAGTCTCTGTAGTTCCCAAATAAGCCTGGAAGAAAAGCTTCCAGTTTACCCCAGTGCACTCAAGCTAACCGTGAAGAGAAATGGGTCACTGCGTGGTTATCAACCTCCACCTTCCTGCAGGAGCTGGAAAGCTGTACTTTGGAGCAGATTTTAACCTTTTACTCTTTATCTGATGCAGGTGTGGAAAGCCCGACTGAACGGTTACGAAGAAGCTCTGAAATTATTCCAGAAGATAGAGGATGAGAAGAGTCCCGAGTGGGGGAAGTACCTGGGACTGATAAAGAAATTTGTCACCGACTCCAATGCCGTGGCTCAGCTTAAAGGCCTGGAAGCCGCGCTGGCCTTCGTCGAGAATGCCCATGTGGCTGGGAAGTAAGTTCTGGTGCTGCATGTTCAGGAGGCTTGTTTCTGATGGCTGTTTCTCTAAACAGCCATGGTGGTGCGTTACTCATGTTGTGGTGAGGTCTGCGTAAAGGCTCATCAGGACAGGATTGTCCAAGCGGCAACCTCCAGCAAGAAAAGTGAAGCTGACCTGAAAGTCTGGAAAATTGCCGCTTACCCCTCATCCACTAGAGCCTGGCTCCAAAACAGAGCAAATCCCCACAGACTCTAGGGCTGTCAACAAATATTCCAAATTCGAATATATATTCGAATATTGATAAAAACCAGCCATTCGGGTGTAAAAATCAATATTTGAATATTAAATAAACAGTGGGAAAAATAACCTACTACATTAGGTCTACATTTGCTACACTGGTTTGATTATAAGCCGACTGTTTCAAGTTGTTTCATCTTTATTACAGCTTTTTCGGAGCATTCAATGTTCGTTAATTCAATTTTAAATTTTTTGGGACCTTTCTTTTTTTTTTTTTTTTTCTTCCCTCTCTCTTTTTTTTTTTTTTTTTTTTTCTTTTTCTTTCTTTTTTTTTTTTTTTTTTTTTTTCCCCCTCCAATTGCTCGCAGAAGTTACGGGGAGATGCGTGGGGGCGGGTGAGCTGCAGCGAGTTCAATTTCTAATTTCCTGGGCATTGGAAAAGATGTTAATATTGAAATAAACATAAAAAAAAAATACCTATAGACTAATCCAGCCAAATGCCACAACTAAACCGTCCGCCATTGCCTGGGAAGCATTTCTGTACATCTGTAATTAGAACAGATGAAAATCGGACTTTTTTCTTAACAACATGGAGGAAATCTGGAAGGACTGTCACATTCCTGGTTGTTGGAACAACAGAGGAAAACCATAATTGTGGTAATAAGTGAATAAGAAGATCAGGGACATTTCTTTGATGGGGATGCTGCTGTCTGTGACAGAAGTCGGACGGTGGACGGTGCTGCTGCTCAGTCCACCGATGTCGGTGTGTTCATATCAGGGATGAATATCGGACACACAGAGCAGAGGAGGAATAACTTGCTGCCACGGTGGAGAAAACACTGGATTTAATCCCCAACAACAAAAATGGTAAATTATGGTGAACACTCATTAATCTGACACTTTATTTCACGTATCTATGCTCCCGAAAATGACGCACCACATAACATTATTCTAGCTAATGCTAACAGAGACGGCTGTGGTTTTGCTGCGAGTTAATGATTAATATGGGAGATAATGTCAAATATAACGTTATTTGCTTTGATCAGGGCAACGTTGGGACCAGAAAATAAAAACAGTTCAGTCGCAAACACAAACAGATTACGTAGACGGTGTCCAGCAGCCTACAGTTTCATCTGCAGGACATGTGAAGGCTACGTGATCTGTACAGTCCTTAAACGATACCAAAAGCCAAATACGTAATGAAATAGAAAAGTAACGACTAGGGATGGGCACAATTAATCGATAATTCATCGATCATTAAGAATTTTTGTGATCACATAATTTTTTTTCGCTCATCTGACGGTGTTATAAAAACAGAGTTCGTTCATGTAGTGTACGTCTTGAAGCTATGTCAGGGATGGGCAACTCCAATCTTCAAGGGCCAGCATCCTGCAGGTATTAGGAGTTTCCTGGCTGCAACAGCCTTGACTTCAATCAATGGGTGATTGTGCAGAGCTTGTTCGGAAGCTCTGCACAGGTCACAAGGTGTGTTACCACAGGGAAATGCCTAATACCTGTAGGATGCCGGCCCTTGAGGATCGGAGTTGCCAATCCATGAGCTATGTAATAAATTTCACTTTATGGTGGTAATAAAATATCGTACCAGCGGGGGGTGATGTTGCCTAAAGACGACAGAGAAAGCCGTCTGCGAGCTGTTGTCTTCCCCGTCAGAGCAGCTCAAAGGAAGGCTCGTCCAAACACGAAGCGAGCACGGCGAAGTCTGGTGTGGGACCATTTCGCGTTAGAAAATGACACCTCACATGGTTAATACTGCGACATGTTTTGTAAAAACAACTCGACAACAACCCCCATGATGTACCATTTTAAAAAAATGCTCCCCTGATCGAGCTTAAAGGTAACGAATCCTCCGTTCAACCCACTGTTGTCTGTCTGAAGCTGGAGGAGCTGTGATGCAAAGCGGGCAAACAAACTAACGGAGGGAAAAATGTAAAATGATTAAAGTGGATATGTTGCCCAGAAGTGTCATCGATGGGAAAGGTTTCCGAGATTTAATGAATTTACTCGAACCAGTCTCAGTTTCCTTCACGGCGCACCATTACCAGGCTCATTGAAACATGAGAAGTGAAAGCAGAAGCTGCTAAACAAGTTAGCCACAGCAGCTAGCGTTGCCATAACAGATTGATGGACTGTTTTAACAGCAGAGAGCTACCTCACCATAACATGCCACTACTGCCAACCTTCTCGCTGAGAAGATGATTGAGGTTGTAAAGCCTCAATCCCTGAGAGTTTAAATAAATACGTATTTTAGAAAAATAAAAGTCTGCCTGTTGTATGCGGAATCATTTTTTAACATGCGTTTCTTAATGATTAAATCAATAATTGATCATTAATTCTCCTGACGATCCATCAAAAAGATGTTCGCAAATGCCCATCCCTAGTAACAACCTTTGAAAGAGTTTAGTTTTTTAAACTTTGATAAGTAATCACGAGATGTGCGTGCTATTCCAGAGTGGCTTGTGATTAAAGCCAGTTTCCAGAGATGAATAATAGTTTGAATTAATACTCTGATGTAAAGAAAATGTCAGAATACTTTAGAGATTTGCCACATTGCTCAAATGGGTATTCAGATTTATTCGAATTATGTGTTAATTTTAGAGCAAATATTTGAAATTCATTCTGAAGCAATTTTGACAGCCCTAATAGACTCCCATGTTAAAGGTAGAGTCCAAAGTCCCCCCAGCGTAAACTCTGTTTGCAAACAACAGTATTCAAACTGAGCGCCCCTGTCTCGCCTTGTTCTTCAGCCTATTCAGCTTCAAGCTTCTCCTTCAGAGCTCAGAAGTGGGTAAAAGCCAAACCAATATTAACCCTGGTTTTCCAAAGTGCACTATCTCAAGCTCTTATCTTTTCTTCGGTGCATCTGCCGTTTTCTTTTTTTTTTTTTTTTTTTTTTCCTTTGAGAGTTCGAGTGACTGGCGTCTGCTCCAATCATGAGCTTATTTCCACACAGCGTCATGCTCTTAGCTCTGTCATTGGCTGCCGATATAAACAGAAATCTCCACCCAGAAACGTTCCGAACACAACAAAACAATACAAAAGAGCGAATTACAGGCAGGGGGAGAGAGAGTTGCATTCAAATGCACCACGGCACGCGAGTAGAGGCCCAAAGGCGCGGTTTGAGATGGATTTCATTTGCTCAAGTCTAACGTTTATTTTCACGGGGGGAACTTCGGGCTCTACTCTATTTTTTCAGCCTGGTTCAAAACATCATTTTAGAGTTTACCTTCATGTCAACTGTGAGGGGGTGAATCATTTTATAACTCGTATCAGATATTTACCAGTTCATTCTGGTTTGTTGTTTCCTCCTCCTGACAACAATAACTGCTTCCATTTGTCAAAGAACAGTCATACAAGTTTTGGAGGGTCTATTCCTCAAGCAGAACCTGGACCTTGTCTTTCGATGATGATGATGGCGCGGGTGGGCGCTTGCATGTTGGTTCAGAGATGTTTGTTAAAATGGGGATTTTTTGATACTTGTGCTCCTGCTGCTGTCCAGTGAATTTCGATGTGCGCCGCCATCTTCCAAAGTGAAGAAAAGTCACTCGTTGCACGTTTCGGTCCAGTCGGAGCATATGCTGTAAGAACGCAGCCTGACAACTCTCTAATTCAACGTTTACATGATACCACCTAGGTTTGGGGGAAAAACTATTCTACCTCTGTGAAACTGAATGACAATCCTTTGGACTTTGCACTTTTCATTCAGAATGAGAGACAAGGATTATTTTTACTCAGAGCTTTCAAATCGATTGCCTCTGGTCTATCTACCGCCAAATTGCCCCTCTGCTTCACATCCCTGATCAGTTTGGATCAGAGGCTTCATCGGATGACTTCTTAAAGTCCAACTACACCCATTGCAAAATTTTGCACAGTGCAAGGGACTGGGGGGGGGGATTGCTGGGGGTGAGGTGGGGGTGCATGGTAGGCAGGATTTATTCAGTCAGCTCAGCAGATATTTGACAGATGGAGAGCGATCCAGACTCAGAAAGGCTCTTCACATTTACTTCTTAAAGGCTTAACATTTTCTTTTTCTTTTTTCTCCTTTCTTGTCCTGTCCAGCATCGTAGCGAGCAGAATGGCGATCTGGTTGCTTTATTGTGTTGAACAGATTTGCATTGCCAAGGGGAGCTTTGTGAATATAAGGCTTCTCTTGATATTCTGAGTTTATTCATTTTACTTCTTTAATTAACTATTTGTTTATAACGGCATTTTACATCATATTGCTAGACTTGACAAGAAGCAAATGAAAGTTGAAAGAACAACTAGTAAGGAGTGGAACAAAGAGAAAAGACTGAAGAAAAGAGAGAGAGTCAGAGAGGGAAAAAAACATGGATACACTTGCACAGTCAGCTGATGCTTCTCCACAGAAACCCCTGAACAACATTCCAATGGTCCTTGCTGGAAAACAAAACTAGCAATTCCCTGCATGTGACTTATATATTATAAGATCATACAAACACACACAGAACTACGCAGAAAGGAAGTTAAACCTGGTCAGAGCAACGGTAAGCAGCATCCGGGTGTCATCATGCAGAATAAAAGGTTCTCTGTGGTGATGCAGTCATGCAGATGCAACCTCGTCTCTGCAAGGAGACACATTTGCTTTAACAGCAACATGTTGCTCATAACTGGAAAAGTTTGACATGCGGCATCTTTCTAAGAGTAACCCGATGGTTAGTTTGACAAGCAGCTTTCACAGATAATCACGTTATTCTTTATTTACGGTGCAGGCATAGTAAATGCATTTTGCATTCGGAAATGACTAATGGGAGCAACACTAGGGCACTTGGCTCAGAGAAATCCCAACAGGTGCTTCTGTATGAGGTTTGAACGGCTAAAGCTGGTTTTACCAGAAGGTGGGGTTTGTGGCATTTTTAACCCTCAAAATCAATGTTGGGAGCCGCACAGACTACAAAACATACAAAACAACATATTTTAGGTGCACTACCCCTTTTAAAAATCATAAGTAACGGAGGGAAAAGTGAAATTATATTCATTTTCCACTTAAACATGTTCTGTTTGCAGGATTTTGTCCAGAATTTATGGGGAACAAAATGTGTGGAAGTGGCAGCTCTCCGTTTGTACCCAGCTACATGGAACTCTACAGTGTTTTTGTTGACGGAGTTGGAACGATGTTTGTTAGCTGAGTTTTAATTCTCTGCAGTCTCTGTCCAAGACTTTTACCTTCTGTCCTAAAATCTGCTTCCCAGAGCTGAAAACTGCTCGCAGCCTTCATTTTGGGAAGAAGCTGTTTTTGTTTAAAAGTCTACTTCATGTCAAACTATACAAATAATGTTGGTGTGAAAAACTAATCGTGGTTTTTGTGTGTTTGACTGAGCAGCAAGCTGCCGTGCAAGAAAGTGTTTTTCTAGTTTTCATCCGTGTTGCCAGACATGATTATAGACCGCACAGCCAGACTCTGTTGGCTCCTGGACAGGACTGTGTACCATCTAAGTGCTTCTGTCTTGTTTGGCCCGTGTTTAGCGTCTCCCGCTGGCTGGGTGGGGGGATGGTTTCCCAAATATGAGGTTTAGACATTCATAAAGGTCCAGATGTAATCAGATGCAGGTTGTAGCTGTTCTGTCAGAGGTAACAGAAAGTTGTACACATAAGCAAGCAAAGATGCTCATAAATCTGGTTCCATTAGCCAAAGAAATGTTTGGTTTTTGAGGAGATGCAGCAGTGGACAGGGTGAAACTTTCATGGCTGTCAACAAATGGCTTCCTCCTTTTAAAAAAAAAAATGTAAAAGGCTACAATCACTGCGTTTACATGCAGCCAATAACTCTTTCATAACTGGAATTTAGCAATAACCCGGTTGCGCACGGCCATGTAAACACTGGCAAAAACCCGAATGTGCTCATTTTCGGGTTTTTAAAAACCCGAATATTACCCCTGGGTTACTCCTTTTCTAACCGGAATAATTGGTCATGTAAACGCTTATTGGAATATCTTCATTGAAAGGAATATTTAATTGTGTTTTCTGCGCATGCTCTATCTGCAAGCTTTTTTGGCGTTTTGATTAAATTACAGGGAGTATTTTGTACTAGCGATCAGACAGTGCTCTGCACAGCTTGCTAGTTTATACATCACCATGGCAACACGCATCCCGAGAGGAGCTGGTGTGCAAACGGTTACTTCGCGGGGCTCCATCACTCATCTGGAAAAGTTTGGTGAAGATGTGATAGAGGAAAGTTCACTGACTCCAGCCGGAGTCAGCAAGCAAAGGGGAGGGGGGGGTGTTTGTTTGTTTTATTTTCCATCTGATTTAGTTCCACATGTTAAAGTGGCCTGGGTCAGATTTGTGCTGTTTTCTCTGCAGTGTGAGCTCTGTCTGACTAGCTGTGTTCTTTTGCTTCAGGACGACGGGGGAAGTGGTGTCAGGTGTTGTGACCAAAGTGTTCAACCAGCCGAAGGCGCGAGCCAAGGAGCTGGGCATGGACATCTGCTTCATGTACATAGAGATCGAGAAGGCCGAGGTGGTTCAGGACGAGCTGCTCAAAGGACTGGACAACAAGAACCCCAAGATAGTGGTGGCGTGCATCGAGACGCTCCGCAAGGCTCTGGGGTCAGTGCTGCTGCCACCAAATGTTTCTTTTTACTAATTTTTTATGGAAATGTTTATTTTGAAAGACTTCTTAAGTGAAAATAAGGTCTGTTTTTCTGTTTGAAAGCAACTATTACGGAGTTGTATAGAACAGGACATCTTTGCTGCATTTCAACCCAGATATTTATGTTAGGGCTGGGCGATATGGACCAAATATCATACTACAATATATTTATTTAAGATGACAATATATGATTTATACTGTTATTTTTACCCTAATTTGTCTGCAAGTTTTATTTCATATCAAACAGCTGTTTTTTAGTATTGAAAACATGTTCAGCGTAAAGGTATCGCTCCACTGCAGTGATGGAACTGACAAAACACTGGTTAGAAATGTTTGTTAAATCAAAGTAATTAAATATAATTGGCTGGTTTTAAAAGATTTCTTTGTAAAAGTCTTGGGGAGGATCGTCCTCCAGAGAGTTTAAATAATAAGGGTGGAAAAAAATATCGATGCACTGAAATATCACAATATTTTCATATGCCGATACCATATCTATATTTTAAAACGTGGTATCGATCTATTTTACTCATGAAATCTCGTGAGATATCATTGTTTTGTTACAAAATCTCATGAGATTTCATAAAATACTGTGAGATGTCACCGTTTTATGAAATCTCGCGCTATTTCGTGAGATCTCATGAGATGTCAGTAAAATAGATCGATACCACGTTTTAAAATATAGATATGGTATCAGCATACACCGAAATAATGCGATATTTCAGTGTATTGATATTTTTTCCCACCCAGATTAAATAACCAGGTGACCTCTTTGTAGTTAGTCGAGGTGCAGCCGGGTCATTATGACAAAATAAAGCAAAAAAATTTGCACAACTAATACCGCGATATAACGATATGTGGAAATATCATATCTCCCTCATGTAAATATTATATCGCAATATCATATCAGTATATCGCACAGCCCTAATTTATCTATTGGGGTTTTTGAAGAGTAAAAATGATGTTAACTCCTTGTCATGTTTTTATCCTCTCACAGTGATTTTGGGTCCAAGATCGTGACATTGAAGCCAGTTGTGAAAATTTTAGCCAAACAGTTTGAGTCCCGAGAGAAAGCGGTGAGAGACGAAGCCAAGCTGCTCGCTGTAGAAATCTACAAATGGATCAGAGATGCTCTGAGACCTCCGCTGCAGAATATCAACTCCGTACAGGTGGGACGCACTTGTAGTCACACACTGTACATCGTTTATGCCAAGCTTTCAGAGCTGACATTTAAATCAACAAGTCGTCTTTCCTCTGTCCCTGCAGCTGAAAGAGCTGGAGGAGGAGTGGGTGAAGCTGCCTTCATCTCCTCCCAAGCAGACCAGGTTCCTGCGCTCCCAGCAGGACCTGAAGGCAAAGTTCGAGCAGCAACAAGCACAAGGCGGGGAGCAGTCTGACGGTGGGTTGGACTGAGATCTGCTAGCTACTTAACTGCTTTCTCTCATGCTGGAGAGTCATGTTCTTTTATTTCCCTCCTTCAGGAGAGGATGAGGAGGAGACGGCAGCAGCTGTGGATCCGTATGAGCTGCTGGAACCTGTAGAGATTCTGTCCAAGATGCCCAAAGACTTCTATGAGAAAATAGTGAGTGTGTCCAGCTACAGATGGTTCAAAGATCCATTAAACCAAATTCAACCTGGAGATCAGACATTCAGATCAGTTTTCTCCTCTTCTTTCAAACTTCAGCCGATACTGAAGTGAATAAACGCAGAAGTATCTAAAGTGGTAGCTAAATCACCATGGTAACTGGTGCTGAACTCTTTAAACTCTGAACTCAACAGGTTAAAGCCGGTAGCAGTAAAACCAGCTCCCCAAGGATAAACCGTGGACCTGATGCTTTTTGTCTTTCCTCTGTTATTCTGCAGGAAGCTAAAAAGTGGCAGGAAAGAAAAGAAGCTCTGGAAGCTGTGGAGGCTTTGGCCAAGAACCCCAAACTGGAGAATGGAGACTACGGAGATCTGGTCAGAGCCCTGAAGAAGGTAAAGACTCAAACACAATGCCCAGACTGCCTCTGCTGGGTTGATTCTCATAAAGGCTGCAACATTATTTGGTATCCAGATTACGTTTGGATCATTGCTGATGGATGCGGACGGACCGCAGCGCCGAGCATCTGATCTGTCTTTGCTCCGAACAGTCACCTGTTGGTGTTGGGGAAAGCTACAGGGAATGTTGTGTGAACTGTCCAGTTATGCTACACTGGATCTGTGTTTCAGGTTGTGGGGAAAGATGCCAACGTGATGCTGGTGTCAATGGCAGCAAAATGTCTGGCCGGATTGGCCACCGGCCTCAGGAAGAAGTTTGGAACATATGCAGGACAAGTGAGTACATTTTAACAGGAGCGGCAGACTTTTCCTGGACTTTTAAAGGAAAATGTTTGTTTTGTGATCATCTGTGAATAAGGGATGTCAGTAAAGACAGAACCAGGTATCCAACCACATCCTCCTCACACTTTTGTCTTTAAGGTGGTTCCAACTATTCTGGAGAAGTTCAAGGAGAAGAAGCCGCAGGTGGTTCAGGCCCTGCAGGAGGCGATTGATGCCATCTTCCTCACCGTGAGTAAAGTCCTGCTCGGTTCTCAGGATGGAGCTTTGACTGCAGAACCAGCTGCTGTGATGAAGCTTTTCAGCTTCTGTTGGCTTCATGTACATTCCACCGAACGTCTGCACCATTTCTGGAACATGTAGTTTGACTTTAGATGGATTCATGTGTTATCTCCGGCCTGCTCAGCTAAATGCACGTCCGATTCCTAATCTGATAGCTGCTGCTGTTCACGGAGCTTCTAACATCTTTCCAGTTGCATCCTGATGGGCTGATGGTTTCTACTTAGCTTGGCTAATGTCTTTCTCTCTCCCAGACGACTCTCCAGAATCTGTCGGAGGACGTTCTTGCTGTGATGGACAATAAGAACCCGTCCATTAAGCAGCAGGCCTCTCTGTTTCTGGCTCGCTCATTCAGACACTGCACACAGGCCACGCTGCCTAAGAGCGTCCTCAAACCTCTCTGTGCCGCACTCATCAAGGTACTGACATCAAGATGGACACGTCCATCTTCACCTTCTGCTTTCCCCGCAGCAGATGCAGTGATCTGAAAATGCTGCTGTCTTTTCTTTTAACCATTTCAGCAAGTGAACGACTCGGCTCCAGAGGTCCGTGACGCCGCCTTCGAAGCTCTGGGGACGGCCATGAAGGTGGTGGGAGAGAAAGCTGTCAATCCGTTCCTGGCTGACCTGGATAAACTCAAGCTGGATAAGGTGAGGAGCTGAAGACCATGGGAGGGAGGGAAGCTCCTGTTTTAGTCATGAACTGCCAATCATGTCACTTTTTTTTTCTCGTAGATTAAGGAGTGTGCAGAAAAAGTGGAGCTCCCTGGAGGAAGGAAGGGTGCGGGAGGAGGAGGAGGAGCGGTGGAAAAGAAGCCTGCTGCTAAAGCCGCTCCTCCAGCTGAAGCTCCTCCCAAATCTTCTGGTCCACCTAAGAAAAGCCAAACAGCTGCTGCCAGCAAGGTAAGTAAACCTGACTGTTGCTGCAGTTTTTCTGCAGTTACGAGTTGATCTGGAATCTTTCCGTCCGTTTCCTGCAGGTGTCGGCGGGTCCAGCTAAAAAAGGCAAAGCGGCATCTGCAGCTGGAGGAAAAACAAAGAAGACCTCTGATAGCAAAGATCTCACAGAGACTGAACTGTCTGTAAGTTTCTGGTAAAAATGAGAGAACACACAAAAGCCGAGATCAACAAGCAGCACAGTTATTAAAACAAACCAGTTTGTTTTCCTGCTGGTGTCACATGTTCACCCAGCCAACATCAAACTGCAGCTTCCAGCAGGATTGGACCCTTTTCCCATTCACTCCAACATGTTTCATATGAAGCCAGACAACAGGGAAAAACACCGTTTTTATATCTGAGGCAGTCAGGTCTTTATTCAAACGACCAAAACTGCATTTGAGTTGTGGTTATTCTGGGAGCTGGATCATCCCAACACGAACAACCAGGTGCTGATTTTGAATTTCTGCTCACATAAACGTTTTGTCTCGTCAGACTGAAGCCTGTGAGGACCTAGCAGCAGGCGTACTTCCTGCTTCCTGTCTGCAGCAGCTGGACTCGGCCAACTGGAAGGAGAGACTGGCCAGTATGGAGGAGTTCCAGAAGGTACAAACTTCCTGGTTGCTCAAATATTTTAGATAACTTTAACCCTTAAAACTCCACCAGATCTCCGAGGTCTGTCTCTTCTATAATCATCAGTTCTATCATCATAGTGTATAACTGGGGGGTAAGTTGTAATAGTTCACCCTTTAGGTGATCTACAGAAGTTTTCCAGCATTTACATCCCATCCAGGAGGTTTACAATCTCCACAATGATCCATAACAACACGTCGGGCCGATCCGTCTGTTAATCCCTCGCTCCATTCTTCCCTCACTCGTGAACAAGACACAGATACTTGAACTCCTCCACCTGGAGCAGGACCTCACCTGCGACCCGAAGAGGTCACTCCACTCTTGTCATATGAACACAGTGGCGTAAATAACTCATCACACTCACTACACCAGCTTTTCCCAAACTGTGGAGTCCCAAGTAAAACAAACGGGCTAATAAATAATAATATTATGGATGTCAAAATTAATGTGCTGATACAGAGATTAATCTGTGAAGTTGGCACGTTATTTTCAAAACAACCAAGTTATTACTCATGTCATATTAAAACCTCCATATTTGGCATTTTCTCATTAAGAGAGGCATGATATTGGGATTGTAAACGTTTTCTTTAAGTGGTGAGCCAAATTTCCTAAAACATTTTATCCTCCTTATTTATGAAGTTTATATCTTTAGAGCTGTCTGGCCGTTTCACATCAGGTCTGTGTGCCACGTTCTGGATGCGCCACCGTTTTGTTCTGACCTCACAGATGGCCGACAGCAGACCTGCTGCTGCTGGAGGCGACGATGCAGCTTCAGTCAAGAAATGTTGACGTTGTCCATGTAATACATTTAGCTAATTCTCGGCATTCTGAAGGTGAGGCGCTAATAATGTAGCCGTGGTGGGTTTTTTAACCCAGATTTTTAAACCGAATCACAAAGCATCATTTCATTCCTAAATACCAGCATTTTTTCTCCTGAAACCAAGACTTGAGAGAATGATATGCAGATGAGAGAAGGTTTGGTCACTGTTGATCTGTGTGTTATTTCTATAAAGTACTGTTAGTAATAAATTCTGTTTTCTGGTTCTGGTTGGCCTTAATGGTGTTATATCTATTGATATGTTCATTTTACATCATTTTAGCCTCATAATCTGACAACTGAGGCTGAGCTGGAAAATAATGTCTTGATGCTGACTGGGATTAAAAGGGTTGAGTCTACCTTCATATTGAGGAGCAAAAATGGAAAGTGACTTGGAGTTTGAAGGGTTAAGAAATGTTGCTGAAGTTGTGTAAAAGGTTGATGTGTTGCTGCCCGTCTGAGAGCAGATCTAGTGGTGTTAATGTGTGAATGGGTTTGTGTTTGCAGGCTGTGGAGACCATGGACAAGGCGGTGATGCCCTGCCAGGCTTTGGTCAAGATGTTGGCCAAGAAACCGGGCTGGAAGGAGACAAACTTCCAGGTAACAGCTGGACTTGCAGCAACACTACCTAAGTGTTAAAACTCCGAGCTTCTAACTTGTTTTTATGGTCGCCATGGTTACTCAGATGATGAAAGGAAAACTGAGTCTGTACACCAGCAGTAGTTCCCAATGTGATTGGATATCACCAACAAATGAAGTGATGTTTCAGGCCTGAGCCCTGCCTCAGTCATAAGACATAGAGATGCATCTGCTTCCTTCTCACCCTGAAACAAACTTTATTAAAACATAATATATATAACGGAATAGATAATTCTTGAAAAGTGCAGATTAAACATTCCTGAGGTTTGAAAAAATCTAATTCAAGCTATTTTACAACAACTCAGACAGTTTTACATTACATTTGAAATACACATGTGCAGCGGTGTCACCGGTGATCCCCGTGGTTTTAAAAGGGTTAAAGCAGTAGCCTTTCATATCACTGATGACATTGTTCCTGTCCTGCCTGTGGAACAGGATGTTTTCTTTTGAAGCTGCTTAAAATTCAACATATCAGTTAGCAGGTCAGAGCTACTCTGCGAGAGAGGTTCTGCTGAAATGTTGGGGCGCCCTGCCTCTACAGCCCTAGTTTACTGATGCATTTACTGTAGTCTTACGCCTCATTCTGGCAGTGATGAGCAGGTGAAGCCTCACAAAACACGTACGCTTTCCTTACAGTTATACTGAAATATGATGAAAGGCTTCACTGACATCTGGTGCACAAATGGCGCCATAGCAACCCCCCAGCATCACAGCTGAAGCACTAACAGGGATCTAATCTGAATTAGCAGCTGATTAAAAAAGTTAAATTTCACTTATTTGTAAATTTATTTTGCCCAGATTTTTTTTACCCCCAATTTTGGAGAGAAAAGTCTAAATTGCTGAGTTGTTGATGTGAAAAAAAAAAACTATTAATCCTGAAGCGCACAGACTGGTGGAGTTATAGGAAGCAAACTGCAGGGAGTATAGAACAGGAATGCATGTAGACTTAGTATTCCTTTTTATTGCTATTATTATCTTAAATAATTTTCTTATTTTACTCCTTAACTTGTTTCTAATTTATTTCCGGTTTTATTTTTTTTAAGTTATATTTGAAGTTGAGTTTTGGTGGTTCAATAAACACTTTTTTTAAAATCAATGAATAATTGTGTATATTAGTCGTGATTTTAATATCAGTCAAAATAATCGTGATTATAATTTTTTCCATAATAGTCCAGCCCTACTGCTGTGTCACTGATGGTGGAAGTAAACTGTAATGTGAGTTAACTCAGCGATGCTCTGTTCTCATCATGTGACCTGGTGCAGGTGATGCAGATGAAGCTGCACATCGTGGCTCTTGTCGCTCAGAGGGGCCAGTTCTCCAAGACGTCGGCCTCCGTGGTTTTGGACGGCTTAGTGGACAAGGTTGGAGACGTTAAGTGTGGAGGAAATGCCAAAGAAGGACTGACGGCGATCGGACAGGCGTGCTCGCTGCCATGGACGGCAGAGCAGGTCTGAAAACACTTCCTTTGCTTGAGTTAACCTCATAAAACCTGGAAAGATGATGATGATGATGATAATGATGATGATAATGATGGGTGTTTAATGTTGACCTGGTTTGTGTTTTTGTGTCAGGTCGTTTCCATGGCATTTTCACAGAAGAACCCCAAAAACCAGGCGGAGGCGCTGAACTGGTTGGCCAACGCTATGAAGGAGTTTGGCTTTGCTGGGTAACTTGTCATTCTTCCTTCATCCAGTTTACGTGACTGACAGGTTGCTCCAGTAGCTGCACACGACATGTTCTAGTGTAAACCAGGGTAACATGTTCCGCTGACCTTTAACCTCTGGGTCCTTCAGGATAAACGTGAAGGCGTTCATCAACAACGTGAAGACTGCTCTGGCTGCGACCAACCCCGCCGTGCGGACGGCGGCCATCACCCTGCTGGGAGTCATGTACCTCTACATGGGAGCGCCGCTGCGCATGTTCTTTGAAGATGAGAAACCGGCTCTCCTGGTCCAGATAGACGCAGAGTTTGAGAAGGTACGGATGTTCATGGAGGCTCCGCATCCCCAACATGGCCTTTCCTGCAGGGATAAATAAACCTTTACGTCCCCCACAGATGCAGGGTCAGTCTCCTCCAGCTCCGATCAGATTCACCAAGAAGGCTGCAGCAGATGAGGAAGATGAAGGTGAAGAGCAGGATGAAGATGGAGGTGGAGGAGGAGGAGGGCAAGACATCATGGACTTACTACCTCGAACAGATATCTGGTAAGAAAATGCGCAAAGCTCTTTAATGCTCAAGTATTTTCTCTCTTGTAAATCAGATTTTGTTGGTTAAAATAATTTACTTGTTTTGTCTCCTTGTCTTTGTTTCCGTCCTCTCTCTCAGTGACAAGATCACATCCGACCTGGTGTCCAAGATCGGGGACAAGAACTGGAAGATCAGGAAGGAGGGTCTGGATGAGGCTGCAGCCATCATCTCGGAGGCCAAATTCATCACAGCCAACATCGGAGAGCTGCCTCTGGCCCTGAAAGGACGACTCAACGACTCCAACAAGATCCTGGTGAGCTAGAAAAGCTGGTTTATAGGATCTAACAGACAGCAGAGCGTAGCCCCAACGCAAAAGTTGTGGGTGCGGGTGGTTTTGAGGTTGCATTTGGCGGCTTCAGATAAAAGTACAACTGAGGTTTGAATGTGATCCATTGTATTGTAACTCCAGCTACTGCAGGGAGACTCTCGGAGACCACCACCGTCTTTTATGGTCTTTATTTGAACTCTATAACAGAGCTGCTGTCTCAGCTACAGTCGCGCTACTTAAAAAAATGAACACCCCTTGCAGGGCTTTCAGTTTTATTTATAATAATAATAATACATTTTATTTGTATCGCGCTTTTCATAAAACTCAAAGCTGCTGTACAAGTCAAAAGATAAAACAACAAGATGGGAGAACAGTTAAAAACAAAAGCAAAACCAGATAAAATAGCATACAGTTCAATAATAATGTTCAAAAGTTAAAAAATTCAATGTTAAAACATAGTAGTCCAAAGACATTAGGTGATGAAAGTGGAACGAAATAGGTGAGTTTTAAGTTCTGTTTTAAAAGCGGTGGGGTCAGTTGTGCTGCGGATGTGCTGGGGGAGAGAATTTCAGAGGGTAGGGGCAATGACAGAAAAGGCCCTGTCCCCCCAGGTTCTGTGCTTGGTCCTGGGAATGATGAGGAGGTCGGCAGTAGCAGAACGGAGGGGACAGGAGGGGATGTACGGGTGAAGCATGTCTTTAAGATAAGAGGGGGCCGGGTATGGAGGGCTTTGTGAGTAAGTAAGAACAGGGAGCCAGTGAAGGTTTTTGAGAACAGGGGTGATGTGGTTTCGGGAGCGAGTGTGGGTAAGGAGACGAGCTGCAGAATTTTGGACATACTGAAGTTTATTGAGGAGATTGGTTGAATGAAATGAAATGAAATGAAATGAAAAATACTTTATTCATCCCCGAAGGGAAATTCAGTATTGTAAAAGCTCACTTTTTTTTTTTTTTTTTTTTTTTTTTTTTTTTTTTTTTTAATAAATAAACAAAAAGTCAGTTAGTCTTGTTCTTTAGGGTAATGGTTGCTGGCAGGAATGAATTATGGATTATTATTATGGAAATTATTATTATGGAATGCCATAAAGGATGCTGTTGCAGTAATCGATACGGGATGTAATGAAGGCATGGACGAGTATTTCGGCTGTAGGGAAAGTAAGTGAGGGGCGGATGCGGGCGATGTTTTTGAGGTGATGAAAAGATATTTATGCATATCTTGTGATGCCATTACCTCAAGAATGGCACAAAAACAAAGACTGTTAATGGATCAGTCATCCAGTCTGCTGAACATAAATGTCGGAACCAGTTTTTCCACGTCACTCTGACACATCAGTCCTTTAATCGTGGAAATGTCCCTGAGGTGATAAAAGGCCGTTTTGTTAAGTAATTTAACGTGACTGTTAGATTCAGGTCAGAATCCAAAATAAAACCCAGATGTCGGATCTGGTTTGTGCAACACACGGACGGATGACGTTTACCTGGTTTTGTTGGTGAACGAGTTGTTGTGCTGATCAGCTGTTGTGGGTCAGACGTGATCTTTTCAGGGCAGTGATGATATTTGTGGGGCAATGTGATGAATTGACCGGGATGTTTAACTCTGAGATTTATTGTGAAATGAAATAATTGTGAGATTCCTGCATCACAACAAGCATGATGTTTTGGGTGTGCAGGTGCAGCAGACGCTGACTATTCTGCAGCAGCTGGCTACAGCCATGGGACCTGGACTCAAGCAGCACGTTAAAGCTCTGGGAATCCCCGTCATCACCGTACTGGGAGACAGCAAGGTACACACACCCCTGTTATCTGTGTTATCAACCACAATGAAAACACATTCATGCTTAAAACATGTCTGTCCATCTGCAGCATAATGTAAGGACGGCTGCCATGGCGACGCTGCAGGCCTGGGTGGAGCAGACTGGGATGAAGGACTGGCTGGAGGGAGAAGACCTCTCTGAGGAGCTGAAGAGGGAGAATCCCTTCCTCCGACAGGAGGTGGGGAATCTCTTCTTCTGGAGAGATGTTCAGGTGAAGCGGCACAGATGATGCACATCAGACTCACTCCTCTTCATCACCCAGGTGCTCGGCTGGTTGGCAGAGAAGCTGCCCACCCTGAGGACGGTCCCCGGGGACCTGATGCTGTGCATCCCTCAGCTCTACGCCTGCCTGGAGGACAGAAACGGAGACGTGAGGAAGAAGGCCCAGGACGCCCTGCCCACCTTCATGATGCATCTGGGCTACGACAAGATGAACAAGGCCACAGGAAAACTCAAGGTACGGCGTTAACGGTCAGAATGGTGGCGTTCAACGTCGGCCGGCGAGATGTGTTCATGTCCTCGTCTCCCTCCAGCCCGCTTCCAAGGATCAGGTGGTAGCCATGCTGGAAAAAGCCAGAACGGTGATGCCAGCTAAGCCTGCGGCGCCGGCCAAAACCGGAGGGAAGGGATCCGCAGAGACCAGCAGAGCAGCATCAGGTTGGTGTGGCTTCACCAGAAACTGTTGTTACGGGTGTTGACTGGGGTTTATGATGCAAAGGAGGTCGGAGCATTTTAAACCGTCCAGGCAGATGATTTGTGTCTCGTGTGTTATCTGCAGCCTCCAGGTCTGCAGCCGCCAGTGAGGACGTCACAGACAGCAAACCTGAAGCCAAGAAGGTCCGAGGAGGAGGAGGAGCTGCCAAGAAGGTACGTCCATCTGGATCGACTCGTTTCAGAGCTGATTTATTTACATTATGATGCACAAGGACATTTATAAGGACTACTTTCTCACTTAAGTCATTTCAATTATAAATGAGGAAAAACTTTTATTGTAACACCAGTGTATGTTGGCTGAAAACGTTGGAGAATCAGAGGTGTAGAGGAAGGAAACATTCCCTCCTTCACTGGTGGTTACCCGACGTGTCTGATCATCAGCATCATCCTTTCTGTTTGTTTTCCTCTTTCCTTTTTATCAAGTCATTTCACAACCATGAATGTTGTTGGTTTTCTTCACTCATCCAGCCTCCCTCCCCTCCCGAGGATCCTCCCCCTCCCTCCAAGGACAAGGAGTGTAATGGTAGTAAAAAGCCCCCTGGCAAAGGGAAGGCTGCTGCTGGCAGTCAACAGGTAGATGTCCCACAGGTGTTCTGGTGAACCTCGGCAGACAGATGTTAACCCCTGTCCTGCTTCTCTCAGCTTCTAATCTTGTTTCTAATCACTAATCCCGGCTCTATAATCCAGCTCTCGGCTCGGAGGTGAAACCTGCAACAGTTCACAAGCATGTTCACAGGTGAACCTGAGAGGTCTCATGGCTCCAGGTCCCTCCACTGCATGAATGTGTGTCTGCACTGCCTTTACAAACGTGTGTGTGTGTGTGTGTGTGTGTGTGTGTGTGTGTGTGTGTGTGTGTGTGATAACCTGCTCTGAGATCTCTCCAGCGTAACACCTCCTCTTATCTCCCGTTTCCACTCTGATCTTCAGCCTCTGACAAACATAAAGGTTTATTAGAAAGCAGGATTACATCGCGCTGATTCACTCACGCTCTGATGTGTGCTCCTCTTCAGGGTCCGGCTGGGAAGAAACCTGCAGCTAAAGGTCTGAAGGATGACGAAGATAGGTCTGGACCAATCTTCGTCCTCATCCCCAATGCCAAGGAGCAGAGAATCAAAGAGGAGAAGCAGCTGAAGGTATCTGATGGCTGAAGAACGGGTTGTCTGGAGGGTTTTTATGGGTCAGAACTGGATCAGCTGACTGGTCAGAGGGGCTGCAGGGGCTGCTGCTAACAGCAAGAGCAAGAAATCCACTTCAGTTTATCAACTTAACCCTAAAGGAAAATGACATTTTAACAGAACTATAAAACTGGTGTTAAACCATCGTTGAGGATTATGATGATCATTTTTAGAAACAATCAATATTAATAAATGGTAATACATTTTATTTGTACTGTATAGCACTTTTTTTAAAAAAAAAGCTTGAAGATGCTTTACAAAAAAAAGGAGTAAATGCATGAATATAAAAGTAAATTAAAATGTACTCTGTCATAAAACAAAAAAGCAGGTAAAATAACAGTGAATAAGACAAAGACATTCAGGTTCAGACCAAAGCAGTGATCCCTGGTCCTCCACTGATGGTCCGGTTTATTAGGAGCAGTGTGAAATCCTCATTCAGACTCTGGTTCAGACCAAAGAAATGAACTCTGGTGTGCTTAAAACCGGGGGTCTTGGATCACTTCCAAATGAATCCTGGTCTGGTGTGACGGTGTGACAGCAAGCGGAGCCTACAGCAGACCAGAGGACGTGGTATAGATCAACCTGACTGGCTGCCTCCAGCTGCTCTTACTGGACACATTCTGGTGAAAACCACATCAGGTTTTAGCACCAAAGTAAAAAAAAAGAATCTTAACTGCATGAATATGTAGTTGCTCTGTTGGTGAACGAGCCCTTTTTGGTTCTGACCAATCAATGAGCCAGATTACCTTCTTCCTTCTTGTTGGGCAGCAGTCACTTCAGGTAATGTCTCCTCCTAGTGAGCAGCTTCTGTAACTCCATGACACGGTTTAGGCATAACCATCGTTAGCACCGCTCTGCCCCACTAGCTAGCGCTAGTTCTTTCAACAGAGACGGACAGCGAGGACAGCCAATCAATGGCAAGAAGCCAAAGAACAGAGCCATTCATTACAGTTGAAATGGATAATAAGACGGGACTTGTAGCAGACGGAGCACAGATCTCCTAGCTGTCTGTGTGACTAGATGTTGATAGACATGTCCCCACTGTCCCTACCGTCTCTGCGCCATGTAGGGACGCGTCCCGTTGTCCTGCTGTCTCTACAGCTATGGGTCAACCTTACAGTCTTTCTGGGCTCCCTGACCTGTATGCAGACGTTTCCCAGACTGAATCTGTGCAGATGGCCGACATAAAGCCGGATTTCTGTGTTCCAGATCCTGAAGTGGAACTTCATGACTCCTCGGGACGAATACGTGGAGCAGCTGAAGACTCAGATGTCCACCTGTTTTGCGAAGTGGCTGCAGGACGAACTTTTCCACTTTGACTTCCAGAGACACGTGAAGGCCATCGGAGTCATGATCGAGGTATCAGCCGGTGCCGGTTCTGCAGGTCTGTCTGTTTCAGCACTGGTCCAGTTTCTGGACTAAATTTGATATTTTAACAGAGGTTGGAGAGTGAGAGCGAAGCCACCATCAGCTGTCTGGACCTGATCCTGAAGTGGTTCACCCTGCGCTTCTTTGACACCAACACCACGGTTCTGATGAAGGTTCTGGAGTACCTGAAGCTGCTGTTCACCATGCTGAACAGGGAGAACTACCACCTGACGGAGTACGAGGCCACCTCCTTCGTCCCCTACCTCATCCTGAAGGTAAGCGCCCGCTGAGCTCTGCAGCCGGAAAGCTTTCTTCTTATCAGCTGCTGACTTCCTGTTTCACCCCCGCTCAGGTTGGAGAGTCAAAAGATGTGGTCCGCAAAGATGTTCGGGCCATCCTGGCCATGCTATGCAAGGTTTACCCCGCATCCAAGGTCTTCCCTTTCCTCATGGAAGGAACAAAGTCCAAGAACTCCAAGCAGAGAGCAGGTAGGTGATAATCCGACGGCTGCACCAGCTCCTGTTTTCCTGAATAATCCACCATGAGCATGAATTTATGTCCACATGTGAGCTGTGCAAGTGAGGCAGATGCACAGAACCCACAGTGAGAAGAGTTGTTGTACATCTGTGGTCAAATCAGGTCTTTTCTTACCGTTTAGTGTCTTTCTGTTTTCTAAACCCAGCTCAACTCTGCATTTCCAGAAGGGAAGGACAAACCTCTGGTTGATTTAAAGGACATTTTAAACACTGTTAAGGCCTTTAGCGTCTGTATTGCACATGCAGGTGAGCACTTTCCTACAGACTGAACGCGTGCCAACAGCCAGACAGAAATCTGGTTGTTTAAACTCTCCAGGGAGGAGAAGATGCCCAGAACCTCATGTTCGTCACAGAGGCGCAGCTGAAGCTCAATCTACCATCATTGGAGGAATTTGAGTCTTATTACAGCTTAATCAATCCAAAATTCTTTGTAAGCTTTTTTAATATTGAATTTAAAGATGGCTGTGCTCAGTACCATCGGGAGTCCGTTGTTTATTGAATTCCTTTCTAATATGTTAAGTATCCACTAAGTTTCTGGTGTAAACATAAAGTTGTTATTGTGTTGCTGTGGTGGGGTTGTTTGAGAAATGTCAGTACGTGGTTTATAAATCATAAGCTGCTGTCATGGTCCATGTCACGCCCCGTGAAATCTGAACTTTCAGAATATTTAGAGCAACTGTGTAAAACTGTCTTCATTCAGTTCATCAGGACATTTCAGGTTTCAGCAATGTGGTTATATGCACAAAATATAAGGTACAATTTTAGAAAATATTTCTCCAAAGCTGGAGGTGGAATTTATTAATGTTGTGATAACTTGACTCGTGCTGTAGCAGCTGAAGAAGTCCTGAAAAATTCCTTGAGAAGGCCTGGAAAATGATTTCAAGAACAGAGTGGGAACCCTGTATGATTGAGAGGATTGGCATTTTAACCATAATGTGTGAAGGTTGATTGTTTGCGTTGCTGGAAGCTCATTGTTTGTTTGATGTTTGAGCGGCGTGTTGGCATGAATGCTGAAGGAGAAAAACCAAACACAGATTCCAGGATCGAGCTGAAGCAGGTGTCATGGGGCCGTGCTGCTGAGAGTTATTCCAGATGAACCTCTGATCCTGTTTTTCATAAACCTGTTTGACCTCAGAGTGTCTGGAGGAGCTGGGCTGCCTGATCGAGGGCTACGGGATGAACGTCTGCCAGCCGACTCCGGCCAAGTCCCTGAAGGAAATCGCCGTCCACATCGGCGACAGAGACACGTCTGTCCGCAACGCCGCCCTCAACACCGTGGTGGCCGTCTACAACGTGTGTGGGGAACAAGTCTACAAGCTGATTGGAAACGTAAGAGGCGCGTCCTGCTGTTGACCCGAGCTGAAAAAGCTGCTCTGCAACGCTCCTGTTTCCTCCTGATTTCAGCTGTCGGAGAAGGACATGAGCATGCTGGAGGAGAGGATCAAACGGTCGGCGAAGAAGACGCCCGCACCACCGGCCAAGCAGAGCGCGACCGAGAGGTCTCAGAGGGAGCACCCCACCAACCCCAACGCCACCTTCCTCCGCAAGCCGGCTCAGGAAGATCCCAACAAGCTCAAGTAGGTTCCTGACACAGAAAGGAAACCAGTTCGGTGACCAGTAACACTTCCAACCCAAGATCATTAATCTCACTGCATGAGTGATGAAAAGCTCACGGCTAATTTCTAAAGTCGTCACTTTGGATTTAATTTTACACCCAAAAACAAATTTAACAAAGAAAAGCAAGTTGATGAAGGTTGTTTGTTCTGTTTCTGTACGTTCAGACCAAAAGCGGCAAAGACGCCCAAGGCTGGGCAACAAACAGGATGGCTTCAAAAGCAGCAAGATTTTGTTGCCGCTTTGGTTGCTCTTCACGTGACTGATGTCAAAATTGAATCGCACTGGTCTTTTAAAGAAGCCGCACAGCGGACTTCTTGACAGCATTGTTGCTGTTGCTCACCTCCCACTCATTTAAAGCAGAGCAGAGCTGCAGGACGTTTTGTGTGGTCATTAGATACAGGAAAAAAATCACAGAGCATGGACATAAATTAAAATCATTTTCTATTTAGGCACAAGCGGATTGAGTTGTTTTCTGCAGTATTAAGCAGAAAACAACTAACAAGTGGCGTTATGATTTATCCACCACAGGATCATCAAACTTTTACAACTTTGAAATACACTAAAATATGGCTGAAACAAAAAAGCAGTGATGATAAACTCAGAATACAGCTTCAAGCTTTGCAATAGAGAAAAGACGGAGTCAACACTGCGCGAGCAGCTGTTTCTCCACGCTGCCCAACACTGACATTTCAAACTCGCTGCACACAAACTCGGCACAAATTCACAAGCTGTGCGCAATACAAGGAGAGCGTGCGTCTGCATTCTGGCCATTTTCTCACAATTATGCAGAGCCAGTGCATTTTTACACATGCTCATTTAATATATTTTTAGTTCATATGTTTATCACAGAAATGCATAAAACACTGCACAGAAACAAAGTCCTGTATGACACGAAACAAAAGAGAAGCAGAGAACACCACATACACTGCCCCAGCCAAGACAAAGCGAGGAGAGTGCGTGCATGTGTGTGTGTGTGTGTGTGTGTGTGTGTGTTCTAAAGAAAAATAGCCAGGAGCAGGAGGCGGAAAACTTTTTGGAAGAACGGGGAAAGGGGTGAGGCGGTCAGTAAATGACATTAATTCCCGTTCATAATTGTTGTTATTTTATCATTAACATGGTCTGCCAGGACTATAAATACGCGCGTTTAACCCTTAAAATCTTTTGGACTCATCATGGATGTGGATGACATCACTGTGATGCTGCTGTACACCTGAAGAAGACGGCGTCGCCGGGTTCCTCTCTCCGGGTTTGGGTGCAGGAGGTTTCCTTGGCGGGTGCTGGAGCTGCAGATGTACAGAGACTGGTCCAGCGGGACTTCAGGTTGAACGTCCAGGAGGCTTTTTCTTTTCTTTTCTTTTCTTTTTAACTTTGGTCCTGGTAGCCAAAAAGAAGAACATTACCAAGGATGGGCCTGAAGTCAGGTTATCAGCTTCTCGGCATCCATGACAGAACGAGTGTGTTGTTGTCGGAACCAAAGTCACAGGCGTTGTTCTTTGGGCCCGCTCGATCAAAGGACACCTCTACTCTGATTTGCTGCCGCTGAACAGCATCATAGCTAATTAGCATAAAGTTATCCGAAGTTCAACTTCTTATCTGGAGCCGCTTTTGTCGCTCTGGACCCCTGACTCTCATTGAAAATGTATTAACTTCCGGCGTCCTTGTTGCTTTTGGTCTGAACGTACAGTTAGTTGTAGAGATGATCGGCTTTATGGATGAACTTTGAGCTGTCGGTGTAAAATTATACAAATTAAAGCTTTCCCAATTCCTGATGGGGGGGTAACAGTCCACAGAAATGCCTCTGAGATAACAAAGTCGTCTCTTCAGACTCTGAAATGTCTATGCTCAAACTCCAACTTCACTCTGGACGTCATGATTGGAGAATATATTTGTATACTTAAAATAAATCACGCCGGTATTTCCATTATTTTATGTTAATTTCCACCACTATCAACGTGTGAAATCACATAGACTCTCCTTTTTAGGTCTTTAAGATTTATATACTCCTATATTTTGATGTCAGTATGACTAAAAGAAATTGAACTGGTAAATTTCCCATAATCCTCGTCTGCTGTGTGCAGACTAAATAAATCATGCATATTAACTCAGGATTTCTCTCAGAGAAAACAGATTGAAGGCTGCAGGACCTCCACCTGCACTTTCTAGAAACTAAATAATGAAATGTTTTTAGATATTTATTTAAAAACCAGGAAAACATGGAGCTAGCTTAGACTTCCTGCTGTCCTTTAGCAGAATACGCGCATGCTGCGTTTAGATAAGTTTCAATTCCTCTTAAAAGGGGTAGTTTAAATTTTTGGCATAAGGCCTCATTTTCCAGTTAGCCAGGGTATTACTTATCACTGGAGACAGTTTCAACATATTTCATCCCGTTATTCTAGTTGCTGTCATTACAAACAGTCCCATCCACTCCACAGGACACCAGCAGCAACTCAGTTATCATGATGAGAATCTTTAGGATAAAAGATTTATTGTAAAATTAATTAATAGTGACATCCCGACTTTCAGAGGTGAGAATGAAGCACGTCATGTCAGAGAAAAGTCTGAACTCTTACTGTGCTGTTACGCCCCTCATGGACGGTTCTGACCTCTGTTGCTTTGCTCTGTAAAAGTCACGTCTGAGTCGCTCTACATTTCCATCCCCAACGTTTCCAGCTGTGTTTCACAGGCATGTTGTCCTTCCGTCTCAGCCTCATCTCTGTCATTCACCCTTTGAATGTTGGCTCTGGACTAATCTGTCCTCCTCTGGTCCTGGCTCACCGAGTCACGGCATGTTGGGTTGCTCTCACAGCTGCTTGTTCAGTCGGCACATCGGGTCGTCTCCACGGTAACTGTGAAACCAGCCTGTCTGTTTCCTAACCCTTCATCTCTCTTCCTGTGTGATCTCCTCTCTCTGCTCTGCCTGCCTTCCTTTCTGGAGCAGAATAATGTATCGCACGTATAGGATGTGAGTACAACTCCTCCTCTTCCTCCTCTTCCTCTGTGTCATCCCAATTATGTTCTAACTCTCGTCCCGTGACACTAATGGAGAAACGTTGCTGGGGTCTTTGACTTTTAGCTGTGCTTCTTACCATGGTGGGGAAATGAGATTTGTTCCCTGCAGTCACACGATGGCTTGAAGCTCCTTGCTAACCTCAAAATCCCCAACGGTCACTTTAAAGCATCCTCCTCTTCATCCTAACCCTGTGTATACCTGTGAGTGTGATAGATAAGAACACCCGAGAATCAGAGTTACTGTCAGCTGCTTGATTGTTTTGTTCTTTTTAGCGTGAGGGTGGAATGGAGCTTTCAGGGTTTGTTTGTAGCATCTGACCACTCGCACATGGAAAAAACTCTGCAGAGCAGCTGACTTCACCATGGAGGAGCACACAATACTCTTAAAAATGGCAACTTCAAACATCATCCAGGCCAGAAGCAACACTGTTACCGTAGCAACAGTCAGGAAGGAATGCTGGCAGAAAGTTTTGTGAGATTGTACATATTAATCGGACAATATAAACGTCTTTGGAGCAGGTTAGCTGTACAGCATAAGTTAGCGCAGTGTTTCCCGGTAAGAAGTGAACCAGCGTCATAGGACGGAAATCCCAGAGTTAACTCTCAAGTTACCTTCATAAGAGAGAATCCTGCTCCGTAGTACAGGCCCAAGGTTAATGAAGATCAGTACCAACATGATGTAAAGAAGCAGGATTATAGCAGAGAATGCTAATTTACATCTGGGTCCTGACGCAGGTGAGAAAATAAAGATGCCACCATCCAAAAGGAGAGAAAACAAAATGCAAAATAGTTAAAGATATAACCATGAACCCAGTTTGGCTGCTAATGGACTCCATCAACCTGATGCAGGCAGCTGTAAAACCTCTACAGATGTCCTGATGTGTGTGTGTTAAACGGTCATTCATGAGCTGTTTACAAATCCGACCAGACTTTGCAGATCTGAGAATCCTCTGCTCTCTGAAGCTATTTTTATACATTTCACACAAATGTGGGCTCAAATGTCCACATCCTTAACATTGGGCTTTTCCTCAGGGTTTAAACCGAAGGACTTGATGACTTCAGGAAACTGTTGAGACTGTGAGAATTCTTCTTCTTTTTTTCTTTTTTTTTTTTTTTTTTTGATGCTCTGGAGAGTTAACAGCAAGCTGATAAGTTATGGCTCAAGACTACACCCACAAAAAGACAAAACAATTCCGTATGTTAAAGTTTTTAGGTACAGACGGAAGCCTTTCCAGAAAGTTTAGCATCTACACAGCATCTACAAACAGCAGGTCTGTAAGTGGTGCTGCCACGCTGCCAGAAATCGCCAACCGGCCAGTGTTCACACCAGTTTAACCAGAACTGGGAGGACAACATGGAAGTAAACATGAATATTTTGGAGATTTGGTTCTGAAAGTTAATGTTTATGTCATCAGGATCCATCAGTTTCCCAGAATAAACAATATATTCAGACGACCAAGTGAATTGTTGGGAGATGTTGGGACATCAACTCCAGCTGATAGTGATTGCCCACTGAAATTTAATAAGCGTGTTTTACTCTTTCAAAGTTTTTAGAGGGCAAGTTAGGCTTCACCTTGGCCAGCAGCCTCAGCTGGTAGAAACTGTTCCAAAATAGTTTGTTGTTCAAAGCAACACACCCTGGTTTAAATGGAGTCCCAGTGAAGCAGCAGTCTTTCAGTCTGTCACCGCCATCAAATATGACATAAAAATATTGGTCTCATTCAAATGTAGAAAAATATTCTTGAACCAGCTCCTCCAGTCCTTTTAATCAGCAGGACAGACTCGAATGAGTCAGGATCATCAGATTTTACAGACAGATAAACATGGACATCGTCAGTAAAACAGTGAAAAGACTTTTTATTACTTTTCAAAGTTGGAGGGTAAGGGCAGCGTGTACAGTGACAATGGGCCATGTGTTGACCCCTGTGGTGCACCACAGGTCAGAGGAGTCACAGAAGAAGAAAAGTCACTATTTTCTACAGAGAATTACTTAAAGTTTTGAGCTGCAGCTGCCACTCTGATTGTCTGATCGTCGTTTCTAAGTTTTCATCAAGCACCAACTCGAAGCATCAAGCTAGCTTTTAGTAAATTAGCTCATCCGTGCGTCAGTCAGAGGAACGCTGACATAGAAGTGACCAATTATGAGTGCAGACACTTCAAAAAGTCCAACTCTGAGCAGAATTCAGACGTAATTCTGATATGTGTGAAAACAAGAATCTCCCCTCACCAGTCAAGTAAATTACTAAACAGACATCTACAGCAGTTAACGCCAGACCACGCAGCTTTTTAACCATTTTCAGCTTTAATCGTCTGCGTTGTAAATCCACCTGAAGAAATGCAAACTGTCTTCGTGGCGTCCTCCCTCCACTTCAGAGATGCGAACATGAAGCGTTGTTATGAGATCAGTGCTGATCAGCTCCAGTTCAGACCAGTTCACCTCAGATTTGCTTGTCAGGATGTTCACACACTCAGTGTCTTGATTTAGAAAACTACTTTAATGCAGTTTAAACTCAAATTTGGCAGATGTGAGTTAACCGGAGTTAAAGATAAACCAGTAACAGAGGTGTGGTCCGGCCGGGACTGGAGCTTAAAAGGCACTGATCGATTATATACTGGACTAAAATGGTGTCCTGTCCCCCTCTGTCCCAACCTGCGTCTAGTCAAGCGCGTCAGAACGCACAGCACAGCGAGCCCTCCCACCCATCCATCCCCAAGGAGTTCCAGTTGGACCTGGACATGATCGAGAAGGACCAGAGCAGAGTGTGTGAGCTGCCAGACCTGGTCCAGCACAAGCTGGACGAGCTGCTGGAGCCCATCATGATCCCCGAGCCCAAGTAAACCCTGTTCACACACACACACGGACACACAGATGAGCACGTTTCCTGATCTAATCTCTGAGCTTTCTGTCTGAAGGATTCGCTCCGTTTCACCGCACTTTGACGACCTCCACAACAGCACAGCCTCCACCATCAACTTCGTCATCTCTCAGGTGGCGAGTGGCGACATCAACACCAGCATCCAGGCGCTGGCTCAGGTACGTCAGATGTCCAGGTCCCGTCCACCGGGATCTGCATGTAGAAGCTCACTCATGTTCCAGGAAGCCTCAGGTGTCAGATTATGAGGCTAAAATGATGTAAAATGAATGTATCAACAAATATAGCACCATAAAGGTCAACCAGAACAAGAAAACAGAATTTGTAAAAACCACTGTGTAGAAATAACAGATCAACAGTGACCAAGCCTTTTCTCATCTGCACATTATTCTCTCAAGTCTTGGCTTGGGGAAAAAATATTGGCATTGAAACAAACACAACAGAAACTATTTACAGTTTATACAGATAGTAAATAATCTTGTGCTGTCAAACTTGAAGAAACATTTCCTGTTTTACTTGGTCTGTCAACGTCAAAAACTGAGAAAGTTTAAATCACTCAACTTGCCCGCCTTCCTCATCACAGATGAACTCATTTGTGTTCTGACCTCCGCAGATTGACGAGGTTCTACGACAGGAGGACAAAGCAGACGTGATGTCGGGTCACATCGACCAGCTGCTCATCGCCACCATCATGCAGCTGCGACTCATCAACAGCACACACCTGGCGGACGACCGTGTGGACAAGAAGGACATCATCAAGCTGTACAGCTGCATCATAGGAAACATGCTGTCTGTGAGTCCACGCAGACCACGGGACAGGTGAGCAGACGAGACACCAACGTCCTCCTGAACCTCATCTCGTCCTCCCCCTCAGCTCTTCTCCATGGAGGCTCTGGCCAGAGAGGCGTCCATGGGCGTGCTGAAGGACCTGATGCACGGTCTGATCACGCTGATGCTGGACACCAGAGTGGAGGACGTGGAAGATGGGACGCAGGTCATCAGGTCCGTCAACCTGCTGGTGATCCGAGTCCTGGAGAACTCGGACCAGACCAACATCATCAGGTCAGCCGCAAGTTTGTTTTCTAAATCTCACAAATTCACAAAAATGAGGTGAAAATGCCGACACCTCCCTTAGAAATGCTTAGAGAACGGGTCTAGACCTGGTTCAGACCCGGTGGTTTGACTCCTTCCTTCCTCCTGCAGCGCTCTGCTGGTCCTCCTCCAGGACACGCTGGTCTCCACGGCTGGATCTCCCAGAGTCTCTGAGCTGGTCATGAAGGTGAGACCTGAGACCTGATACCTCTGCTGAGTCCGCCCCCCTCCTCATACTGACTGCTCTGTGGTTTTATGTCCTCAGGTTCTGTGGAGAATAATCCGCTTCCTCCCAGAAACCATCAACAACATCAACCTGGATCGGATCCTACTGGACGTCCACAACTTCATGAAGGTTTTCCCCAAAGAGAAACTCAAGCAGTTGAAGAGCGACGTCCCACACCGGACCCTCAAGACCCTGTTGCACACCCTGTGCAAGCTGACCGGGGCCAAGGTTAAAAACACACACACACACACACACAGACCAGCTGTAATCTGGCCACCACACTCACTTTCTAGAAGAATAGAAAACTGGATTCTCATTCATCCGAGTCCTGATGAAAACTGAACTGTTCTTCATGTTAAAGTCGGTGAAAGTTTTCTTTATAATGTGGAGAACCTGCAGGACCACGAGGATCTCCTAGAGAGATCAAACAACTCCTGGTTTCTAAGGTTAGGGCTTAATATTGCTCTGGTCTGTCGGGCTTTTATTTCCGTGGAATGTCTGGGTTTTCTCCAGGGGTCAGGGAGGAGTGACATTTTCCTAATGAAGGCAGAGAAGCAGCTTGTGATCCATTTTCAAGGGCTGAAATGTTTTCTCTCGTTCAGTGAAGATCCGTCTTTAGGCTTGTTTTAAATGTGTTTTAATTTCTACATATAAACGTTTCCCTGAACCTCCTGTTCTCACAGTAACTTACATAATCATCATGTAAACCACTGATGATCTGACGTAAATCCTTATATGAAAACGTCAGTGAAGCTCATATTTAAAGCAGTTAAACCAGTGCAGAAAGTGTCTGCAGCGCTGTGGGATCAGAGCCGTCATGATCGATTGGTTATGGCTGATTTTGTTCCAGATCCTGGACCACCTGTCCATGATAGAGAACCGGAACGAGTCTGAGTTGGAGGCTCATCTGAGGCGGGTGGTCAAACACTCGGGAAATCTGTCGGGGATGAAGAGCGACCGAGGAAACGAGAAGATGGGGCTACGCACGGTGAGCGAGGCCACGACGGTCCCATCAGACTTCCTGGGACGACATGAGTCCGGGGTGGAAACCTGGGATTTTAGTCTCTAACTTGACCATGTTGTGTCTCATGGAGGATTTTTCTGTTTCAGGACGACCGCATGTCAAAAGCAAAAGTCAGCGACATTTTGTCGGAGATCTTCAAGAAGATCGGGTCCAAGGAGAACACTAAAGAGGTCAGCTGATCTCTGGTTCCCATTCTTCCCAGCAAGGCCTGGAAAAGCCGTTAACCTCCTCTGGTCTTCCTCTCAGGGTCTGACGGAGCTGTACGAGTACAAGCAGAAGTATTCGGACGCCGACCTGGAGCCCTTCCTGAAAAACACCTCGCAGTTCTTCCAGAGCTACGTGGAGCGAGGCCTCCGCATGATCGAGTCCGAGAGGGAGGGCAAGACTCGGATTCAGACCTCTGCAGGTACGCCGGCAGGCACACAGGATCTGGAGTGTGAGTTACCAGCTGTGTGTGCCGTTATCGCGCAGTCAGAATCAGCTGTGTTAGCAGCAGTGTGTGACGGTGTGTGTTGGTGTGTGTCCTCAGTGATCCCTCAGCACGGAGGCGACTCCAGTCTCAGCGGCAGCAACGAGGACCTGAAACCAGCCGTTTACTACGAGAGACTGAAGATCCTCCGACAGAGACAAGGCCTGGAAAACACCTCCAGGGTTAGTTCAAGAACGCTGTCGTCATGCCGACATTCATGGAGGTCGTTTTCCTTCCTGACCTGATGATGTGGTTCAGACATGATCCACATGGATGTCCGGATGGTGAAGCGTCGTTATGATTAATCGTTGAGATTATTATGAAATCAGATGATGACATCACAGCCCAGAAACTCTTGTTAATGTTGGGTTAAATGGGTTTTCTGTTCTTGTGCTACATTTATGCTTCAAGTTTCTAATCCTCCTCTTCCTCCCCCAGCAGCAGGGTGTGGGGGGCAGCGATGAAGAACCTCAGCAGCGACCCGCCATCTCCTCCCTGCTGTCGTCCAAGCCGTCGGTGGCGTCGTCCACGGACATGCTCCACAGCAAGCTGTCGCAGCTCAAAGAGTCCAGAGAGCTGTACCAGCAGGAGCACAACACACACTCCCCCACACACACCCGCTCCGCCTCGCCCGCCACCAACCTGGACGACCTGAAGAAGCGTCTGGAGCGGATAAAGAGCAACCGGCAGTGAGGCGGCAGCGAGGCCGGCTGCCACCCCCCCCCCATCTTTCTAACCCGCTCCTCGTCTTTATATTCATGTTCTGCTGCAGACTGAAGGGACACTGAAGATCTTCACCCCTCACCCCCCCAGACTGAACCAGACTCCGCCCACCGTGCCTGTACGTTATTAGAAATGAAACTCTGACATTGTAGTCGGCTGCAGTCGCATCAGGACGTTTCAGCTACATTTCACCGTCTCAGACTGGAGGATGAAGATCAGGAGTTCCACCATCATCTCTGCTTCTGTCCTACCCCGACCCCCCCATGCCGGTTTGTACATATTAACCTCTTCATTGTCACTGAGCGCGTCATTGTGTGGCCGCAGGAAGGAAAACGGATATCAGGAAATGTCGCGGCTCTTCCTGTTTCTACTGTGACATCACGGCGGCTGCGTTCAGAAACACTGCGTCAGTTGTAGCTGTGAATATGCGGAGGGCAGCGCCCCCCAGTGGTCGTCCGCCGTAGCCGGTCCTCTGCATCCACACCAAGCATTTCACATTTCCGGTTCCTCACACGAGGTTTCAGTTTCCTGTTTGAGCTGCATCCTCCTTCACGTGAAGGTCTACATCAGCAGAACCGTCGGATCATTTCCACCAAAACCGTTAAATATTCCGTTATTTTCATCGCTTTAAAAAGCAAATAAATCAACGATTAAACATTTTCCTGAGCTGAGTTTGTCTCGGCAGGCGCACCACAGTCGGGCTGTAAATACTGTACCTAACGTCCTCGTTAACACGCCGCCTCACCTGTTCAGCAGCTGGAGCGCAGAGCCAACATGACCGCCCCCCTCAGGGGGTGGCGGCTCTGCGTCCGGCTGCTCACCATCGTGTTCGTTGGCTTTCTGAAGAGCATGGCATGAAGTCAGTGACTGTTTTTAATTTTTCATGTAAATAAAGTTTTGCTTTAATAAAACTGCTGTTTTAATGACATCACCGTTTCTGTGAGGAAGACGATGATGAGGATGATGGCCCTGCCCCCATCTGTCCTGTAAGTGAATGTTGAGTGAAAATAACCTTGATTTTGTATTTAAGACGTCAGTGCTGCGTTTGGTCTGATTGTTGCTCTCTGTGTATAATCCATAGTGGAAAATGGCAAAAAGTCTTTTTTTTTCTTTTTTTTTTTACGATCCATCTGTTAGTTTTTTATAAAACGGCTGTGTGTTCAGACTGGATCATTTTAACCAGTTCATGTCAAATATTCCAGAAGAGATGCCTCCACATGATGCAAATATTGACTAAACCATAAAACTAGAAATATTGTTAAATGAATAAAACATTTAACATTTCTGCTGCCTTTAACTTTTTATTGAAGGTATTAATTGGTAAAAATTAATAACTTCTCCACACGTGAGGGTGTTTGTTCAGGTTTATTTTGTTTTAGTAAATCAGATCGCAGCCTAATCTTTTTTTTTTTTCTTTTTCAAAGCTTATTTGAAGGTTTTCATCTCCTCTGTTTGTCCTCTGAAAGCCTAAACTGACTTCACTAATAAAAACAATCTTCATGAATCAGGTTCCAACTTTATTGTTCAGCAGTTTACAAATGAGATGAGGATGGAGGTTCTCTCGCTCCATCGACTTGTTGCTGCCAGTGTCTATTTCTGTAGTTGAACGTTTTCTATTTTAAGTCGTCTGAGGGTTTTAAATGAATTCATTTAACTTCTGTTTCTACAGGTGACACCATTGAGACGCAAAGTCTCATTTTCAAGAGAAACCTGTTTCAGATAAAATCTCGAAATTGAAATATGAAACAATATGTCCATTTACACATGGGAAGGTAGAAGTAACGTCTTTAAGAAGAATAAGCTCCCAGTGATGATTTCACCGTCACCTGTAAGTCTTAAAGTCTGACAGCACAATTTCAGGTGCATTTGTTGAGTCTTCCATGATGATAGAGCAGAAAAGGAAAAATCCTTCCTGAAGTTTGTACAAACGAATGCAGTCCTGAGACCATAAACAGACTCCATCTATACTGCACTTTTCATACAATTTCATATCTCGGGGCTTCACAGAAACAACAGGAATGTGTTGGACCATAACATGAGGCTGTAGCAAAGGGAAGGATCAGTATCCTACCAGCTTTTTGGGGTCCAGAAATGTGTCAAACATTTCAGTAAGACATGACGAAACTGTGCCAGCCCTTAAAAAAGGCCCCAAAACTTCTTTACACAAAGAAATCTGAAAGCCTTTAGTGCTGCCTTCTGTCTAATGACCAACAGGAGGCGACATTTTTTATCTCAGACTAACTTGTCTTAGCCCAGAAGTGATGTTTGTCATTAGTTTCTGTGGAAACATTTTTATGAGAATGAGAAGGGACCAAGCTTGAAGTTAGACATCAGGTCTGCAGATTGAGACTCAGAAACCAGTAAAACCATTGAGGTGTCAGCCTCATATTCTCTACACACAAACTGATGTCCTCAGATCTGGAGGAATAATCTGTGATCAGTTGCAGTATTTAAGTTTAGGGGACTGTTAGGCTATATTTAGGGACTTAATGAATCTTTAGTCAGCATAATCGAGTGTTTCATTAGAAATAAAAATCTGAAAACCTCTAAAATTCAGCTCTGTAGCAGATCTGAACTGGCTGCTTGTTCAGCTCTTTGGAGAAGATATCTGACTGCTCAAGGGTCAATTTTTATCAATTGATCAGTTTATTTTAACTTCGTTCTAACTCGGCTGCTTCCTATGAAATGGCATCTACACAATAGAAGAAATGTGTTTTCACAACTACAGGGGTGTCGCATGCCTGCTGATAGGAGGACAAGTGGGTCTGTGGCCAGAACTACATCCTCATTAAATTCATTTTCAGGCCCCTCTAATGTTTATTTTCCCAACAAGGGCGACTAATAACGGATCCATCAACTTTTGGAGACAAATGTGAAGGCGCATAATGATGACTCTTTCTCGGAGGAGGCTACCGCTGCAGTCTCCTCCCGCCGTCCACGTGTTGCACCATCATGGCCTCATTTCAAAAAGGACCAGAGTGTCTTTGGATGGATCTTCACAAAATGTGTACTTTTGGTTAGATGGTGATGTGTATTACATTTGGCAAGTACAATCACTTTACTAAATCATTTACTGGGAACCAAGGTTATTATAATTAACTAAAACTAACAAAAAACAAAAACTAAAATTGAAAAAATATATTAGTTTATTGAAATAAATATAAAAATGACAGTTTTTTGAAAAACGATAACTGACTGAAACTGTATTGTCTTTACAAAACTAACGAAAACTAAAGTTATTGCAAAACCATCCTTAATTTTTGTCTTTTTAAATTTATTCAATTCATAAGACTTTGGGGTTGATATGAAATCCATTTCTATTTCATTTGTTTACTTTGCTCTTCTGGTTTTACTCTGAGGGACTTTCTGATGACCTTGAATGTCACACCAGACAAATTTGTATAATTTACAATAAATAGATAAATAAAACTAACATGGAAACTGTTTAAAACTAAACTAAGCATTTTCCAGAAAATAAAAAACTAGCAAACCTGCTCAAAAAACAAAAACTAGCAAACCTGCTCAAAAAACGAACTAAAACTAACTGAATTGAAAAACAAAAAGGTCAAAACTAAATAAAAACAGAAACTAATGAAAAATCCCAAACTACTTTAGCCTTGCTGGGAACTCCTCAAGGATCACATTAACTCACAGAGCAGAGTGAAAGAGGGGGAGCCACAAAGCATGATGGGAAATACTCAAACAAACCCACCCTAGGACCAACCACAGCAACTGCTACAATATAAATGAATACTAACTACAAACAGGTACAGAAACAATACCCATGTTAGTTTGGTTTTTTTTTTTTTCATGTGGATTGTGAAGATTGTGGGTATTCAGCGAGGATGACTGTTTGGTAAACTTGATTAACAGCAGAGCAATGGCCCACCCTCAGAGACTGACAGGAGATAAGCAACATCAAACCAGTGTTGACAAGGTAGGAAATAGATCTGATCTAATATCATCTCATCCTGGACCGAGGCAAGACTGTCAGCAGGCCTGGCCACATGTTTAATCTAGGTCTAAAGCCAAGACATGTGACCAGAAGTGTCAGAATAAAGGTATGTGTTACTGTGTCAGCACAAATTCACCTGGAACGCAGTATAAAATGTAAATGTTATCTCCTCCTAAAAGAAAACCACATTACTCTCAGTGGAAACCAAGATAGAAGCCCTGTTAATCTAGAAATGAGAAAAATAATCCCAAGAATAAGTAAAGTAATGTGTGATGAGGAAATGTGCTACAGTTCAAGGTGAAAGTGAAGCTGAGCAGTTTTCCAGGTGTTATGCAGGTAAATAGTCATGCACGATATGAAAAATTTCAACCAATACGATAACCAATAATTTTCTGCTTCTTATGGCCGATAACGATGTTAAAGCTGAAAATTATGTAATATTCATTCCCTGTGCAAATTTGGAAAAATACTTCTGTTTCTGCTGCAAATCAGGTAGTTGTTCGAGACATCATATGGTGGGTGCAGCTTTATGTTGCCTCTAGGTCCCACAGATTTGAAAACAAAGAAAAAAAAACAGCATTCTGCAGGTTTGCCACTAAACAGTACCTGTTATATACTGCTTAATTATATTTATAACTGTTTTATTTACAATTTGATATTGCTGTACTTCCTCATTTCGGGGAGTCTTAAGATATGGGAAGGGACAACAGATGAAAAGTAGCCTTTTAGCTAAATCTGGCATATTTAGAAGTTCTGTTTTTTTATGCTCCGTCCTTTCCAAATAAACACAAAGAATTAGAAAAAACATATATCTAAACATTCGGCCAATATCAATTAAAGTTTTATAGCCAAAATCAGCAAACACCGATATCAAGACAATAATATTGTACATCTCTATCAGGAAGCCATCGGCTGATGATGATGATGATGATGATGGACAGCTCTATCAATGGTCAGTCAGGAGAATCCAGGGATAGCCCCACATTCACCTTAGAAACACAATGAGGATCCTGAAAGAAATTAAGCCCAAAGCAGTATATGATAGGAGTCAGCAGAGGTTTTACAGTTAAATAAAAACAGCAAAGGTAAGAGCTGATTTCTGATTGGCTGATTGACCAGACATTTTGCCCCACAGTGGTGAGACAGACATCTTTGTCTCTGCTTGCTATATGTTTGGATTGATTCTTCTCTGATTGATGCTGTGCAGGAAAGCATTTCACATTTCCCTCAGATGTTTGGTAGGAGGTAGAAACTGATGAAGTTTGTCCTTTCAACACAGTGTGAAGTAATCTGGATCATCCTCTACAGTAGGTCTGGATCTGGATCCAGATCGAGATTTGGCACTCTGAGGGTTTAAAGTGCAGATTGAGGTCGTTGGGGGAACTGGCGGCAGGTCAGGACCTGGTGCAGCTGGGTCATGGGAAGCTGCTGCTCTGTCCGGTCCGTTCTGGTGTCGGATTGTAACCCTTGATCCGCCGGTTCTGTATGGGTTCCATTAACCCCTCATAATGCAGACTTACGGATGAGAGCGCTGATGTCAACAGCTCAGAGCGCCAATCCTGCCAAACATGTGAGAGCGGCTGTGAAGTAGCACTTGAAGGCCTCGACCACACACTCTGCCCTCTGTCAGCGCACACAATCCAAATCTGTAAACACCCCTGCAAAGCCGCTTTTCTTATTTCTCTCTTCTACCAATTTTCATTTTTTTCTAATCTCCTAATCAAATGTGCCAAAAGCTTCCCAAAGAATCCAAACGGCTGAAACTCGTCATGGGAAGAATGGCATCATTAAGAGGCTTTGATTTGTAGTGGAGCTGCTTTGTTTGAGCCTCTGAATGACTTCTCTGAGCATTTGAAAAGATAAACACAATTCCAACGAGCACGGGCGACTCAAGTGTTATTATAAAAGATTAATGCAGGAGTTTGTAAATGCAACAAATGCAGGCTCACAAAGTCTCACAGGAACTCCTAACAGCAAGTTTCATCTCATTCTGGTTGGTCCCCCCACCGCCCCATGCATGGTTTAGGCTTAAAACCTTATAGTTAGGGATGGTTTTCCATCACTTAGATAAGCTGCTATAGGCTTAGACTGCTGAGGGATGTTCATGTTGCACTGGGCTCTTCCTTTCCCACTCATCTGTCTGATCTTGGACGGGTTGTACTGAAAAGCAATTTTGTTGTACTGGGACGCTGGTTACAATGACAAAGCGATTCTGATTCTAAACTCTGCTTCTCCATGTAGAAACTTGTGACAGTGTTTCATCATTAACTGTGTTCTCCTCTCCAAGAAGGTCTGGCTGGATAAAAAAAATGCAGTATCTGTTGGTCTCTCTGTCTTCTCCACCCCAGCCAGTCAAGGCTGATGGCCGCTCTACCTGAGCCAGGTTCTCCCAGACGTTTGTCCTCCCTGTTAACAGGATGTTTTCCTTCCCACTGTCGCCACCACTCTGTGCTTGCTCAGGATGAGGGATTGGACCGGGTCGAGTCAAGATTCAATCCAATCTGTTGGTTTCCTTAGCTAGGCCATTATGAATCTGACTTGAATTTTTGTGTCTGTGAAGTGCCCTGAGGTGACATTGTCATGAATTGACAAAGTTGACTTAAATTGAGAGACTAATTCATAAAGCTCTTGTTTTTTAATGTAATTAATTATGCTGCGACAGGAAAACAAGTTCAACGGAAAACAGAAGTTGGTTAACAACTCATTCTTCCTTCAAAAGTGATACTATAGGTAGAGTAAACACCTCTGTCAGCCAATCCCTGCTAGTGCTGAGAGTGTTTACGAAGCAGGCATAAAAACAGTTCCAGATAGTTCAAATTGACTCACCTCAAAAAGGTCCTCGAGAGCTACGAGAGCTCCTGCAATTTTTACAACATGCCCTCTCAACACATCTAATTCAAATGGCTAATTCCCTCATGTGCATGTCATTCAGCTCTGCAGAGGCCTGCTAACGACCTATTCATTTGATTCAGGTGTGTTAGAGAAGGGCTGCAACCAAAATGTGCAGGAAAGTAGCTCTCGAGGACTGGACTTGGGCACCCCTGGCCTAAACTAACTTCAATCTGGGGTCGGACTATAACCTAAAGCAACTTCTGCCTGGAGTCGGACTGTACCACGTGCTTACCAGTCAGCCAGAGATATCCCTATGGCCAAGTAGCCAGGGCGCATGATCAATCGGAGGCATGGGCCCAATCCCAATCCGCCCCCTACACACTTCCCCTTAACTATCGAGTGTCACTCCCAATGAAGTCACACTCGCAGCTGTAGAGGGCGCCTTGATTGCAGGTGGAGGGTGTTAATGAGAACGAGATGCCCTCGTCCCCCAACTGGAAAAGGAAAGCAGTCATCACCGTGGCAACACAAACACCCCCGTGTCAAATAAAACTGTGTGGAAATACTAACTCACACTCATGTGTGAAGAATTATGTTTTATTTTAAATAAATAATAATGATCATGATCCTACAATTAAATAAATGATAAAATTATTATTACTACAAATGATTGTTTATCATTGTCATCATCATTATTATTATTATTATTATTATTATTATGCCAATAGGAGGATTATAATCCTCTTTTCCTGCTCAAACATTCCCTTCCATGAGCGCCAGTGGTTTGAAGGACACCTGTGCACCTGTCATCGTTTTTTCTTTTTACCCAATAAAATAACTCCATTCATGTTTTTCTGTCAATATTGACAAACATGCATGGCACGTGCGGAACTCATGTGTGGAACATCACTGTTTCCTCCTCCATTTAGCCGTTGCACCCGCTGCAAAATTCTGGCGAGTCTGCACTGATGCAGACTCGCCGATTGAGGGCTGAACAGTCCACTCACCCTCCACCCTACACGGTTTGGGACGGCCCTTAATATGGCGGAGCCTCCGCGGGAACGCGCAAACGGAGGGGTAGTGTGTAGGGGTAGTGGTTAGGGGCCGGTTTGGGATTGGGCCATAGTGACAGACCCCATACTGTCACACAGTGTGTTTCTCAATTCTGGTCCTCAGGACACACTGCCCTGCATGTCTTCTAGGCCAGTAATTCCCTGCCCTGGTCCTCAAGGCACACTATCGTGCAGACTTTCCATTTTGCCCTGCTACGACACAGCTGATTCAAATGAAATGGATCTCTAACGAGCTCTGCACCAGTCTGCTACTGACCCACTCATGTGAGTCAGTTGTGTTTCAACAGCCAACATAGAAAGTCTTCAGGATAGGGGATTATCACGCTTACTCGAAGTTCCCGGATTTTAACACTTCCTCTTCCGGGCCATGTTAACGACAGCCGTTCCTGCTCTGTTATACTGTTTAAATCGGATAAACTCCAAACATACTTAAAGGTTGAATATGGAATATGGACAGAACAGCGACATCACGTGTGTCTAGGTTGTAGTTGCAACGGCAGAAAAACAACTCCAGCCGCTGGGATGCCAGGCTCACTGCCGATACGCAAGTGACCAACAGTCTGCAGCATGTCCAACAAGTAACGCAGAGGAGTTTATAACAGACAGCTAACGTTAGCCACATTAGCAAACAAGCTAGCTTACCGATCCAGCAGGAAAGTCGCCATTTCAGTGTTTTACTCCATGGAAAACGTTTATGTGGGTCCATTTAGTGAAGTCTTCACCTAAATTTACTCCAGGTTTTGCTCTTCTCAGGTCACTCCTCCTCAGAAACAGATAACATCTCCAGGGCTCTGAAGCAGCTGCTTCACTGGTCGTCTCTACGGTTTTCCCCTGTACAAGCGTGACTATGACCGAAATATTGTTTCCACACAGAGATCGTATTTGGCAACCTGCAATGGCGGCGTGTATTGGCTTATAGACGTAAATAAAATGCCATTATCGAACCCGTAAAAATTTATTTTATAATTATTTTTAGGCTAAATATAATTTTTCTGGGAAATGTTGTACTTTCATTCTGTACACCCCCAAACGACCTGTGGAGGTATTATTTTTGAAAAAATATAACTTTTAATAAAAATGTTCCATATTCAACCTTTAAGTTTTCATTCTAGACTGAAGTGATACTGGATCAAAGCGATCGATTCGCCGCGGTGAAGGGCCGAACTTTATAATAAAACACACGTTTGTTTGTCGCCGGTGGGGCACAACACCAGCACTTCACAGCATGCTAGCATTAGCCAGCTAGCGTTTACTGACGTGCTTAACATTGTGCGTCTTTAAACACACAAACATCTGAAAATCGGGTCTGTACCTCCCCGTTTCCAGTGGAACAACTGGGGACTGCCAAGAAAGGAGACGCTTTCAGATGCTTGTGTGTTTTCAGCCGCACAAAGTTAGGCACGTCATCAAGCTGGCTAATGCTAACCTGCTAACAATAGTCCGCCAGCTACTACTCTGTTAAACTTTGTAAATCGGATAAACGCCAATGCCAAGTTTTCATTCCAGACTGAAGTGATGCTAAGGAAGAAGTGGATTAAAACGACCGATTCGCCGCGGTGAAGGACCGAACTTTATAATAAAACGACACACGTTTGTTTGTGGCCGGCAGACTGCACAGTTGTGTTAGCAGGTTAGCATTAGCCAGCTCGATAACGTGCCTAACTTTGTGCGGCTGAAAACACACAAGCATCTGAAAGCGTCTCCTTTCTTGGCAGTCCCCAGTTGTTCCACTGGAAACGGGGAGGTACAGACCCGATTTTCAGATGTTTGTGTGTTTTAAGACGCACAATGTTAAGCACGTCAGTAAACGTTAGCTGGCTAATGCTAGCATGCTGTGAAGTGCCGGTGTTGTGCCCCACCGGCGACAAACAAACGTGTGTTTTATTATAAAGTTCGGCCCTTCACCGCGGCGAATCGATCGCTTTGATCCACTTCTTCCTTAGTATCACTTCAGTCTAGAATGAAAACTTGAGTATGTTTGGAGTTTATCCGATTTAAACAGTATAACAGAGCAGGAACGGCTGTCGTTAACATGGCCCGGAAGAGGAAGTGTCAAAATCCGGGAACTTCCGGTAAGCGTGATAATCCCCTATAGTGTGCCTTAAGGACCAGGGTTGGGAATCACTGTTCTAGGCAACCCTACTTTTACACACCTGAAACATATTAGCTCGTTAACAGGCTTGCAGAGAAGGTGACTGGGGAGTTTATACATCTGAATCCGGTGTGTTGGCGTAGGAAAACATTGAAGACATGCAGGGTAGTGTGTTCTGAGGACCAGAAAGACTGGCCTAAACGAATCTCCGCCTGTACAACTCCTGCACACCTGATGCAGATTAATTGAACTGCTCGTCAAGTTTCTTTGCAAGCTACTGATGAGCCATTTATTGAGGTCAGATGTGTTAAAGTCTGAAAATCCCTAAAACATGCAGGGCAGGGGTACTTGAGGACCAGGATTGGGAAACACTTAAAGGTAGGGTTGGCAATGTTGGATAAACAGAGCAAGCAGCATTTTTAAAAAAGCACGCCACCCGAAACCACGCCTTCAGAGCGCAGGGACATGTGTGCCGATGTTTTACGAGCAGGTTAATGATAGCAGCCAAGTGGATAGCTCGTTAGCTTGATAGTAAGCAGCTGACAAACCACGCGTTTGAAAGCTTTAATCCACTCACCTCCAACTTCTTCTGCAGTGTAAAAAGTCCACACCGCAAACGTCAACGCCTCCAAGACTTATTCCTTATCTGTTGTTTTGGCGCAGCAGCAGTTAGCAATCTGTTAGCTATATTTGTTTACAGTGAGTGGCACACGGGGCTCACGTGGGGGACGGAGAGAGGGGGAGAGACAGAGATAAGACAAAGGCATTGATTTGTTCTTTCTATAAGATGCAAATGACCAATTCCTGCCTTTCAGTGTGAATGGCAAGGGTTGGTCAGAGTTTTAACAGAACTGCAGCTCTCACAGAGGTCTGACTTTTTTCCTTCCTTTTTATGAACACATGATATATTGACTTCTGTCAGGATGGAAGGACCATTTCACCCAGTATAACAAAAAGTCTTTCTGAGCAAGATTACCAACTCTGGCTTTAAACCAGGGGGTGCCCAAGTCCAGTCTACCAGAGCTACTATCCTGCTCATTTTGGTTGCATCCCTTCCCCAACACACCTGAATCAAATGAATGGCTCGTTACCAGGCCTCTGCAGAGCTGAATGACATGTGCATGAGGGAATTAGTCATTTGATTCAGGTGTGTTGGACAGGATATGTTCAAAAAATTGCAGGATAGTTGCTCTTGAGGACCAGACTTGGGCACAACTGGCTTAAACTGACCCCTTCTGGAGTCAGACTATAGCCCAAACTAACTTCTGCCTGAATTTAGTCTGTACCGCGCACTTAACAGTCAGCCAAAGAGATATCCCTGTGGCCAAGTAGCCAGGGCTTATGATCAATCGGAGACATAGTGACAGAACCCCACACTGTCACTCAGTGTATCTCAATTCCTCAGGACACACTGCCCTGCATGCTTTCGAGGCAAGGACTATAAAAGATTGACATTGATATTTGTGGGACCATCTACAATTTTGAACATGTAAATTAACTTTACCGATGTATCCCTAGCCTGGTACACCAGCCTGACTAACGCCATGTATAAGACACACGGCAAGTCTTGACTTGCCGTGTGTCTCATACATGGCGCTAGTGGTGTACCAGGCTAATGTATCCCTGCATTGGTGGAGAACAGCAATGAGCTAATTACCAGGAAAATCAAACCTGCGGGAAGAGAGGAAGATGCTATGACACAATCTAAACATGAAATTGATAGATGACATAATCAGCTGCCACTTCTTCTGGCATGCACACCTCTCCACTGTCCTTCTCTGAATCTAATAAACCATCACATTCTTAACTCATTTTGTGCATTCTCTTATGTATTATTTTCTATTTTTGTATTTATTATTTGCTATTATCATTTATATCTCCTTATTATTCTTTTAATTTTCTTATGCATTACATGCAACTTAAATCTTTCATATAAGACATAAAATTGATGAAAACCTTACACTGTGAATTAAAAAACAAAATTTTTGAACTCACCAATCTATTATTACTTGTCTCATCTGACTCAATTTCTGAATTCAAGGAGTCACGTTTAGAAAACTTTCCATTTATAAGACGTTAAAAAAAGTCTGACTTTATGCTCTACCGCATTATCCTACAACAGCCATCACCCTAAAGAACAAGACTGACTGACTTATGTTATTATTTCACATAAATGTTATATTGTTAAAAACAAAAAACAAACAAAAAAAGGAAGAAAAAAAAAGAGTGAGCTTTTTACAATGTTGAATTTCCCTTCTGGGATAAATTAAGTATTTTTCATTTCATTTTGTTTCATTATGTACAAAAAATATATACACATTTAACATTTTATAGATATGAATAAATATACTGTGATAGCAAACTTTACCTTTGAAAAAGCTTGCAGGTATATTATTTCTTTGCATACTGACACTAAACATGTTGGTGTTGCCTAATATCGCCAAAGTCCTGATGTCCATTGTACGGAAGAGGATTAGGGCCACTAGAAAAAAAAAAAAAAAAAAAAAATTCTGAGAAAAAAGTCAGAATTCTGACTTTAATCTCAGAATTCTGACTTTTTTCCAGAACAGTAAAAAAAAAAAAAAAAATTCAGGATTTTTTTTTTTCAATTTCCAAAAAAGTCAGAATTCTGACTTTTTTCTCAGAATTCTGACTTTAATCTCAGAATTCTGAGAAAAAAGTCAGAATTCTGAGAAAAAAGTCAGAATTCTGACTTTTTTCTCAGAATTCTGAGATTAAAGTCAGAATTCTGACTTTAATCTCAGAATTCTGACTTTTTTCCAGAACAGTTTAGAAAAAATTTTTTCAGGATTTTTTTTTTTTTTTCAATTTCCGAAAAAGTCAGAATTCTGACTTTTTTCTCAGAATTCTGAGATTAAAGTCAGAATTCTGACTTTTTTCTCAGAATTCTTTTTTTTTTTTCTAGCGGCCCTAATCCTCTTCCGTACCATTGCAATGGACATCAAACTTTAAAAAGATCCTGCTAATTGGTAAAACAAGTTTTAATTCAAAATAACTTGAAACACTATCCCTTTTAATAGTTAAGATTATTCTAAGAGCAAATTTGTTTGACTTGCATGAGTATAAACTGATATTTTTATTGAAACTGGGCACTTACTGTTTCCTCTCACTGATTGCTTAGCCATGCTTCTCTTGTCTGAGGTCTGTCACTTTTTCAGAACATGCTCAAAGTCATGAATTGATTTAGATTGGATAATCAAGATCCAATTAGCAACCAGCAATGGTGACATGCCTCAATCACAGTGTTTTCATTGGTTTAGAGCAACAAATATGTCATGTCCATTCAAATGGACCAAGGGGCTGAAGGGGCGAATTCAACACACCTGACTCAGATGAAAGGCTCGTTAGCAGGTTTGCAAAGAACTTGATGAGCAGTTGAGTTTATCTGAATCAGATGTGGTGGAGTTGGAAACCTGGAATACATGCAGGGCAGGGGTCCCTGAGGACCAGGATTGAGAAACCCTGCACTAGGGGCTAGCTCCAGAACAAAGCAAATCCCCATAGACTCCTATGTTATAAAGGCCAACTTCACAGCAGAAATAAACAAGTTTACAGTCTGGTTCAAAACATCATTTTAGGTTTAATAGGTCAAGTTTACCTTCATGTCAACTGTGAGGGGGATGAATTTGTTTTTATAACTTATCTGTTTAGATGATATTTAATCTTGAAATCACACATAATTAGGGGCGTGTCCTTTTAATTGACAGGCGGCAGGCCAGGTGCCGGTTTTAGCCGTGGAGACTAATGGTTAGCTCCCTGCTTCTTCCCAGGAAGGCCTCAGCCTGTAGCAGAGTTGCACAACGGCAGTTAGCTTTGTAACAGCAAGTCTGAGAATGGCTTACCTTTAGACCAACTATCTCCATTCGTTCCTGTTCACTATAGCGTACGGGAGCGTGCACAAACTGAAGCTATAATGTTGTTTACTAACCTTTTTCTTCGTAGTTACACTTTTTAGTGTCTTTCAGTTGATCTGGATCGTTTGCTGACAGCAGAAGAATCCATAACTATCGCTTACAGTGTTTGAATTTACTGCAACTGTCTTCTTACTGTATCAAAACTGCGGATATAGCGTCATTTTACGTCATGTCCGCAGGGCAGCGCGGGAAATTCGGACACCGAATTGCAGCGCATTTTACAGCTCACAGCCTGTTCAAGGCAACGGAGAGAAATGTGGGTGGAAATGTTCTTTTTGGTATTTAGCGCTTCATCACCCATTAGTATTAAAAAAAATGGACACGCATGTTTTTTTTGTTTTTTTAAATTCCTGCCTATAGTCCCTTTAAGCTTGGCTGCATATTTTAAAATTTTCCACAGAGACCAGTGTTGTTTTTAACACTTCATTTGACACTTAAAATCCACAAATATATCCAAATATTACACTTGAAGCTCTGCTGCTTATCCCTCCCCATCTTGTCCGCAATAAATTCTGGGACAGAAGAGCCATGAAGGATACAACGCCAGTATCCTCCGTCCAAGGCAGACAGAGTGCAGGTTTGGAGGGTGGATTTGGATCGAGGCTCCTTCAGAGACTTAGAAGGGGGACAGCACTTGACACACACCGCATATGCAGCCTACCAATCCGCACCTCAAAGTGCGTTGACTTCCTAAAGAGACACAGCTATTATTTACCTGTAAAATTAATTAGTTCATAAACTTGTTATGGTTTTAACTAGAGACAGAAGTTACAGTAAAACCGTCCCAGTCTTGGCTCCATATAGGTAATAATGTCTTCTAATGTCTCTATGCTGAATCGCCCATGGTGCATGTTAAATGGCAAGTGTGTTGATATCCAGTTACTGGCATGTGACATGGAGCTGTAAAGCAAAATGCAGCTATAATAAGATGTTACGGGTTGGAAAAGAAAAGTTTTCTCTGCTTCAGGACACTGCAGGGCAACAATTACTCCAGAAATGTGTAAAATAAAAGCTTCTCTGCCATTAAAATGAGTCAGCTTATTTTTTCATTTTTCAACAGCAAACTGTTGAGTTATGCTCACAAAATGAAACCAGAATTGCTTTATTATCACTTCATTTGTTGTCACATCCCAAATTCTTCATTTTTAACACAGAAACTGGAAACAGAACCTTAGAAGTAGTTGGTATCATGAACTGTAGACGCATGCTTTCTGGAAATGTGTGTGTGCTGCCTCTCATTGTTGGTGTGCTGTGTTTGATTGGCAGCCGGTCAGCCCTCCTCGCTGGGTGCTGCAGCAGACTGACCAGTACCATATGCAGGCCTTTATCCCTGCATGCTGACCAGGACACACACTGCTGCCTCTGGACAGCACTTTTTAACCCGTTTAACACGCTTGGACAAAAGATGCAGACCCCCACGTGGAATTAACCAGTTCTCTGCATCACCCCGAGGATTGTTTGCCTCCTAAAAACAGCATAAGAAGCTGAAATCTGCTTTAACTTGTGCTGGTGTCAGTTTTGTTTACCTAAAGCAGATTTCCTTACTTCTCATCTCACTATGTATCTAAACTTAGAATTTAAATGACTTAATTATTCTAAGTTTGAATCAGTTTGCTGTCTAAACTTCTTGGTTAACGTCCAACAGTCCTCATACATGTTAGTTATCATAAAACTCTTCACTAGCAGACAAGAAGTGTAAAAACTCCATTTTTAATCCAGAATGAAGGCTTTAAATGCATGTTTTCAGAGGGGCTGCAGCTGAGACTTGGTTTTCTTGTTTTCCTGTCAGATGTGGACCGTCCTTCCTCGCTCCTTCCTCCTCCTCCTTCCTCTTCCCTCCCTCTCTGCCCAGCTGAATAACCACTAAAGGTAATTAGATCATAATGACCCTGCACCATCCATACAAAACCTGATTAGCCACGCTACCCTCTGCCTAATGAGCTGAAAAACTGCTCGGTGTGTGTGTGTGAAATGTCTGTATTTTGCTCCTTTCGTCACAGCTCTGTGTGGTATCTTCTAACACACACCCTGTTAACGCACACACCAGAAACCGTTTGCAGTTTTTACCGTGTTGTATGTCGAGTGTTCAGGCTGAAATGTTTCTGCTGTCTGATTGAGCCTCATCGGGTTTGTCCACCAGGGGGCAGAACCACCTGAGTGCAGGTTGCGCTGAAGCACGGTGGAGCAGCAGCTCAGGCCTAAACCTTTACTGAATCTGTTGAATAAACTGTTACTGCTTTTTAAAATTTTTTTATTTATGTGCAATAATATTTCAGTTTCAACTGTTTTAAGTCCTGGCATAAATCTGAATATCTGAACACCTCCTGCCTGGTGAGGCTTTGGCTCCTCAGGAGGCTCCAGCAGGCCAGTCTCTCCTCTGAGCTCTGGATGGATTTCCTCTGTGGACAGCATCCTCTGTTAGTGTGTGGGACACCAGCTGCACAGGAGAAGGATCTGGTCCGGGTCAAATCACAGGAGGACTTGGACGCCTGCAGAGACGAGACTGAATCGTGATGAACTTCAGCTGATGACGAGACCATCAGCACAGACAGAACTCACCTGGACACCACCTGTTTGCTCCCCTTCCATCAGGGCAGTGATACCGGACAGTAAACCACCGACCAAACAGACGAAGGAACAAACATTCCCCCAGAGCCGTGTCCTCCATCACCCCAACACAACCACGAAAGGTCTGTTTCCACCAAGGGGGGGTAACTCCACTGGAGAACAGTGAAGCTACTATTGTTGTTCTTTGTTCATCCGCTAGGAGCTGGCTCCAGAACAGAGCAAATCCCCACAGACTCCCATGTTAAAACGACCAACTTCTCAGCAGAAACAAACATGTTTACAGCCTGGTTCAAAACATCATTTTAGCTTTAAAGGGACTTGAGGCAGGAATTTGAAAAAAACCAAGCATGAATGTCCCTTTTTTTCATACTAATGGGTGATGAATCGCTAAATACCAAAAATAACGTTTCCACCCATGTTCCTCTCCGTTGCCTTGAACAGGCTGTGTGCTGCAAAATGTGCTGCAATTCGGTGTCCAAATTTCCCGCGCTGCCCTGCGGACGTGACGTCAAATGACGCTACATCCGGAGTTTTGATGCAGGAAAAAGACGGTCACGTTAAATAAAAACACTATAAGTGATAGTTATGGATTATTCTGCCGTCAGAATATGATCTAGGGTAACACTTTACAATAATGGTACAAATCATACACTTAACTAATGCGTAACACATGATGAACTAATACATTAATTAATGCAGGATCTATCATGAATTCCTGTTGCTCATCATGAACTAATGATGATCTCAATGTGGATTTATGTCATTACTTCACCCTTAATAGATCATCAATTGATGAACATTAATTCATTGTTAATTCATGCATTCATCTATATGTCAACAAATTTTCCAGTTTAGACCAAAAATACTATTTGTTCTTTATAGCTTTTTCTTTAAACTTACCCAAAGAAGTGCATGTTGGAATATTGGTATATTCATTACAGGTAAATCCCTACTCATTAGTATTTCATCATTAGTTAATGATGATTTCAAGATAAATGTGTACCCTCAAGTAAAGTCACATCAAATTCAAAATGAAGTAACTTGTAATTCATGTCTGAGTTACAGGTGAGTAACCGTTTAATAAATTGTGCCCCTTTTAAAACAAAAAAGCAGAAATGCACTCGAATCAAAACCAATTGGAAGGAACTTTTATTTTCAAAATATCCTTTTGGTTGACAAAAAGTAGCTGGTTTATTATTATCACAATGTTCACAATTTTTGTTAATAACAAAATGAGTGAAAGGAAATAGTTGCTCAAATTCCAACTCACATGTACCATTCAAAACCAGAAAAAATTACTGAGAATAGACTTTGTGTCTTTCAGAGATGTCCAATCTTTTTCACATTCCACAAATAACCTTACGTTTGTTTTTAGTCTAAGTTTAATCTAATAAACACCATTTACACAACACTGTCTTAAACTTGTAAAAAGATTTCTAATGAGTATACAGTACATGACCTGCTTTTTCCCCGACTTTATTACACAGTAACCTGTTTGCGCATGTCCTTCAGCAAACGCCCCAGAGGGCCATACTTATGCCTACTTCCTAGCCAATATGTCCATTCAATCAAAGCCAAATGCTCTTTTAAAAGAGACTCATTCCTGTTTCCTCTCAGTCGCCAGATTTGATTTTTGTAAATCCCCCAAGCCCTCTCAATGTGTTGTGTATGTCCTCCACTGTTAGGATCGACAAAGCTTCTGCTGTGATTCACAGTGAAGTGGGTGTACCCCGCTGTGGTAAGGGCACCCATGTAAGGTCGCCATTGGTCACTTATGATTGTAGATCCTTGACGGACATGTGCTCTAATGACTGGCAGCAGATAGTTCCGTGACCGTTTCTTCACAAGCCTAAGAACTGGTCGTCTTCTTGCTCCTTTGATCCCCAGCATACCAAAAACCCATTTTTTTCTTCTCCATGTGTTGCCATACCGCCCTCGACCGTACTGTTAAGAGAAATTTCACAAACATCAGAACATTTCAAACCATGGAAACAAATACAGTCATTACAGGCACTATTCTCTAATTTGTCACTAAAAAGTGCTGGTTTTAAAAAAATCTAATAAAGTTGGTATATCTTGACACATATCGACTATCTTATCTAAAGATGTGGCGAGATGTTTAAACTTTTGAACCATTTATGTCAATATCACAAAGATAAATTACTTTCAAAATATAACTGCAACATTTACAGATCAAAGACTTAGGATGAAAAGCAAGAGTAGATACCTTCCGTTTATGGCAGAAGTTGCTTTCATCTATAACCACAAATTCATGAGAACTACCAAGATGCTGTCCAGTCTGTCTTCTTTTTTGCCTCATTGCATGGATACAGACATTTCGCAGTGCCTTGCTCATTTTGGATAGTGTACGTGTGCTTCCTGCAATTCCATCTTGCAACATGTCAATTTGGCGCAGCCTCAGACCCTGAGAAAATCTGTAAAACAATGAAAAAGAGCAATGAAAATAAAACAATTTAATGGATTCTCTTCATACTATAAAAACCTGACCGTACAAAGGGGGAAAAGGGGACAACACAATATTGGATAGGCAGATGGCAACCCTAATTAATTTTTAATTAATGGGTTTTTTCGTGGATGCAAACTATAAATCTAAAGTTGTTTATCTCCTGGAAAATTATTATTGACTGATGCAGTTGTCTTGAAATGTCTAAGACATCATATGATTTTAAGGAATGGTATTGTAATAAAAAAATGGGAAAAGTTTTTTTAAGTTTATATTTTTAAGTATATATTTTTTTAGGTTTATATTTGGTTATCATATTTAAAGTAACAAAGACAATTGTAAAGTTCAGAGTAACAAGTGCTACAAGTTCTGTTCATCTGAAGAAAGATAAAGTTTAATCAATTTCTGATTAGTTTTGTCCCCATGGGCATTTCTAAAAACATAAAACAGTGAATAATTTTTCTATACAAGGATAAATATTTACACCCACCAATTTACCTACAACAAACTGCGTGTAGCTTTTTTCTTCTTATAACAAAATATGTGCCTCATAACTTAACTCTTACTTCACTTCCATTATATAAATTGTGTATTGCCTTGAAATAGGCAGGAGTAACTAACATTAGATAAGCTGTCAAAGGGGAAAGGGGTGGGACTTAAAAAGTTATCTTCTTCCCACTCCCTTTCAAGCACTGATGATTTTGTTGACCTCTTTTTTTTTCCCTTTTTTACCTGCATGTGTTCTGTGATATTAATTCATGATGAACTTGATATGTGCCATGCAGTGACAACTACAAATGTGCTTGAAATAAATGAATGAATGAATGAATGAATGAACTCTGACTGACGTTACCTGTATATATACATGAGCCAGCTGTTTAAACTCATTCTACTCCTCTCAAAGAATGAGCCAGATCTGATGGACTTTTTCACAATTCTCCGTCGATGGCTTCTGTCTCGGCATATCCTATAAAAACATAAAAATATCATTTAAAGAAATCTGTAAATAGACTGGTAAATAACATACCCCCTTTCCCCATATATATATATATATACACAAGTTGTAATAAATTGACCTGAAATTTATTCATTTTATTTGACTAACAAAAGTTACTGTGAAATTAAGTTTAACTTCCATTACAGCGGTGTATACCTTTTTAGGCGCTAATGGCGCCTCCTTCTAGTCCCTGGTTTTTTTTTTTTTTTTTTTAGCTTACCATAACAGTTCGTCAATCCCATCTCCTCGTTTGAGTTTCATTTTATTCTTGCACAGCTGACACTTCTGTGTCTTTTTCAGAAGTCTTCTTTTCATAAGCCATTCAGCAATTTTCTTTTTGCGTCCTTGACACAGGGAGAAAATTTTCTTCTCAAAGCCGTTTCTCATGGCGCGAGCAGGCAAAATCTGAACCGGAAGTACTTAAACTCCGTAAGAACAAAGTAAAAAAAACAAACAAAAAAAAAAAGTAGAAAAAAAAAACAAAAAAACATGCAGGCTCAAAATTAAATACATAGCCTACAGTAATGTTAATCTTTTTTTTTCTTTTTTCATTTTCTTAACAGAAATGGGAAAACAAATGCATACATTTACCCCCCCCCCCCCCCGAGTGCACAGTCCCTTTTACATCTGTTCTGAAAGAGGGAAAATGAGAAAAATTAAAAATATCATATGTATACTGGATCAAATCAAAATAGAGGCAAGTCAACCAAGGATGAATGTCCTTTCATATTTCTGGGATAATACAATGGGAGCAGATCCTGGACCCGCCGTAGAAATCCTGTCGTGCTTTCAGTGGGAAACGATACTCATGTTAAACCGTCATCAGCAGGACAGCTCTGATTCTCAGCAAGAAACACCAGAGCAAGCAGCTGTCATGTCGAAAAGGGCAAGAAAGAGGAACCCACCAAAGAGATTAATTGAACAGCCTGGCGGTAGGATTTACTTTATGTGTTTTGTGCAGGATTTCAGCATTAATGTTATCTAACAACTGCTGGTATTAAACTTTACTTGCTAATGTGCCTGATGCTAGCTAGCCGTAAACGGTTAACCGCTAGCTCTCATTTGAACTTTTTACGTGAGTTAAAATTATTAGGCCAATAAAGTTTTGTTGATATAAAATGTAGCTCATTTTAAACATGAAAAAGTTTGCAGTTTGTTTTATGTGAATTGTTTAACCATCTTTTTCCTAAAGTACATGTTTGAACGGTACTTTCGTTTGGTTGTATGGCCCCTGTTTTACTTTATAATCATTAATAGTACTCATGTAAGATTGTTTTTTTTTTTTTTCGTCTTTATTAGCACTAATGAGCAGCAGCGTCGAAGAAGATTGTGAAGCTGGTCCCCAGAGGACAGCTGACGGTGAAGCCACTACAGGCAAGTTATGACAGAAACAAGTGCAAACAATTATAAATTTTGAATCATACGACTAGCAGTAATATTATTTAGTTTGTACAAGATGTGTTTTAAAAGAGAGTATTCCCTTTTTGAATAAATCATTTGGAGAGCAAAATTGATAAACTTAAGTTCTACCTAAGCAATGTTATGTTGTTTTGTCTGCTGTCTATCTGATCTTGGACGGGTTATACTGAAAGTAATCTCATTTTTTTGGGACGCTGATTCAATGACAATAAAGGCATTCTGATTCAGATTCAGATTCGGATATATCATAGGTAATCTAAACTGATGTACTTAAAGGAATAGTTCACCCACATAATGATTTAACTTTATTTTCCACTTACCCTCATGGTGAGCAAGACTCTGGACGCACTTTTTTAATATGTCAAATGCAGCCGGAGATCAGGACGACTTCTCGCTTCCCCCAACTTTCATATAATGGAGTTCGCTAGGGTCAGAGCCAAAAAGGTCCATAAAAGTCCACAAAAACTTGTCAATATTCCTCCATACTGCTCGTCCAATGTAATCCAAGTGTCCTGAGTGGGTAGCGTCCAGAATTTACTCGAAACAACGTTATTTTGTATATTTTTAGAGCCTAAACAATGCTATATCCTTTTTCCTGCAAGCGCGCCGAAGCGCGTTCGCGACACTATGGAAGCCTCTGCGTTCAGAGCCTACTCTGCCGATAATGCAAGCGTAGAAGAAGAAATTCGCTTTATACATTGTGCTAAGAGCGCCAGAGCTGCAGACAAACCAGGGCAAACACAGAAGGGGTTGGATATTGATTTAAAACAAAGAAAGAAAGAAAAAGAGAACGTGTGATCTCATCTGCCGTGGCTTCCGTAGTGTCGTGAACGTGCATCAGTGGGCTTGCTAGACATGTGATGTAGTTTTGTTTAGGCCCTTAAAATATACTAAATGGCGTAGTTTCAAGTAAATTCTGGACGCTATCCACTCAGGACGCTTGGATTACATTGGACGAGCAGTATGGAGGAATATTGACAAGTTTTTGTGGACTTTTATGGATCTTTTTGGCTCGGACCCCGGTGAACTCCATTATATGAAAGTTGGGGGAAAAGAGAAGCCTTCCTGATCGCCGGCTGCATTTGACATATTAAGAAAGTGCTCCAGAGCTTTGCTCACCATGAGGGTAAGTGGAAAATAAAGTTAAATCATTCTGTGGGTGAACTATTCCTTTAAGCATTTGAAGGAAATTCCTTGTAATAAGTATATGAATGACATATTTTATGAATTGCATGTTGTACCTCAAGTTTAGTAAATTTATGTGTATTATAGAGTCCCTAGGAATTGAAGACGCGGGGACCTCCCAAGAAGCTGGCGCTTCAAGGCCTAATAAGTCTAAACAGAAGCAACACTCTCGTCAGAATAAAGGTATTAATTGATCATGCTTCTTGTGTATATCTAGGCTCAGATATGCAAATGTTTAAGTAAATAGTTAATTCTGCTGTACTGACACATTAAACAGAATTATATGCCCAGTGAATATAAACAGCAGTAGTCTTGCTATTATGCCCTTACACATACCCACAGTAGTTTGCAAGAGAGTTCAGTAAATTAGAAGAATGGGTACATTTTTAAATTATATTTTATTTGATTTATTTTTACACAGCTGTGTCAGACTCCAAGTCAGTCAAAGTGACATACGATCCATCTCCTGACAAGGGTAAGTAGCAAGAGTGGCTAAAGCTGAGGTAACCTTAACTTAGTTAACTGGTCAGTTCGCTGAGGAGTTAAATCAGTATCCACAGCTATTATAATAAGATTAAAATGTTTGTCCTGTTTTAACCAGTGCATGTATTCTCTTAAGCCATCAATATTAAAGAGTTAATGCTCCAGTGATTCACAAGCTGAGGGGTCGAGCTAGGCTAAGTGATATTTATTAGGTTTTTTTTTCACTTCAGGAAAAAAAAAAAATTCCAACAGTGGCATTCCTGTGTGGAGTTTGCATGTTCTCCCCGTGTATGCGTTGGTTCTCTCCGGATACTCCGGCTTCCTCCCACTGTCCAAAGACATGCATGTTAGGTTAATTGGTCACTCTTATGAATGTGAGCATGAATGGCTGTCTGTCTCTCTGTGTTGGTCCTGTGACAGACTGGCAACCTGTCCAGGTGTACCTGCCTCTTGCCTGATAATAGCTGGGATAGACTCCAGCGACCCTGAACTGGATAAGCGGTACAGAAAATGACTGACTATATATTGTGTTTTTACAGCTGCACCAACCATGGCAATTGCTCTGCAAAAGGCAAAACACACAGTTGAACTGAAGGATCAGCAGATCCAGCATTTGCAGGAAAAAGTTGCTCTCCTCACAGATGAGAAAGTTTATCTGCGTGCCAGACTAGAGGAAGGTAAGTTTTCTTATTTAGGTAACGCCTTCATCTTTTAGTTATTATCGGTTTATTCAGTGTGCTTAGCATTATTAGATTTTTGATTACAATATTTTGTCAAAGCCCTGAAAGGAAGAACTTCAAGTCCATCCCCATCATTGGTTGGCCCACCTGTGAAGAACGAAGTCAGCTATACTGTCTCCAGCACCTCATCTGGTCTTGATTCTTCTTCAGAGGAGGATGCAAAGAAGAGAAGAATGCAGAAATACAAGAAGAAAACCAAGAAGGTGAATTTTCGCAGAGGTATTTCTATACTTAAAAGTTTCAGTTCAGTTTCTGCATGTGTGAAAGTACATATTAAAGACCAACATAAACAATGTAAAATATTCTGCAAAATCTGAGTTTACACAAAAATATTCACTTTGTTCAGTGTGTTTATGTAATTTTGAAGTAACACAATGGAGGGGAATGGTAACCCGTCTCATCCTGTTATTTGTGGGGGGTTCACTGTGAATCCAATGCAAACACTAAAAGTATCTCAAGTTATTTTCATCTTCTGGCTGAATAGTGCATAAAAATGTGCCTTTTTGCTTTCTTTTCTTATTCCCTTGTTTTCTTTAATAGAGACCATTATTAAAACGGGACAGCAAAAGTTGACTGTCACAGATCTTTGCAAAAATGTACACTAACCTTGAGAAATCAAACCAAGGGAGAGCCTTGGTTTTTAAATATTCCATCAATTTTAATGTAATCATAAAACTAAGCATCAAACTTGAATTATATTAAACTGAAGTATTGTTATACAGTAGTCTATGTAATGAAATGCAGAACAAAAGAAACTTTTGTTTTCTTTATTTGTGCCTAATTGTTCAGAACCATAATGACTGCAACAAAATGTTCATACTGACCTTATTTATGTTTCTCAGTGAAAAATCCAGAGGAGTCGATTGCCCGCTATCGTTGTGTGGTGAAACTTGTGAGATCAGGAAAAAGCAAAGCAGAAGCCTACGAGATCCTCCATGTTGACCGTAACACCATTGTGAATCAAGCATCTATTGCAGAGCTTGCTGCTGTCAACCCAGACAGATATGAGGCTCTAAGAAAAACCTTTCATAAAAACGACAGTATTGCTGCTTTTGCAAAGCTTTGTCGATCATTTTGTGTCAAAGAACCAGAGGTCAGGCTCATTGAGGAACAAAAGAAAAAAAGATTTGCTTCTTGACATAGTCACAAAATAATTATAAGGTCTGTGGACATGCAGAGGATTTTTTCTTTTTTTCTTTTCTCTTTCTTTTCTTTCTGTTTTTTTTTTTTCTATTTTTCCTTGTTATAATGTTGATATAGAATAGAAGTTATAGATATGCATAAACATCTGTTTCAGCACTTTTTACATGTTTTAACTTGAGAGAAATGTTCAAAAATGCAAAGTAATTATAGTACATGAGACACAAAGTCTATTGTCTATTGTTCTCAGTAATTTTTTCTGGTTTTGAACGGTACATGCGAGTTGGAATTTGAGCAACTATTTCCTTTCACTCATTTTGTTATTAACAAAAATTGTGAACATTGTGATAATAATAAACCAGCTACTTTTTGTCAACCAAAAGGATATTTTGAAAATAAAAGTTCCTTCCAATTGGTTTTGATTCGAGTGCATTTCTGCTTTTTTGTTTTAAAAGGGGCACAATTTATTAAACGGTTACTCACCTGTAACTCAGACATGAATTACAAGTTACTTCATTTTGAATTTGATGTGACTTTACTTGAGGGTACACATTTATCTTGAAATCATCATTAACTAATGATGAAATACTAATGAGTAGGGATTTACCTGTAATGAATATACCAATATTCCAACATGCACTTCTTTGGGTAAGTTTAAAGAAAAAGCTATAAAGAACAAATAGTATTTTTGGTCTAAACTGGAAAATTTGTTGACATATAGATGAATGCATGAATTAACAATGAATTAATGTTCATCAATTGATGATCTATTAAGGGTGAAGTAATGACATAAATCCACATTGAGATCATCATTAGTTCATGATGAGCAACAGGAATTCATGATAGATCCTGCATTAATTAATGTATTAGTTCATCATGTGTTACGCATTAGTTAAGTGTATGATTTGTACCATTATTGTAAAGTGTTACCGAGAAAGGTGAGTAAACAACATTATAGCTTCAGTTTGTGCACGCTCCCGTGACGGCTTGGCTCGTGGCTGCAGTAACCTGAAGCGGCAGTCGCGGCAGTCGCGAGTTTCGTTTCTTAATCTTGCCTCAAGTCCCTTTAATAGATCAAGATTACCTTCATGTCAACTGTGAGGGGGGTGAATTTTTTTTTATAACTCATCCGTTTAAATGATATTTAATCTTGAAATCACACATAATTAGGGGCGAGTCCTTTTGATTGACAGGCGGAAGACTGGGTGCCACTTTTAGCCATTGAGGCTAATAGTTAGCTCCCTGCTTGTCCCCAGGAAGGCCTCAGCCTGTAGCAGAGTTGCGCAGCGGTGGGTTTTAGCTGGTCAACAGCAGGTCTGAGCGTGTCTTACCTTTAAACCGCCTATCTTGTCCCTGTTCACTTCATATTAGCTCGGTTAGCATTAGCTTGGGTGTCAATCATTTGCCCCACAGCTTGGTGCAGCCATGTCTTTCAAGTTTACCCAACTGCAGCCACAGACCCACAAGCATCTCACGAAGATGGGTGTGTTGTGTCGCAAAGTGCACGGGTCGTGGTCAGAGGTAGGGTTCAATTTCATTGGTGTGGTGGGCGTGTCATGTAGGGGCATGGTTTGTATAGGGCATGGTTTGTAGCGGCTCCAGCCAAGTACCCCCGCCTGCGGCTTGCAGGCTTGCAGGATATTAGGCAGTGCTGGACATCCGATGGGCGTGGCCAGATAGTGAGGTTAGGGTTAGGGCTTAGGGATAGGGGGAAGGTTTAGAATAAACGACTCAAAACGATAATGTGGGCGGAGTCAGACGTCCGACCCTGCCTAATATCCGACTCCGCCTCGTCCTCCAAGCCGCAGATGGGACCTTCTTGCTCTGGCTGCCGCTAGGTGCTACTCCTGTCTGCCCATTTCAGTGTTTTCCAGGAGTGACGACACACTCGACAAGGCAAGATGGTGACGGTGGGAAACGCCCAACTAGCTTCACTTTCAGCTCCTCAGACGTGACTGGATACTACGTCCATATTTTTTACCGTCTTCCACCCGTGAGTCCGGTTCAGGACTGGATGGGTCGTGTGTTTTTATTTTGCAATTCCACGGATATAACCTGGGGAGGTTCCCAGTTTATCTGACCTGAGCCATCCTGAGCTGGGCCTTTCTGTGAGTTCATACACAGTAAAATTCCCAGTGTAAAATTTGAGTTGTTAAATCATATAAATTCTTTCAGAGTAATTCCAACACCATTGAGAGTAAAATGACCACCAGTGCTGGTGAAAATTTTCAGAGTTAAAACAAGTTCCCTCTTCCAGTGTATTACTGACTCTATCAAGTCTAACTACTTGGTCTAACTCTGGCTTACAGTACAGTGTAAGCCAGAGTTGAATTTGAGCTCAATTATGAGTTAATTTTACTGGACCAAATACACTCAGATACAGTGTTAAATTCAATTCTTTAAGTGTTGATTTAACACTGCAAAACTTGCTGTGTTCTCCCACCATCCACACGTGCGTGTTCTCCCCGTGTCTGTGTGGGTTCTCCGGCTCCCTCCCATCATCCAGACATGATGCTACGTTAACAGTCTCTCTAATTTCTCCCTGGGACTGAGCAGTTGTTGGTCCTACGATGGACCGGAGACCTGTCCAGGTGTACCTGCCTCTCCCAGTGAGCTCTACCTGCCTCCATGATATGTCACTCAGGACTTTTTTTCCCCCACTATATTTAATCACTTTTTTAACAAAGGTTATCAGAATTTGGTTTGGTTGGACGATGTATGCAGGACTCAGTTGGATAAAATAAAGTTTCAGGTCTCCTTCAGACCTCCAGCTGCTGTTTTAAAGCCTCCTTCCCATCATTCATTAATGCTGCCTTCTGCTCTCTTTGTTTGCCTCTGAGGTTGAGTTTAGTGTGGAAACCTACATTTACACCTTCTGTCTCCTCCCCCCCTCCCCGCCTCTCCTCAGTGATAATGAACTGGCCGTCCTGCCCCTGTGAATCTGTTCAGAGAGTGTGTGAATGATAGACTAACCCCTTTCTGAATTATAGACTCCCAGGGGTCAGCGTGCAACTCTGGGGGCCATTGTTGCCGGCCCCTCAGCTGCACTTGGCAGCCCACTGGTGTGATGTGTGTGTGTTTCCTCTCAGGTAGAGGAAGCAGCAGGTCACTCTGGCCTCCACCATGCCTCACTGCCTCCTTTATACAGCCTCTCTCTGCCTGAAAGGAGGTGCATGCTTAAACCCGACTGCCTCCAACTTCCCCTCAGCACATTTTCCAAGGAAGTGAGCAGCGAAATCAGAGAATAAAGGAATAAAAGACAAAAAGAAAATAAAGCAGCTAATGTTAGTACATCTACAGTAAGACGTTGAGCTGAAACCTGAATCGTGATGAACTTCAGCAAGCTGTAAACAAACATTACATGATGATGATTTGCAGAACTTTCACCAGATAAAAGAACTGAGCTCTCTGAGCTTTTCCCCCTTTTAATTAAGCTTTTAATGAAGTTTTCAGTGTCATAATCTTTATTAAATTAGTTTTCAAATGTCTGCAGTTGATGTTCAGACTCTCAGGAGACACGAAGGCAAAGATGCTGCAACAGTTGTGTTGAAAACAAATGAGTTTGTGTTTTAATATCAGCAGGGAGATTTTCAGATGTGAGGTTTTGTCACTGACTGGATTGTTGTTTGCAAACCTCAGCTCTGAAATCAGAGATGCAGAAGCTGCAGGAGAATCCTCAGGTTGATTTGATTTCCTCAAGATCCCAAATGAATAACAGCTGAAACTGACTGTGCAAAACAGACATCAAAAACACAACTGTAGAAATTACAGTATTCCCATCAAAAGCAGCGTTTCGGGCAAATATTTCAGAAACTTAAAAAATGATACAGTTACATAAGAAATCAGAAAAATGAAAATAGCATTATTTCTAAAAATAAGAAAATAAAGAAAACCTTACCTCCACCCCCCCCCCCCCCCCCCCCCCCCCCAAAAAAAAACAACAACAAACAAACAAACGAAAAACCAAGACATTCTGGGGGGGAAAGAAAACCAAAATGGTATTACTAAACACATTTAAGAAATCAAAGCATTAAAAAAACAAACAAACAACAACAGTAAACAAAAACAACCAAATCTGAGACAAAAAATTGTTGTCTAAAAAGAACACCATAAACAAACAAACAAACAAACCAAGCAATAAACAAAAACAATGAAATGGCCTTTTTCCTGCCTTTCCATTTAAAGCTGAAGCTTTTATTTAATCAAAGGTCAATAACAGAGAAATTGAATAAATCATTAAAACCTTTTTCAACAGGCTTCTAATCACTTTCCTAAAATAACCATTATGTTTTATAGTGTTGGAATGAAGCATTTCTATCTGTTCGCCCTGGGTCGACATACATGAACTTGCCTCCATTTTTACTACAGTGTCTCTGAATGGACAAAATACTCTGTGAAGCTTTAAAACTGCAGTAAAAGCTTTGGTTGATAGGAGCTAGAGCACAGCTTGGGATAAGTATTGCCTTACAAGCACCATAGAAGAAGACAGTACAAATATAGGCTGTGTCTCATGTTGCAGTCTGCACGCTGGAAGTGCGGATTCGTCGGCTGCATACGTCACAGCAGTGCGTCAAGTACTGTCCCATTTCAAAAACGTCTGAGAGCCTCAGGATCCACCATCCAAACCCGCACTCTGTTTGGGCTGAAACAAACGTATCCTTCATGGCTTCATTTATCTCAGAATTCATTGCACACAAGATGGGAGGGAATAAGCAGCAGAGCAACGAGAGTAATATTTGGATACATTCGTGGATTTTAAGCATTACTAAAAGTGTTTACTGGTTAGAAACAACCAGTTTCTCTGTGGAAAATGGAAAAATATGCCGGCAAGGTAAAAAGTTTTTGCCTCAGAAAATGCATTAGTTTGACATTATTTAGCTTTAACAAGTGGTTAATGGGGTGTTAACATTCAGGTTACGACAGAGAAATGAGAAGGAATAATATGCCCGGCTCCATTTAGTTTTTACCTGTTTCGATTGCCTCATTAACACTGACCAAGTTGGTTGTTATACTTCCTAACTGAATTATGTCAAACAAATGCTTTTCTGAGACAAAAACTCTCATTTCAAGCTTGACATTAATTTCTGAAATTTCCTCAGAAGCTATCTGTGGTTTTTAACCAGTAAGCACTTCACTTGAAATCCACGAATATATCCAAATATTGCACTCATAGCTCTGCTGCTTACTCCCTGCCATCTTGCTCCCAATGAATTCTTGGACAGAAGAGGCCACGAAGGATACACTGCCAGTATACTTTGTTTCGGGCCAAACAAAGTGCAGATTTGAAGGGTGGATTCGGAGGCTCCTTCAAAAGCCTCTGAATTGGGACAGTACTTGGTGCGCCACTGCGACGTATGCGGCCAAAGAATCTGCCCTCGGACGTGTGCAGACCTTCAAATGGGACATACTGTAGCAGTACTTTCCTGTAGTGCTGTCATCGCTGGATCCACTCACACATGAAAACATCTTTATGTATGAAAGAAGTTTGGCCACTGACGGCCACCGTACATTTACTACAGCGCTAGACCAATCTTTACCACTAGATGGCAATAATTCTACACTGGATCTTTAACCACCAAATCAAACCACCTGCTGTCCCACCACAGGGGGGCAATGCAGGCTGCATTGCTGTAATTCATGAGAGGAAGTAGTTTGGAGAAATTCAAACAGGCGTTGTTTTTCACCCGTTGAGCACAAGAGGAGTAAGCAGCAGAGCTCCGTGTGTAATATTTGAGATGTTTGTGGATTTGTTACTGTAAATTTAAATGTCTACTAGCTAAAAACAACAGCTAGCCTCTCAGCTAAAAAAACAACAAAAAAAACTGAATCTGTCAACAAGGACAGCGATGATGTTATAACTGGTGTAAACAAGGCCGACCATCATTTCATTTGTGTAATGGAAAGACTCCACGTCCCAACTTATAATGGTTTTCACCTCTGTCGATGCTTTTCTTCCTGTTACTGAAAAAATGTGGTGACATGCCGAAGTAAAATCCACATGCTAGCATATTGCTCGTGACAACAGCTGTAGTCCACAAAGCAGCTTCAAGCAAAGCCTGAAAAAAATCAAAGTTCTTTGCAGTATTTTACTGCAAAGAACTGCAGCTGTTGTTTACTGCGCAGACAACAGCTGCAGTCTATCGGCCATGTTTGTTTACACTGTGAGGTGTGCATGGAACAGTGCACGTGCAGAGGAGGGAGGGGGAGGGACAACAATAGATGAGTTTGGTTGACATATTATCATTCAATCGTCCTGAATGGTCAGATGATTGGGTGGGTTTGTTTCACACCTGTCCGTTCCACAGGTGACTAAATTTTTCTGTTTTGTGTCAAAGCATCTAATTAATTGGCTGCGAGTGCGTGTGAAGGAGATTTTAAGCAATATAGTAAAAGTGGGTGATGTTTTTCTCCTGGAAAACATCATCCACCCCACCTTTAACTTTGTGTAGTCGACACATGGTGATTTTCATACTTGTACGTCCTCACTATGAAATGTAAACATTTTTAATGGACAGATATCATCACCATGTCTTTTTTAAACATATTGATGCACAACACCAAGCAGAAGTGCACGGCATGCTGCATTCACTTACTCTTGGCTATCCAGAGTTTTTTACAGGTTTACACTGAACATTTTTTGGAGTTGGTGGTGGCATCTGTAATGTTTCCAACTCCTTCGTTGGTTTTATTTTTCTGGCAGCATCCTTTTGTGGCGCGGTATAGACAACGAGGGCACGGGGGAATTCAATCCCTAGACTCCCGGGTGAGAGTCATCAGATAAATGAGATTTGAGATAATGAATGGGTGTCAGCTGTCAATCAAGCCTGTGTTTTTGGGTAAATTGTCTAATTTCAACAGAAAAGGCACATTTATGGGGGTGAAAGAGAGAAAAAGGAGATCTGAAAGCTCAGCCCTCCTAAGCATGACCTCTCAGCAGCTCTCGTGGCCTCTCAAGCAAGAGTTAATTAGTCCTTTCATTATCCATGAATGAGTTAATTGATTAACGAGAACGGTTAATGGGTTTATCTGTAAACAGCCTCTCTTTGGCTCCTCTCTCTTACACCATTCTCCAGCTCGGCGCTCGGAGGAGACGAGAGGCTCCTTCAGAATTCCTTGGTTCGTTTTAATTAAAAACTCAAGAATCTGCTTTGGTTGTCCCACATGGACCTCCCCTTGAGCCACTTCTCCTCAGCAGAGTGGCAGAGGGAACCCTCTCCCTCCTTCACAGCTCTCTTGTGTCCTGACAATAAAAACCATTAAATACGATGACAGAGAAAGACGGTGCTCTAATTCCAGGCCCCTCCTCCTCTGCCTCCTTACATCATTAGAGTATTAGTCATGAGCGGGACGGAGACACGATGGAGGACGGATAGATGGATGAATGTGGCGCTTCAAAGGGCGGCAGCTCTTCAGGGAATAATCAGCCGGCTCAGCGTGGCTTAGTGGGATTTCCAACTTTCTGTAAAAAACTTCATCAAACCTTCACCAAACAAGAGCCGTCAGAAAGGAGACTGAAATGAAGATGTGGGTTTCATAGCAGGTTTTATATCGAGTTGGGTAAAATCCTCCCACTTCATTCTGCTTCACCACAAAGAAACTGTTGTTTATGTTTCTCTTTTAATGTCCTGCTCTATGTTTGTGGCTGAAATGAAACTTTTAGCAGGTTTGAGCTCTGAAGCAGCTGCATGAAGTCTGAAAACTGCAGGTTTCTGGTCACAGGCTCAATTTCCAGCTCAAGTTGAAAAAAACAGCAGGATTTACCCTCTAACCAGACCAGTGAGGGAATAACATGGTGTTATGTTGTACTTTTCATATACAACCTCCACATCAACATGTTCACTGATACTGGATGGAAACAGGAGAGGATAATCTACTTAAAACCAGTAAAACCACGTCACGATGAGCAGGAATCAGTGAAACTACACACATCAAATATTTCTGTAAAGCATCATTTGGTTATAAAATAACCATCTCTGCTCCATCAAATATAGAGCAGCATTCATCCTACACTTGTGTAACAGCACAGGTAGATTTTTGTCACTCATGGTACAATCTGAATTTATGTGCCCTGTAAGAGTCATAAGTGGACCTCAAGGCACCTATATGTACCTTTTTGGGAGCCTGAAAGGTACATTTATGTTTTAAAGCACAAAGTACTCACTGTTAGGGGTACACCAGCAGTACCCTTAAGGGTACCATCCCAGTGACAAGCCATTGTGCCCCTAAAGGTACAATTTGGTACTTATATTTCTGAGTGTGTAGTTTGCGTTTGATGGAGAGAGAAAACAAAGATGAGAAATGATGGATCAGATAAATACTGGTCCTGGACAAAGTCAAATTAATACGACTAGTTAACCACAGATTCACCAGTAAATGTAACCAGTAAACAGAATCAGTCAACCAGTTATGTAATAATACCAGTTTACCACTGACCAACCACTTAATACAACCAGATAATCAGTAAATGCTACCAGTTAGCTGGTAAACATAGCCAATTAACCAGTTAGCAATACCAGTTAACCAGTGACCAACCAATTAATCAGTTGATACAACCAGATAATCAGTAAATGCAACGAGTTAACCAGTAAACACAGCCATGTAACCAGTTAATAATAACATTTTGCCAGTGAACAACTAGTTAACCAATTAACTACATAGCCAATGCAACAAGTTAACCAGTAAACACAATCAGTTAACTATTTATTAAAACCAGTTAGCTAGTAAATACAACCACTTGATCAGTAAACATAGCCATCTAGCCAGTTAATACAATCAGTTAACCAGTAAAAACAACCAGTTAACCACCAGGTAACTAGCTAGTAAAGACTAGAGACTCTTCATTTTGCTGTTCTGTCTTTGTACACAGGATTATATTGAATCTGAATTTAATTTGACGTCACACTGATTTGGTCAATGATTTATACACTCAGACTAGAACGTTTAGATAAATACGAATGTTTATTACTGCTTTCACTTCGTGTTGATTCGTGAGCAACCATCAGGGTGCAGGTGGAGCTGGTGAATCTACCCCAACTTTCTAAGTGGAAATCCGACTTCAGGGGGTGTTCTTGTTGTATTTCCAACTGGAAACTCAGAAAATCTGACTTCAGAGTATGGACTTAGGGGCCGTCCACACGGCGCCGAATTACAGCAAAACCGCCAAAAAATTTAAAGAGACTTGAGGCAAGATTAAGAAACGAAACTTGCAACTGGCGCGACTGGCGCTTCAGGTAACTGCAGCCACGAGCCAAGCCGTCACGGGAGCGTGCACAAACTGAAGCTATAATGTTGTTTACTAAGCTTTTTCTTCGTAGTTACACTTTTTAGTGTCTTTCAGTTTGATCTGGATCGTTTGCTGGCGGCAGAAGAACCCATAACTATCGCTTACAGTGTTTGAACTTAACGCGACCGTCTTCTTCCTGTTTCAAAACTGCGGATGTAGCCTCATTTGACGTCACGTCCGCAGGGCAGCGCGGGAAATTCAGACACCAAATTGCAGCGCATTTTGCAGCACACAGCCTGTTTAAGGCTTTCTGCTCTTCCTTTGTTGATTTCCAGCGACAAGCGGTGAGTCTTTATTTGCGCATGCACTGTCTTGTTCTAGGTTTAGAGTGTCGCACTTTAATCATCATAGCGCCACCCACAGCCTTGTAGGATGTACTGCAGCGGTTTCATGGGGATGGTGAAACCTTTCCCTGGATTTCTGCTATTGGTTTCACACCTGAACCGGCTTCAGCTCTGTGTGGACTAGGCCTTAATGCACAACTCCACTACTTCTTAACTTAAAACAGCTCCTTTGTCTCCTGTCTTTCATTATTGGACGATTTGATTACTCCAGGTGTGCCTGACCTCAGCAACCACAAGGACAATGGCCAGACACATCTGGATTAATCAGTTTGTCCAGTAATGGAAGAAAGGAGGCATGGAGCTGGCTTAAGTTCAGCTGAGCATAAAGCCCATTGGACGCACCTGTAACTGCATCCACTGGTATAGAGCGGGATGGGGTTTAAAGCCTCTGATTGGTTCATCTTGGTGTCATTTAAAAGAAGAACCAATGAGCTGCTGATCAACGTGTTTTATGGGCTGGTGGTCAGGAAGAGAAGTTCGAAACAACACTGTTATGACTGGTTTATTGACACCACTACGGAAAATAAAAGTCAAATTTTTATAAACACTGAAAACTCTCGTCACCGCATCTGCATTTACAGCGCGGTGAAGGCTGAATACGATAAACCAGATTCTCCTGATTACACACGAGCAACGGCTTCCAGTTACTGGTTTGATGGCAGCAACCCATTTATTCAGCCATTTCTATGTGAAAAGCTGCAACAGCTGAGCCGGTAGCACTACGCTGGCTTTGTTTATCTTTTTACCACCCAAGAACGTCGCAGACCTGTAGGTTACGTGGTCAGTGACGAAAGCTGATAGTGGTCTATAAACATGCTCAAATGTTCATTGAATGACAGACTGATGAAAGAACTCAGAAACTGGGATTCTGTCCCATCAAGGCTTTCTACTTTACTCTCTATGACCTGCAGTTGGCTGTAAAAAATAACAAAACAACAACAGATGGAGGAACTAATGAACATTAGCTAATCAAACCTGAAAATGTGTTGAAGCAGTTTAATCATTACCCGTGCTCCAACTCCACAGCATAAGGACGTCATCATGCAGCTGATCACGTAGGATTGCTCTTCACCACTTTCTGTCGTTTTCATGAGAAAAGCAGCAATTAGAGCAAAACAAAGGAATGAAAGGAGGGATTGAAGGAGAGATAGAAGCTGGCTGTGAGGAAATGATAGGAATGATAATTTAAGGAGAAACAGCTCAATCTGACATATGGCCAAGTGCTGCAGGGTGAAGGGCTGTTCATGATCTTCACTCTATTACAGGGATTACAGATGGATAACACACACGCACACACACACATGCATTTATTTCTTATTTAAATTTCTCATTATGAACTCTCTGTGATTCAATTTTTTTTTTGTCATTTCACTTTGGGCCAGACTGGTGCGAAGTGGAATGAAATTTCGTTGCCACTGATGCAAAAACAGTTTTTTTTTAAAAAAGCTAAAAAGTACTAGCCTCGTGAGACCATCCTGATCTCGCAAGCTTCAGGTTTTCATTCGCAGATCAGTCTGGCTACTTTCCGTTGAAGAGAATTTGGAGCAGTTCACCAAACGAACATCCAATCAGTGTTGGCTTTAAGGTGGGTTGAGGTGTGACGCAACGAGAAGCGACAGTTCAGTCTAAACAACATGGCGGCTTCAGCGGATGAAACTAGCGTCAGCGTGGCTATCGCTCAAGTTTTATCGGAATTACAGAGTATTTCTTCACCAAAAAGAAGAGCAAAACACTGCTATGGAGGTGTTTCTCAAAGGAAAATATGTTTTTGCTCGTGTTTTCGTCGTCGCTCTGTTAGTACATCATATGCTTCGTTGACCTGATTGGTTGATTTGGCCCATCTACTGCCAACATAGGTGGTGATAGACACATGCCTTATCCAATCAGCTAACCAGTATTTTCACCCCTTCCCAAAACTACTGTAACTGATAATTTCCAGATGATATGTGGAGCAAATGGCAGAGTCAGGTTAAAAAAGTACAGCAATAGCTAAAAATAAACTAGATGAAATAGATAAGAACAGCTAGAAAAAAATTCTGTCCAGTTAAAAAAAATTACAATTTGCAAAAATGTGCAAAATCGATGTAAACGGTCTACATTATTGGGATTACATAACGTGTGATTGCAGTGGGGAGGAATATTTGCAGAACCTGGATGTGCTACACCGCATCCTCCTGCATGGCAGGAGGGGGACGGTCCATGGTTGGGGTGTGTGAGATCTTTAAGGATTTTCTTGGCCTTTGTCAGGTGGCAGCTGTGTGCAATGGAAGTAAGGGGAGTACCATAGACTCTATATAATTACTGGACGTAGCTTCCGGTCTCTTCTGAATAGAGAAGTGTGAAGCCAGTTGGGCGTGTCTTACCGTCGCCATCTTGCCGTGTCACGTACGTCGTCACTCCAGGAAAATCCTAAAATGGGCACAGCGCGGCCGCGGGGCATATGATTGACAGCTGACGTACTGTGGGCTAAACGCTAACTGAGCTAACACGAAACTAAGAGGAGCTAACAAAGATAAGCCCCCTAAGCGGCATGGTTAAGGTAAGACATGCTTAGACTTGCAATTCGCTGACTAAACACCGCCGTTGTGCGACTCTGTAACAAACTGAGACCTTATTAAGAGCAAAGAAGGAGCTAACTAGGAGCCTCCGGTCGGCAGGCGGAGCTTCCGGTCTGTCATAAGGACACGCCCTTAATTATGTGTAATTTGAAGAATAAATAACATCTAAACGAATGAGTTATAAAAAAATTCACCCCCCTCACAGTTGACATGAAGGTAAACTTGACCTAATAAACCTAAAATGATTTTTTGAACCAGGCTGTAAACCTGTTTATTTCTGCTGTGAAGTTGGCGTTTTTAACATGGGAGTCTATGGGGATTTGCTCGCTCTTGGAGCCAGCCCCTAGCGGATGAAGGGAGGATTACACTATTTCCAACAAGCAAGCGAGCTTCACTGTTCTGAGGCGGAGTTTGCCCCTTGGGGAGTACCTATCACCTTTTCTCTCTCTACTCTGGAGGGCGCAGCAGTGCAACTTTCATGCCAGATGGAGAAGCACTGTTTTTTGAAATACTCTCAATTGTGCTCTGATAGAAAGCCTTGAGGACGTGGGGGGGGGGGGGGGGGGGGGCTGTGCTCTCCTGAGCCGTCGGAGAAGGTGCAGTTTTTGGTGGACTTTCTTTGTCAGTGAGGATGTGTGTTGTGTCCAGGTCAGATTGTTGGAGATGTGCACCCCCAGAAACTTGGTGCTCTGGGCGATCTGTACAGGGGTGTGGTCTGCGGAGAGGGAGGTGGGGCGAGCTGGTTCCTCCTGAAGTCAACAATGACCTCCTTTTTTTTTTTTTTGTAGACATTCAGGTCCAGGTTGTTTTTGGTACACCAGCTTACCAGATGTCCCACCTCCCTCTCTGTATTCCACATCGTCCTGGATGACCCACAGGTGTGTCCTCAACGTGCATCATCACGAAGAGATTAAAGACCAACTACAGCACTGTTGTAGATCTTCTTTACAGTCTGATAAATCTGATCCTCCACATTTATGATGTATGAGCGTTTTCATTTTCCACCCAAAGTTTAAAACAAAAAAGGAGTTTAAATAAAATCTCACAAATACAAATCATAATAGTGTAAGAAGGGAATAGTGCGGTGAGAAATGTCTCTAATGTAAACAAAATACAGATTTAGCACAGATACTATTGTTACTATTGTAGATCTGAACTGAAAACAAAGTCAGGCACATCTTACTCTTTTAATTTTCATCATCTGCTGCCCATTAAGTTAAAACTGCTTTTTTTTATCTGTAAAATCTGAATTTGAGCGTAACTCAGCAGGAGAACACAAATATGAAAGAAAAGTTTCAGTGTGAAATAGATGGACAGACGGGGCAGCAACTATTTTCATACAGTCTGTAATTTCCATTTTTCAGAATAAAAATGTTTCTCAAAATTACAACCAGCATGTCCACCTTTAGTACTTTTTTTTTTCATGAGGTCAGTTGAAACTTGGTGTGAGAAACGCACACCAAGTTTCAACTGAGCTTTTCAGAAACATACAGAATGTGTGTTGCCATGAGAGTCTGTCCAGTAATATTATTCAGTCTATGGCTGCGACACCTGATTCAGCCCATTCAGAAATGCTGCGTTCAAGCTTCATAGACTGTATTTTTCCACCAATTAATACCTTTTATTTCTTTTTTTTAAAACTTAATTTACCTTTTTCTCAGAAAATGAAAACACATCCTTGTATTTGTATAAAGTTCCACAGTTTGACGCTTTTTCTCATCTGCTAAAGGTCAAGCCGCCAGTTATGAAGCAGAAGCACTTCAGGGACCAATCAGATTTCAGCAGAGGTGAGATGGCCATAGATCTCCCCGTAGTTATCATTATTTATAATCTTCGGAATAAAACCGAAGATGTCTCCACAAACACGGCCATCAGTCTTGGTCATGCATGAGGAAAACATGGCGTAAGAGCCTTAAGGATTGATTTGACTCCTTGTGATCATTATTTCCTCTCTGGTTTCGCTCATCTTCCTCTTCCAGAGAACTTTAGGAGCAAAGTTGTAAAAACAGGTGGAAGCAAAATAATAAAATCCCATTTTGTTGTTTGAGTTTGACTTTGATGGGTGGTGGAGCGAAGAAGCACCTGGACCTGGCGGGGAGGCGGGATTTACACATCAGCTTTCCTCCTTTCTCAGGACGGACCCCCATGAAATCAGCCTTTAACCGGGGGATAACTGGCCGTGTGTGTGTGTGTTCATGCTGGTAATGCCCATGGTAAATTGAAACCATTACTGTCTGGTTGTGAAAAGGCAGAACTAAAGACCATCCTGTGTCCCACCATTCGCTGCTGACTCCAACACAACAGCTGTGTGTGTCGTGTGTGTGTTCATGAGGAACAAGCACTGAAAAAAAAAGTACTAAAGGTGGAAATGCTGCATCGTAAACACGAGTGCTGTTCTGAGAATGTTGAGTACAGAAGTTTGAAGAGGTAAATGTGGAAGTATAGCAACAACAAATCTGGAAAAGTTTAGATACAAATAAAAAAAGGACTCCAGGTTGGATCAGAACCCTGATCCAGTCCAGTGCCATCAGAACCAGACTTGCTCCGTACTCCAGGCTAGATGCTCGTTTTGCTCCTTTTCTTCCATCAAAGTCCAGTTCCAGAGTCCAGAAGGTGGACTCTGGAACTCTGGACCAGGTTAACATGCAGTGTGAAGGTAACTGTTGTAGAGCTGATGAAGATTTCCTCAGTCATCCTGGTTCATGTGGTTCTAGCTGATGATGATGATGGTTCTGTCAGAGGGATCAGAGATCACTGTGTCCATCTGGTCCGTTACACACTGAAATCCTTCCTGACTGAATGATTTAATGATATTCTGACTGTAGAGAAATATGGAAATCCCTTCCACTCTTTGGAAGATTGTTTATAATATTCAATGATTTTCTCACATCTCGAGACAAACAGAGATCCTCTGAACATCGTTGCTCCTTAAAAACTCAGACTTTCATGGCTGCTTCTTTATCTTTCTAGTTTTCTTTTACATAACTATTTTTTACATTTTACGAGTTCAGTGACATATCAACACAACCTCAGCTCCATGTTCCACCTCTGCCTTTGCACACATGATACCAATGTGCAAGAAAAGTGCATCATTCCTGCCATGAAAAGGACTTCAGAGAGGTTTAGCTGAGGTTTTCATCCGATCATCCATATGGAAATCTCTGAATATGAGCCAGTGATCACTGAAATGTGGGTTCAGATACAACTGGGTGCTGTCTGCAGAGAGAAGGCATGAGTGGAGGACAGGGCCAGCAGAAGAGGGGCAACAGCAAACACCGAAGCGGTTCTGAGGAGAGGTGAGTGAAATCCAAAAACCCCCTCCTCCTTTTCATTCAAACATACCATTTAGTTAACAGAAAACTCAAGTCTGAACCACCTTTGATAACCCATTGAAGTCCTCTAAAACCTGGGAGAATTTTCCTGAAAAATAAAAACCCCCTAGTATTTCTCAGTCTTCCTCGCCTCTGGTTCTTCCTCGACCCCCCCCGCGTGCCCCTGCTCTGAGACCCAGCCATGTATGACAGATATGGTTGATAGTGAGCAGATCAGAGCAGATCATTGAGGTGAATGACTTCAGTCAAACTCTCATTCAGCTCAGAGTGGAAACTTTCAAAGGAGCCCTGATATGGAAGAAATGGGGAAATCCTCCTGGCTGCTCCTTTATTCTACAGACGGTGTGTGTGTGTGTGGGTGTGTGTGCGTGTGTGCTGCTGACTTTAGTCCACCTAAAATTATCAAGCAAAGCTGAAATAGGAAGTCGCATGAATAGCCATCACGCTGGGCACCGTGACCATAATCTGGTGTCTCCGTGCACGCTCGCTGTTTGAGAGGATGGCTGTTTGATGGTTTTCAAACAGGAACCAATTTTTTTCTTTTAATCCTTTCTGAATTTGCCCTTTTCAGTTTTCCTTGAATGATAATGACCACTCTTCTCAACTTGTAGTATCGCTGGTGATTTTCTGTTGGATTTTTGCCTGCTTATAATCTGAAAAGTTTTCGTTTATCTGATCATAGACATTTAAATGAGTTGCTGAAGCTATTTAAATATCATTGGTGTGAAACATGTTCAATTCTGCCCACAACGGCAAAAAGTGCTGTTTTTTTCCTGCAGGAAGACCTTTTGCTGGACTCAGTTCAGTCTAGTCTCACATAATCCTTGTAGTTTTAGTAAATTTGAAGGAATATACAGTATCTATGTGATCAGCTGCTTAAAATTAGTGACTTTAGAGGTAATGTTATAAATGAAAATGAAATGAACTGAATGAAAAATACTTTATTTATCCCAGAAAAGAAATTCAACATTGCAAGAAGCTCACTCTTTTCTTTCTGTTTTTTGTTGTTGTTGTTGTTTTTTTGTGTGTGTGTGTTTTTTTTTAACAATATAACATTTATATGAAGTAATAAAATCACAATAATAACTCAGTCAGTCAGTCTTGTTCTTCAGGGTGATGCTGCTGGTAGGAATGAATTTCTGTATCTCTCCGTCCTACAGCGAACCTGACGCAGCCTCCCACTGAACACACTGTTTATTCTGTTGATCTGTTGATTATTTTTACCTCATTGTTATTCTCAATTTAATTGAAGGCTCAGTAGAATGATTCTGGGTAACTTATTTTTACAGGGGTCTGAAACAAATAAAAAAATCTTGAAAGTCTGTAAAATATGATGTGAAGGTCAGGCAAATTCTTCAGTTTGACATGTTATGGCTTTAATTTCAATAAATTATGTAGACAAGGTTACAACTATTTACACACAAGCTCACTTGCTGTTGCCCTGCCTCTCTGCCTGCCTCTTTTTTCTTGATTCGGCCATCAGACAAAATAACACACTGATTCATGACTAGCTTTAGTCACTGTTATAATCACCTTTGTTAATGACCCAGCTGAGAAAATAATATCTCTGTTACTTAAAGGGATATTGTGTAAGTTCTCCTGTGTTTTATTCACAAAAACTGATTATTTGGTTCAAAAGGGTTTTTTCATTAATCAGTAATCACTCCCATCAACAAACTGAAGTGCTCCTCTAAGTTCTAAATTTGCCGTTCGTATCATTCATTTACACATCGAGTGGGGCGGCTCGGTGAAGGCTGCCATGTCGTATCGCCATGTTTTTGCGTTCGGGAGAAGCGTGACAGCAGGAAAACACAGAAACTCACCGGACACACCGGAGTTTTCAGCTCAGTTCGAGGTAATGTCTTTGAAAAGTCACCACGCTGCAGAGGGGAGAAACCAGCGTCTCACTGATGCTGCGTTCACGTGCAGTCGGGCAGACGGCCGTTGGTAACAAACCAGATGTCATTTTAATCAATGAAACCGAGCGAAAGACGGTAAAACATGGGTCAGGGAAAACAATACGACATCGCCATGACAACAAATCAGATGTGGACTGATGTCACTGTAACTGACGGGCCACATCTTCACGTAGAGGCCGGTGATAACTTTACATGCAGCGGCTGTCGTCGGTCTGCCCGGTTTCACGCGAATGCAGCATGAAAAGTACGAGGGAGCTGCTCCCGATTACACAATGTCCCTTTAAACTTTGATGTCGACTCAACCCAAAATAACCCCTGCTTTCTTTTCTTTGCTCCTGACTGGAGACACAGTGGCCCAATTTCAACTTTCATCCCTACCCCCACCCCTCACCCTTCCCCTTGTGCCTAGCATGTTTCAAGTGCTAGTGATTGAATACTTCACCTAAGAAATGGGACAACCCTTTGAAACCCTCATGCGTCACCAATAGTTTTCTGTGGCGCACTTAACTGACATCACGGCTGTTTCTGGAAGAGTTTGCATTGCCGTCAGCCAATTGGGTTATTTTTGGGCTTTGGGCCGAAAATTTTAAAAATGAAAGGTAAAGAGGATGCCTTTGACGCAAGCTTAACATTAATGTCACGTTACAGCCATGAGCAGATGCATGTAACGTTACGAAACTAGCAATTTTTTTCACATTTTTAATAAAACTGTCTGTAATACATTAAAGCAACCTTAATATAGTGATTTTCATATTTTATTTACAAAAAAATAATCACCAACTGGTACAACCAGGATGTTGCATACAATTTACTTAATACTAAGAAAAAAATAAAAATCTAATAGGATAACACAATTCAGTCTCTAACAAAAAGATTCACAAAACTTTTGTGCCTGCACTCATTGGATGTTTTTGCAAAATATTACTTAAAGCCAGAGTTGGTAATCTTGCTCAGAAACACTTTTTGTTATCCTGGGTGAAATGGTCCTTCCATCCTGACAGTAGTCAATACATCATGAATTCATAAAAAGGAAGGAAAAAAGTCAGACCTCTGTGAGAGCTGCAGTTCTGTAGAAACTCTGACCAACCCCTGCCATTCATTGCCAACCCTACTGTAAGTCTTCTTACTGTATGTGAGGACAAGTGGCTTCCATCTTGAAATCATGTGATTGGAGGACATGTTTTGATTGGTCACTAGAATTTCTGCCCTCAGCATGTAGCTCAAGTAACACACATGTGATGAGTTTTCGCCTCTGAGAGCAAAAATATCAAACATCCAGCAAGTCCTCTGCCCCCCGAACCCTTTAAAACTGGATCTCAGAGGCAGGGAGCAGCCTGTTTGACCAAGAGCTAGCCTAACTAGCTAACAGCTCAGGAAGGCCCCTTTTGTTTGTCTGCGTGATTAAGGTAGGCAGCTCAGCTCTGGACTCCTGGGGTTTTGGAAATCCTACCTGTTACCTGGTTTGCTTTAGAAGTACTTTGGTATCTCCTGAGCTCACAGTCTCTCTTTCAACTCTTTCAAGTAGTCCTGACTGGTTCCTGGAAATCACTTACATGTACAGGCGCATTCATACAGCCACTTTTTTGTCCACTTTAAATGGCCCCTGGTCTGCTTCTGCTTTGAGTCCATTTGGAGCTCATTCACACTGTGTGTGAACCAAAGGAACTAACTCTGGTCTAATGAAAACCAGGTTCTCTTGCAGGTGAACGCTGGTGACGGCTGGACAGCTGGCAGAGGCCAGCTGAATAAAACGCTTGGAATTGAATGGACTCCCCTACTGCTCATACTGGACAGATTCTGGTTAAACCAGCATCATGTTTGAATGCCAAAGTAAAAACAGAAACAAGTCTGTATAAATCACTGACACATTGTTTTCTGAATGAGACGTGTTTGGTCTGGGCCAGGTCCTGGATTTCCTTCTTTCTGCTTGGCCAGCAGTTGTTCTGGGGGACATCTCTGACTATGTGAGCAGATGTTGTAACTTCATGGGGTTCTCCAGGTGGTTTGGTCTGCTTCTCTGGACTTTCCCGGTGCAAGTGATCCTCATGTAGAACGAAAGCAGCTGGCTGAACTTGCCTACTGTATGTCTCCAGGGACTTCCTCAGCCATAGCATTGGCTGATTTTGCTCATTGAATAATCGATGCTTAATACATTTTTAAAAAGTAAGGGAATGCGCTGTTTTTCCCCGTATTTCATATATTTAGAGCATCAGCTCTAAAAGTAGGCGCGTGCTGGACAGCTGCTCTCCAGGGTGTATTCACTGTGATCACTATGTTCATTCATCTGATGGAATAAGTGTCCTTTTTATCTTATCTGCTTTATATTGTGAAATTAGGTAGAAATAGCAGTATTAAGATCAATGTTTGCATTTGTATTGTGGGACGTTCTCATTTGATAAGCAGCAGTCCTCATGCATGAACCCACCTGACCTTCAAACACAGTACTTTAATTAAAATCTCTGGTTCTTCTTCCTCAGATCCTTGAACAGAAGCAACGAGCTGATGATGTGATGGATAGATTTCTGTTTCTGTTTCCCACAGCAGAGCTCCTGCCAGTCAGATTATATGAGCAGCAGATCCCTGACTGGGGTGGATCTGACTGGATTAGCTGTTTCCTGCCCAGACACAATAGACTACAGCAGGAACCCAGATCAAACCACACACACGCATATACATGTGCAGACGTTGCATATCATAACATGTGCATGTGTGCGTTTGTGTGTGCGCATGTAGGGAGCAAAGAGCCAGGGTAAAGGGCTGAAAGCCAACAAAGAACAAGGAGAGGGAAGCAGCAGGAAGCTGACTAGTCACTTTATCCGCCTCGCGCTCTCTGTGCTTGCGCAGACGGCGGGATCAAGACACAGAGATGAAGTTAAAATCAAAGGTTGAAGCCCGGGGATTAGTCCTGAGTGTGAGACACAGGGGGGGGGGGTTGGTGGAGGTCGGTTCAGGTTTAAAAAGAGCCAGAAGCAGAGATGGGATGATTTTCAATGCTCAGATTAGATTGTCCGTCTTCTTCCAAGTCTGTGCACCACAGACAGAAATAACACTTTATTTTATGGAATTTCCTGCTGATTTCCTGGAAAAGCTTCTGTTTGATTCTTGAAAATTTAGCTGCATCTAAGCCCGTTATTACTGAAATGAACTTGTGTCAGCTGAGTAAGAAAAAGAAGGAGAATCAAAGGAAGTTTTTAATGTGTTGTGCAGAAACTAGGGATGTTCGATATTGGCTTTTTTTAACCGATATACCGATATTGCCCAACTCTTAAATAATTTCCAATATCAGCCGATACGATATATACGGACAACTGTGAGGTTGTATCTCTTATATTCTGAGAGATGCAACTATATTCTGCTCCGAGAGCAAAGATCCCAAAATCTCCTTTACTCAGCCAGAGGAATTCATTTTGAACATCTGGCTGCCAGATATCAGATACTAGCAGGTATTAGCCAACATGTGGCTAATTATAATGTTTCTGACAACTTGGTAACTTAACCAGCAACTTAAAACCAGACATATTATAAGCAGCTTCAAAGCAAGTCAGTCTGTAGCAGCAGCAGCTGCACCGCAGTCACATGACTCTGAAAGGAATGCTGGGATATGAAGTTCTTCCAGGATAACAGGAACTTTATACATGCTGGACCAACGCTGATGGAACAAGATCTCGCGAGATTTCATTTTTAGGGGTACTGTTTCCGGTATCTCACAGGAAGTTGATTGCATCGTCGTTTCTACATGTGCTAGCTCAGGAATAAGGTGGATAGACGAATCCGGCCAAACGCCACAACTAGACCATCTGCCATTGCCGCGGGAGCATTTCTGTATGTGTAATTAGCACAGATGAGAATCGTAACAATATGGAGGACATCTGGAAGGACTGTCGCACTCCTGGTTGTTAGAACAGCATTGGAAAACTTTAATTGTGGTAATAAGTGAATAAGAAGATCACGGACATTTATTTCATGATGATTTCTGCTGTCTGTGACAAAACTGGACACTTTATTTCACATATGCTCCCAAAAATTATGCATTGCGTAACGTTTTTATGCTAGCTAATGCTAACAGAGACAGCTGTGTGTTGCTGTAAGTTAATGACTTATCAGGGAGGTATTGTGAAATACAACGTTATTTGCTTATTTGCTTTGATCAGGGCAACGTTGGGACCAGAAAATAAAAACAGTTCAGTCGCAAACACAAACAGATCACGAAGACTGTATCCTGCAGCCTTTAGTTTCATCTGCAGGACATGTGAAGGCTACATGGTCTGTACAGTCCTTAAACAGTACCAAAAGCCAAATTTATAACAAAATAGAAAAGTAACAAGCTCTGAAAGGGTTTGGTTTTTAAACTTTGATAAGTAATCACGAGATGTGTGTGTTGTTCCGGTGTAGCTTGTCATTAAAGTCAGTTTCCGGAGATGAATAATAGTTTAAATTAATGTTCCGATGTAAAAAAATAAATAAATAAAAAAATAAATAAAATGTCAGAATATTTAAGAGATCTCTGGATAACATACCTATAGGTTATCATGACTTTAGACGACTGTCTAATGTTGTAAACCCAGATATTCACGCTGTTTTCCACGTTGGCAAATAGGAGGTAATTGGGACTTGTTCCCAAGACAACGGTGGCGGCGCAAGATGGCACAACACACAAAACGCTTGTCGGATTAGTCCGTACAAGTAGTTATGTCTTGTATTAGTTTGTCCTCCTGTTGGCACATTGCTCAAATTGATATTCCAATTTATTCGAATTATGTGTAAATTTTTGAGCAAATATTCAAACGTCATTTCGGAGCAATTTTGACAGCCCTCATGTAATGGTGGTCTGAGGAGGAACTGTCTGGTCCAGGACCACCAGAGTGTTCATGTGACATGTGTTTGTCCTCAGCTCCACCAACACGGCTTGAAGAAATTACTGTTAGAAAGAGCCATCAGAGATAATCTTACCTTCATCCCTTCCTCTTCATAAGTGTCTGTGTCCAAATCAGCTGTATCCATCATCTGCAGTCATGTATCTCCATGTCCAACGATGTGATGATGGACATGAGACACTCAGTGACCTGAGAACGTTGACATCGTAAACAGGAAGGAAAACAAAATTATTGTAACACACACACACACACACACACACACACACACATATATATATATATATATATATATATATATATATATATATATATATATATATATATATATATATTTATATGTACATACAGTATATATCAGTGACGAACCGTGAGCTCCACAGCTGGGCCTTCACTTCAGCCATCAGCGCCAAAAAACTATATTGATAAAACTCCCAGCAACAAGACAACTATTCAACATTACCAGCAGAAAACTGAATATCATTTAGGTTACATAGATGATCCAATAAACGTGCTCTGCAAAGCCAAACTCTGTAAATATAAAACAAGTTCACCCAGAAAAACATATCTGAGAATATTATCATCCAGTGAAGCTGACGCTGCTGACAGCATCATCACCATGGACAGCACTTTGAAACCATGACACATAGTTTTACTAAATACACATATAGAAGCAAATAAAGTCTTAATTTAGGTTTATACGTTCCACAACACTTCCTAAATTCTCTACACAGTAAGGGGTGGACAGAGGGAAAATAAAAACCTTTAGAAAAAATCCAAACCTTGCAGGAATCGGCTCGCACATTTAACAAGAGGCAGTTTTCGCTGGACGTTTTACAAAATCTCCACAATAAAGACGAATAAGCCAAAAGTTTCCTTGGGCCAAAACATTAATCCATGTGAGTAACAGCTGGTTTCTAATACAGGCCTACCTTACTAGATGAAAACCAAATCCATCTGCAGGTCTTTCTTTGTGAAGTGGAAAATTTTTTTTTTAAGTCACCTCTCAGTTAGTTTTCATTTTTAAATCATGTACAAGATGCTTGGTGTCACACGTTTAGACCTTTTAGAGGTCTTTAGACCGTTTAAAAAGATCTGTTTCTGTTTATCTGATTAATTCTATTTTATTTTTGCAATCATCATTATGTATTTGTTGAGGTTTTCAGTGTGTTTAAGCGACAGTTGCTGATTAATCTCCATTTAGAGGAGACAGACTTCGTTCCAGCGGATCATCTGAGACATGAATGTCTGCCGAACAGCGACCGTGTGTTTACTTCCACTGACAACCGGCTCGGTTACACCTCAACAAAACACAGGAGCGGGACATTTTCTCTTTGACTCTGTCCACAGATGTCTCTGCTAACTGCAACACCATCTCATGGCTCATACAAAGTGCTTTTACATATTTTCAGAGACCAAGTATATATATATATATATATATATTTATATATATATAAACAGTATATACTATTATTACTATATATACACTACAACTACTATTACTATAGGGAGACATCAGGTAAATTGGGCCACTTTTTGGTAAATCACTTGGGAAACCAGGGGAAAATATTGTGTGACGCTGAATTGTGTTTTTGTGGTTTATATGGACTGTTTCTAATATTTTTGTCTTGAATTCATGCAACAAAGTTTTATTGTTCAGTTGCGTTAGCTTTGGAAACATCAGCTGTCCCACATTTTTTAGGTGAGAAGTGTTCAGTTAAAATGAGCCACTCAAATTTCAAAGCAAAACAAAGTAATTTTTGATTAATAAAAATACAATTAACTGTAATTTTGATTAATACTCATGTACAATGTTGCCACAGAGCTCATACAATATAATGTTATATTTGGAAAAAACTGTCAATTGGTCAATGAATATGTATATAGCAATGCCTCAAATCCCACAGTCTGGACGCTGTGTAAAATTAAAATAAAAAAGAATGCAATTATTTGTATGCCTCATCAACCCATATCTACTTCTTGATAGAACATAAACAACATATCAGACATTGAAAGGCATTTTACCATTTTATGAACAGTATAAATTGACTGTGAATCTGATGGCAGCAACAAGTCTGTCAAAAGTTGGAACAGGAGCAACAAAAGGCTGCAAAAATAACAGGAAAAAACTATTGGTTAATTAAAGGTGAGATAAATAATGCAAGGACAACACTAACATGACAATTTTAGAACTCCAGTGTTAGTGTTTGTGCATGCATGTGTCCATGCATCTGCATGTGCATTTCACAATGCATCCTGCAACAAAGCTAGTGCATACAAGCCTTGGCCATGCATAATTACAAGGGAAATAAGAACAAATATGTTACATCGTGTTATGACATGTTCATTTGTTTAAATATGAATGACATTTAATCAAAGGAACAATCAAAACTGAACTCTGAAGGTGGCTCATTTTTACTGAAATGCATGGTTCAATTTACCTTAATGTATCTTGGTAAATTGAGCCACCCACAAATAACGCTTTTACAGAGAAAATAAAGCTAACAGAGTAAAATTTTACAATCCATTTGGTGGAGTGAATTGCAAAATGCAAAATGCAAAAAAAAAAAAGCTATTTGATATACATATGTGTTTTTTTTTGGGATGTTTTTAAATGTTCTGCAACACACCTCTCATCATGTTTTTAAATGAAAACTTTTTATGAGGTTTGGATAAATGGGCAAAATTTTGTTTTGTTTTTCATTTTAAGAGTAATTGTTTATGACAAAAAGCTGCATAAAAACAAAAATCGTTATTTTCACACGGAAAACCTATTTTAAATGTTTCATTTATCTAAAAAAAAAGTAATCTGTGTAGAGTATCTTCCTCATGGTATTTAACAACTTCATACAGTTAAAATGAATATGGTGCTTTCCACCTTGAACATGTCTGGAAGCTTTAGTGTGTAAATCGTGTTTTCCGGCAGCTTTTTAATGAAAGCAGAATTCTGATGCTTTGGTTTTATTCAGTTTCTCATGGTTTCTTTGGTGAAGCTGATGGACGATCTGATGTGTTTTCGCTCTTTTAATTCCACAGAATTTTTTGGACTCAAATAGAAAAAGTTTTGAGGTTCCGTTTTTGGAGCCTTTTATTTGGTCCCAGTCGGGGATTTGAACCCCCAACGTCTCCCTGCCCTAATCTTCATCCTCCCCTCGGTGGGGGTCTCAGGGTTGATGTTTCTCTGAAGATTATTTCTCTCCTGAAATATTGAAATGTTTGTTTTCTGTTTCTGTGATTTATTTCGTTTACCTGGTAAATGTGTGCAGAGACTCAGTCTTCTTCACTGAACATTTACTTAGTTCAAGTTTAAAAATCTAAGCAAATTTGATTTATTTGAGCTGCATTTTGCACCAGGTGACACATTTTCAGTAAGAAATGGTTGATTTTCAGTTCATTGTTCACTAGCGTGGAGGTGTGACTGTCACGCTGTGTGGAAATGCCATCACAGAAATGATGTGAAGCTGTGAACAAACAGCAGTACGCATGAATGTTCTGCAACAGAACCTCTCTGTCTGCTGATCCGTGTGAGAACGCTTGTCCCTCGGCGTATGCATATATAAGCCTACTATACACTTTCAATTACAACACTGTTCCTGTTCCCTCGCGCACACACAGGGACGCTGAAAAGGCAGGGTTCTTCTTTCCCTGTTATGCAAATAACATCAGCCTTAAAACGGTTTGAGTGAGAATTAAACGTGAATTAAATGAGGCTTGGCTCTTTTCTCTCCTTTCTGTCTGAATGAGGCAAAGTCCCGTCACCATGGGAGATCCCCACGCCGTTGCCATGCCTGTTATGGGATTGACAAGACGAGAAGTGACATAAATACCGTGGCCGGCATTCAATCCAATTATGTGGCGTGGCCCGCCTCAATACCTGCTGGCCGTGCAGTGCTGCACTGGCGTCCCTGCATTCAGCCCGTCTCAGAAATAAGACTGGCTGCATTCATCTTCATGCCTCACACTAACCTTGGTCTCTTCACCTCAGCTCCGAGTCTGTGCCCTCAACCCTATGCTCAACCCATCAGCCTGGTTTAATACAGGCCTCTGGACAAGGTGCTTCCCCAGGGTCTTTAAACCCCCCCAGACTGAACCAAAATCCACTCTGAACTCCCCAAAGAGCCAGACCAGCAGCTGAAATGAAAAGCTATTTATGTAATAATAAACACAGCGTAAAGACACCAAGCAAAACCAAAGGAAATTAGTTTTTCATGGACAAAACCTACATACCCAACTCTGCTCATCCCACACATGCATTTTCTGACAAACTTGGCTCCATTTGAAGGAGAAATTAAAATGCTTAACCTTTATTTAAAGGCAGAATCTGGAGTTTCCCCCCATTTCTATTTGTGAACCCTATTCAAACTGAGTGCCCCTCCCCTCGTGGTAATGGGCGCATTGCTCTTCAGCTTGCTTCAAAACTTGGAAGCGGGTGATAGCCAAACTAATATTGATCCTGGTTTTCTAGGGTGCACTATCTAACACCCTTTTCTCCGCAGATCACGTCCTTTTCTTTGCAGCATCTTCCTTTTTTTCTCAAGATTTCAGGTGAATCTGGTGTCTGCTCCAGTAGATGAGTTTATCCCCACAGAGAGCCATTGGCTGGAGACAAATACACAAATCTCCGCCCCAAAACGCCCCGAATACAACAAAACAAAGGGCAAAAACAAAACATAGTCAGGGGGAGCGGGAGTTGCAAACAAAGTCACCGCCACAGAAACGTAGAGGCCCAAAGATGTGGATGACACAAATTTTACTTGCTAAAGTCTAGTTTATTTTCTGGGGGTATATTTCAGATTCTACTTTTAACAAGAAAAGCCTCAATGATATTAAAAATGTCTTTTTCAAGCGTGTCTTGGCCAAGACAGCAGCAGCACAGGTAAGCATTCACAAATCTGTGAATACGTGTGCCATAATGGCTGCTGCCTCAACTCTTCCTGGTTCCTGTATGTTCATGAGGATTGTATATGTCTGCCTGATCTTAGACGTGTTGTACTGAAAGTAATTTTGTTGTACCGGGACACTGGTCCAATGACAATAACGCTTCTGACAAACAAACTGACTCAGGTGTTCATAACAAATAAAATATTCCCAAATATTGCAGAACTTCTACACACAGATCTAGCTGTGATTTCTTTAGAGTTAAAAAGTCCCCTGACCCTAACCTTAGGTGTCCAGTGAGACCAGGTCAAGAAGTTTTTCTGCAGTTTGTTTCAGGCAAAGGGAGCAGCAGACATGAAAACCTTTCTTTAAAGATTTACTTCCATGGTCGTTTCATTAATATTTCTGTGTTCTCCATTATTATTGAATGCATTCTGCATCGTTTCTGTTTAAAAAAAACCCTCTGTTGCTTTGTATCCAGCTTTATTTGTATACTAGAATAGTGGCTTGTGGTCCAACGGAAGGCTTTTCTGGGTCCCTCTCATGAACTTCCGTCTGATTGGCTCCCTCCCATGAATGTATGGCGAAAGCTCCGCCCCCCGCTCTTTGTGTGTTGCAGAGCACACGAACGAGTTTGCTCCGCCATGCTAACAAACAGTTAGCTAATTAGCTTCTCAACTCCGAAGCTACAGTCGTACTGTCTTCACTTCTAGTGTGGAGGGGAGGGTTACCTGCCTTCCCTTTGGGCGGATATAAACCCACGTGGGATACGCCATTTTCGATGTGACGTAGAAGTGAAAGGCTTTTCCTGATTCGCTCTTTTCTCTGTATTGTTTCTATGAAGAGGAAACACAGCTGATGGAGGTAACGGACCGCTAGCAAGCGCAGCATGTGTAAGTAACCACGGGTGACCCTCCATATTTTAAAAGGAGCAAGTTAAACTGGTTATCAGTGGAAGGAGATCTTTAAAGGTGCCATGACATCAAATTTCACTTTTCTGGGGTTTTGGGTGTATAATATGATCTGTTGTGCACTGATGAGGCCATGTGAATGTCCAGAGTGAGAATCAAAGTTCCTGTTTATGGTCTGTCAGCTTTGTCTCTCTGCTCAGAAAGGCTGAATCAGACAGCAGGCTATCATTCTACGTAGTTCTATCATTCTACGTAATTTAATTGCTCCAATAAGAGCACACTATCAAGTAAACAGCGCCCCCTCTCTCTCTCCTAACGTTTATGCACCCCCCCCTCCCTTCCCTGTCTGATTCAGCTTAGTGTATGGAGCTAGTAGTAACTTCTGTGCAGTCAGGTCTGGATTTTCAAACAAATGGATTTAAAAGAAAACTTCTGCAGCAACACTGAGGAGGTGACCACAACCTTGTCATTACCTTAATTTATTTATTTTCTAAATGCTGTCTTTTCTGATAAACGTAGCTCACACTGTCTAAATCCCATGTTGCTAGCAGTTAGCCTTAGCAAACTCCACCGCAGCTTGACCTAGATTCTACAAAAAGGTCATAGCCAAAAAGGTGTAGCCAATCAAAATGAAGTCAACGTGGCTCCGGGAAACTCCATATCATCACCGGACCCAACTGTATTACTGAGGAAGTGAGGTCTGGCGTTTCAAAACAATACTCCGCTAAAAAATCCGTTTTTCTTTGAGTATTTACATATGCAGTAATGCCAACAACATAAACTAGTTTTTAACTGCTATGTCATCACTCCTTTAAGCCCTCTTTCCACCTGTAGGATGTGGGCACTTTTAGACCAAACAATTTTTTTTTCTAAAATGAAAAAAATTCCTGAACTATGTGAAGAACAGTTATAACTGGGTGAGTGTCTGAACTGGGCTGGGGAGGCTGTGATATACATCACAGAGTCATCAGCATAGAAATGGAATTTAGTACATTTTGACTGATGTTATGAATACAAAGGATAAAAATGAGTGGCCCAACAGTGAACCCTGTGGCACTCCTCTTATTACTCACAGATCTGCAGCATCTTTCCAACTGTAAAAGTTTGTTTTTTTTTTTTTTTTACCAAGAAATGAAGTTGGAACAAAGTTGCATCCACTAAACACTAATTTCATTTCCTTTTTTTGCAAAGTTAATGTGTACAGAAACTGTGCCTTTTTGCTGGATAACAGTTCCAAGTGTCACAACTGGGGCAAACATACGGTTGTTAATAGAAAGGCTAAGGTTGTAAAGTATTGGATAACATGTAAGAACAAGTTGAAACAAAGGGAAACCTCCAGAAGCAAGAACAAATTCCAGACTCAGTAGATCTGGAAAGAGACAGTGGTTCAGGTGGTAGAGCAGGTCGACCAATAATTGAAGGACTTGAATCCCGATCCCCCAGCCATCTGTCGTTGTGTCCTAGGGCAAGACACCTAACACTCCTTACCTCCATGTCATTTTCATGTCATTTTTTCCCACTCCATTTTTCTATCCTGTTTTTTTCAATTTTTAACTTATTTTATCTTCTTTTTTATTTATTTAATCTTATTTTATGTTATCTTTTATTTATTAGTTCCTTTGTATTCTTTTTATTCTGGCTGGACATCTTTTATTTTACTTTCAGTTATTTAGTATTCTAGTGTGGACAGTGAGAGATTTTGAGAGGACATACTTTCTTCTATATGTGTGTGTTTATATGGGTGTGCGGGTACATGTTTGTGTGACTCTTGGGTTTGTGGTCTGGGGGACTTGAGGGATGAAGATACGGTATGTATTTTGTTAATTATTGTTTGTAATGTAAAACATTGTGTTGCAATTTGTATGTATGACAAAGATATAAACAGTCATCCTCAAAATTATTCATACCCTCAAAATAAGGAAATAAAACCAGCTGTCAGTGAAATAAGATTAAATTGACACAAGTAATAATAAATAGAAATTCAATGAAAATCATGACATTGATTTTGAATTGAAGTTTGAAAGACATATTAATTAATTAAATTTTGTTGAGCAACACTTTGAGGCAATCACTGCAATCAGGTGTTTTCTCTAATGTTCTAAAAGACTTTTACAACTGTTGACAGGTATTTTGGTCCACTGTTCATGTTAAAGGTGCTCAAATGTGTCTAGGACAGCTGCGTTTGTTTTTTTGTTTTTAATTAATATTTGCAACCACAAGTGAAAAGCAAAATTTTATTTCACTAAATTATAATTTTGTAATTTTCTATTTATTATTAGTTTCTTTAGTTTCTCATGATTTTAATTACTATTGTGAATTTTGCCTTTTCTCAGGGGTATGTATATATATATAACAGTATATATATATTCAGAGACTATCTGCTAAATCCACAATGATCCATGATAACACCACTATCTGTCACATTTTCATCATTAAAAGATCACTATGACTGTAATGTTGCTTAGAGACCTCTATTTAGTCCTGGAAATGTTGATGAGGTCACTTCCTGTCAAACTTTCCACCAATCAAAGAGCTTAAATTGGTGATAATGTCCAATCAGGAACAGCTAAAGATCAACAAGTGAGCAGAAAGTTCTGTGTCTCTGAAAAAGAACAAAAATAATAGTCCTGTGGCTGGAACAAAGCCAAGAAGACCTTTTTGGGGTAGGAAATAATAGCATGAATAACTGGAAATGAGGAAAAGTGTAAATACATAAATAGATCCTGTTGTGTGTTTGTTTCAATGACAATATTTTTTCCCCTGAAAGCCAAGACTTGAGAGAATACAGATGAGAAAAGGCTATGTCACTATTGATCTGTGTGTTATGTCTACAAAATACTGTTAGTGATAAATTCTGTTTTCTTGTTCTGGTTGGTCTTTATGGTGCTTTATCCGATAAATAGATTTTACATCATTTTAGCCTCATAATCTGACAGCTGAGGCTGTCCTGGAACATGATGTCTGGATGCTGACTGGGATTAAAGTGCTGATGACATAACCTTAATTTCAAGTAACTTTGCCATAGAACAATGCAACAAGACAAAATAAGTAGTTCTGTGCAGTTAGAAGTCAATCAGACGTGTAATTACATAATTATCCGATGTTTTGGAGGGGTGGCTAATAGCTAATAGCTTTTCGGGAGCAAACCTACTGTAGCCTCCATAACGTGAAGTCAGCGAGATAAGGAGTTGCGGTCCGCTCATTGATTTACACGTATAATCAAAGCCGCGGAAATCATGAAAGATGGCTCCAAAACAGCTAGACTGGAACTGGTTTGTGTGGTGGATCATAAGCCAGTTCAGAAGAGTGTGATGATTCTGAGGAATTTGGGAAAATCACATTTTACAAGCTAGAACCGGACTAGAACTGTAGCCAGCTGCCTACAGTCTCTCTTCCAGCCTCAAGTCCACTCGATTCAGCTAAAAGCCAGCAATGCCAACACCAAGTGGACTCAGAACTGTAAGGAGCGACCTAGAAAAGCACAAGAGGACGCACAACTGTTAAGGAGCTGCAACGGTTTGACCCAGGCATGACAGAGGAGAAGCACTCGTTCCCTGCGCTAACAGGCTAACGAGTTAGCTCGCAGCTAGCGTTTAGCTTGTGCTAGCTGTGGCAAATAATTAGCCTTTAAAAAATGAGAAGATAACAATATTACATGGTTTCAGTCGAGTTTTAATAAAGATGAGGGTGGAGGGAAAGATGCATCTTTGGAAGCAGCTGGAGGAGATCTGATGACCGGAGAAGTCCTCACATAACCGAGCAGCAGCTGTCTGTCCATACAGCAGCTGTATGACTGATCTGATTAAGCAGTGATGGTTGAAAAAGAATATTCCAGGGGACACAATCGCAGTTTCATGTCTCAACACGTTGGTGGCTGAAGCTCCAGTAAACAGAAGCTGCAGACAGGAGAGATGTGCAGAGGGGTCCTGCTGGTAACCGGTAAGTCTGACCTGCTTCTTTATCCTCTTCAAACTAAAATTCTGGATCTGTAGGAAACCTAAATAAACTAACGCTGTACTTACGAGCTTTTAACCGTTAACTGGCAACACAATTTGAAGGCTGAATTGTTACTGTTTGTCTGTAAAACTGGAAAAGGAGCTTAAAGTTGTACTTCCATGGTCATTTCATTAATATTTCTGTGTTCTCCATTATTATTGAATGCATTCTGTATCGTTTCTGTTTAAAAAAAACCTTCTGGTATCTTTGTATCCAGCTGTATTTGTATACTAGAAGAGAGGCTTGTGGTCCAACGGCAGGCTTTTCCGGGTCCTTTTCATGAATTTCCGTCTGATTGGCTCCTTCCCATCAGTGTATGAAGGAAGCTCCGCCCTCCGCTCTTATTTCGTTACAGACAGGAAATAGAGCCGACAAACAAGTTTGTTCCGCCATGCTAACAAACAGTTAGCTAATTAGCTTCTCAACTCCGAAGCTACAGTCGTGCCATCTTTACTTCTAGTGTGTAGTGGAGGGTTACCTGCCTTCCAATGGACAGATAGAAACCCCACGTGGGATACGCTATTTGCAATGTGACGTAGAAGTGCAAGGCTGTTCCCGATTGCTCTTTTCATCATATTGTTTCTCTGATGAGAAAGCACAGCCGACTGGGGGGAACGCAACGCTAGCAAGTCAGCATGTGTAAGTAAACAAGGGGAAACCCTCCGTATTTCAGAAGGAGCAAGTTAAACGGGTTTTCAGTGGAAGGAGGCCTTTAAAAATCACAATGAAGCCATTGACTTCAATGTTAAATGAGCTGAGAACGTTCTCTGGCAGACGTCATGTCTGGTTTGGGCTAACAGCGCCACAGTCTGGCATTGCCGCATTTTAGATGTGCTGAAATGCGGCAATGTTTTCTGAAAACTCATCTATGCAGGCACACCTGTTTCTGTTACATAGATCATCATAGAGAACGTTTTGGTCTATAAAACATGACAAAAAATGCCAAAAACGTGCCATCAGCACTTTAAAGGTTCAGCTTCTAGAGGGTTTATATGGGAAAAACCAAGCAGGCCAAAAAAGCAAAAATGGCTTAGAGTTTTATGGGTTAAAAGAAAGTTGATGGGTTTTCCTGAGCTGTGATGGTGTCTCTTTCTGCTTGAGGCAACCTGATAACAAACCTCCCTCAGGATGGTGAACTCTGTGTTTGTTAATGAAGATGTGGACCTGGTTTATGAAACATGTTGGGTCATTCGTCCCCATCACTGCTGGGACTATCCGTCATGTGCTGGTCTTATTTTGGGTTCTGAAGTCCACAGCACTGAGGCAAGAGGTCAGTGTAACTGCTGGGTCACTCCTCTGACAAAACCAGAACGTAAAGTGGACTTGACAACCACATCGTTCCCCCTCCCCGTTGCCCAGGCAGTGCTTGGCTTGTGTTTGGGCCCCGCAGCCCATTTTAACCACAGGCATTTACAAGCTCCCCTCTAAACAACCTGCCAGGTGCTTTAAGCCTCCCGCTGAAGGGCTGCAGAACGTTATGAGACTGCAATACGATTAGAGCAGAATGGGCCGTGAATGGAAGAATGGAAGCTCTTATAAAGGAAAAGATTGTTAGCACAGCGATGTGCTGCTCTGAGCTCCCATGACCAATCTTCAACTAATGAGCATTCAATGAGCGTGCTCTATGTCACCAGTGTGCTGAGGCTGCCATGGGGACACCGAGGCGAGCCATTTCTCATATTTGTCAGCAACACGGGCTAATCGCTTCGGTCAAGTTTTACTTTTATTGTATGAATTCAAAATGGCGAGGACATTCTCACACTCTCACACTGCCTGATGAAAATTCATGGGGCTGCTCGCTGCCAGCAGAGTTTTCATCCTGAGATGTTCATCTGAGAGGGCTGAGATCCCGCTGCTTGCCTCGCCATAATCCCAGCAAGTGCTCCTGGAATATGGATGGTTACAGAGGAGGATATTTCAAGTGACTTGGTGGTGCTCAATTTGATCAATAAAAAAAATTTGCTTGAAATTGTTTACTTTTGATACTGCGTATTGATTCGGCCAATGAGAAGCAATATTTGTTTAATTAATCATCAACCTATTTACATGACTGTTAAGATACGATAACTGAGTAATCGCAGCAATTTAATTTAATAACTGGATCTAGGAGATATTTGCATGTTCTACAGTCTTACAGTCATGGTTTCTATTTTTCTGTCCATCACCGGATCTTCTTCGGTGTACGTATGTAGGCTACATGTTTTGTTGGACATGATAAAGCCTTCAGTCTTAAAAGTGATAGTTATAACTTGAGGACGAGTTACAACTCAAAGTCGTCTTGTTATAATCAACAGCATGGCACTAATGTTTGATTAGTGCCATGAAGAATTATTTCTGCCAGAATTGTTATGGGGAGCTGAAGTCACGCCCCTTATGGTGAGCCCCACGAGACCTAAGAGACTAAAAAATATGAATGGAAGTCAGTGGGGAGAAAATGATTATCTTCTGGTCACAGTTGCACTGAGAAGGACCCAACTGCAGTCCTGATGGCCGACAAAGGCGTTGCCATATATCCAATCCATGCTGGAAGTCCCAAGCAGAAATTTCTTCCTCATGTAACTTACTAAAATCTAACCCTAACCCCACCTGACTACACCACACACATCTGGGTTGCAAGCCACAGATAGATACTCTTGGCGGTGTACTTTCACTTGAGACTTCCAGCATGAATTGGATGTATGGCGATGTCCTTGTCGGCCACTGTAACTGCAGGAAGGTACTCTTCGTTGCACTTTGCCCTGGATTGCAGAAATGTTGAATGCAGATTTAAATAAAAAATTTTCATCCACAAACAAATAAATAAATAAAATACCATGAAGAACTTTGATTATTTTAGGATTTACTTGAAACTGATTTGTGATGTTATAACAGTATAACATCGATGTCAGAGTTCCCTTAGTTAAACACAGACCGTTAATAGAGATGGACGTAGTGTCCGGTCTCGTCTGAATAGAGAAAAGTGAAGCCAGTTGGGCGTCTCCCATTGTCACCATCTTGCCGTGTGACACGTGTCGTCACTCCCAGAAAATACTGAAATGGGCACAGCGCAGCCGGGGGGCAAATGATTGACAGCCTACGTACTCTGGGCAAAATGCAAACCAAGCTAACTTGGAACTAAGAGGAGCAAACGAAGATTAGCCCCCTAATCTGCGGTGTAAAGGTAAGGCACACATGAACTTGCTATTGTCTGACTAAAAACCGCCGTTGTGCTACTCTGCTACAAACTGAGACCTTACAGAGAGCAAACAGGGAGCAAACTAGGATCTGCTGGCTGGCAGGCCGGGCTTCCAGTCTGCCACGTGTCAATCAAAAGGACACACCGTTAATTGTGTCATTTCAAGATAAAATAACATCTAAAGGTGTAAGTTATAAAAAAATTCACCCCCCTCACAGTCGACATAAAGGAAAACTTGACCTATTAAACGTAAAATGATTTTTTGAACCAGGCTGTAAACATGTTTTTTTCTGCTGTGAAGGTGGCCTTTTTAACATGGGAGTCTATGGGGATTTGCTCTGTTTTGCAGCCCCTAGTGGATCAAGAAAGAATTACAAGTAAAAACTTCACTTCCTGGTTTCACACTTTTCACACGGAGTTTGCCCCTTGATTAAACATCAGCATTATGTACCCAGATACTGAAATTTTTCTTTACTTTGTGCCAGAAAGCTGCTGGTTTTCCTGCAGGAGGTTACACATATGGGATGCATTTCTGTCTTTATGTCCTGTTTTGGGCTGGTGGTCCATCCCCCACAATCACACCTGGATCGTTGTTTATAAAAGCAAAGAAATTCCAGCAGCAGGATTATTTAATCTGTTAATTTGGAGGGAATAACTCTTCCTCTTTTGTATAATGTATTGAGACATGTTGAGACATTTTTACATTTCTATCATTTTTCATTTTGGCAGATTTGCACATTTTAGATGTCCTGTTTAAAATCTTTTAACATTCTTGTTTATTTTAGATTTCAGGCCTCATTTTTAATATCATTCAACCGTTTCTTTCAGGTATTTTGATGCTTTTTAATGTTCATATATTGTGTTGTGATGGTCTGAATCCAACATGACACCCAGTTTATGAAACATGGCACAACTACAGAGACTCCAAATGTAAGATTTTACAGTGTGTCCTTCACTACGTATTGTTCTGTTTTCTTTTCAGCTTTGGAAACTGAAGGAACAGGTGCGCACACACACACACACACATGCACAAACACACACTCCCTGTATGAGGAGCTTTATTCCAGCCCTGGTGTCTCTGTCTGCCTCCACACAGCGAGCTGATGTTTAATGGAAAGTTAATGTGGTTTTAATGCTTGTCGCTGCGCTGGGACACTGAAGGCCTCCCTAATCCGCTCTGACCCACAGAGGAGGCTCTGCTGCTTCGTGGAGTCCAGTTCTGAACCAGGACCGCCCTCTGTACCTTTTTTTTTTTTTACAGCTGGGGAAAAACTCAGAAATTTACCTTGTGGAGAAATTCCAACATCCTTCTAAAAAGAATGAGATGGAATAAAACTTCAGTGTGTTAGACATGAAACAACAGCTGAAATGTTTCTAAGATTTCTATCAGAGGTACCCACAGTACAATCAATGAATAAATAAACAAGATTAAATAAATAAATAAACTGCAGTCATCACTATTTGGGTATTTTGCATGAGAGGACAACAAATAATCAAATAATTTCATTTACTGATGATAACATGTAGAAATGATAAGACATATATCAATGGACTTAAAGTTAGAAAAATAAGTTTAAATAAAAAAAATTAACCCTTAAAACTCTGAACCATTTTTTGCTATTTTGCTTTACTTGTTTCTTAAAGGTATAGTCCGAAGTCCCCCCGTAAAAAATAAATGTTAGACTTGAGCAAGTAAAATCCGTCTCAAACCCCACCTTTGGGCCTCTACTCCCGTGCCGTGGTGCGTTTGAACGCTACTCTCTCTCCCCCTGCCTGTAATTCGCTCTTTTGTATTGTTCTGGTCTGGTCGGCACGTTTCTGGGTGGAGATTTCTGTTTACATCGGCAGCCAATGACAGAGCTAAGAGCATGACGCTGTGTGGAAATAAGCTCATGATTGGAGCAGACGCCAGTCACTCGAACTCTCGACGGAAAAAAGAAAGAAAGGAAGGAAACACCGTGGATGCACCGAAGAAAAGGTAAGAGCTTCAGATAATGCAGTTTGGAAAACCAGGGTTAATAACAGTTTTGGCTTGTACCCACTTCTGAGCTCTGAAGGAGAAGCTTGAAGTTGAATAGGCTAGCTAGAACGAGGCGGCCATTAGCCTAAGAGGGAGGAGCGCTAAGTTTGAATACTGTTGTTTGCAAACAAAAACGCTGGAGGGACTTCGGACTCTACCTTTAACATAAACCAGCCTGTTGAAGCTGAACCTTTAATCCCAGTCAGTATCCAGACATTATGTTCCAGTTCAGCCTCAGTTGCCAGATTATGAGGCTAAAATGATGAAAAATGGATGTATCAATAGAAATAGCACCAGAATGGTCAACCAAAACCAGAAAACAAAATTTATTACAAACAGTAGTTTGTAGAAATAAAACACAGAGCAACAGTGACCAAGCCTTTTTTCATCTGCATATCACTTTCAGGTCCTGACTTTTAGGAGAAAAAATATTGTCATTGAAACAAACACAACAGTGACTATTTGAAATTAAATGAAAAATACTTTATTCATCCCTGAAGGGAAATTCAACATTGCAAAAAGCTCACTCTTTTCTTTTTTTGTTTTTGTTTTAACAATATAACATTTATATGAAATAATAAAATAAAAATCATAAGTCAGTCAGGCTTGTTCTTTAGGGTGATGCTGCTGGTAGGAATGAATTTCTGTATCTCTCTGTCCTACAGCGAACCTGACGCAGCCTCCCACTGAACACACTGTTGATTCTTCACCGTGTTGTGGAGAGGGTGGGAATCCTCCATCATCTTCATCAGCTTGTGCAGCATTCTTTTCTGAACGATCAGCTCCAGTAGCTCCAGAGTTATCCCCAGCACAGAACCAGCTTTCTTGATCAGCTTGTTTAGTTTCTTCAAGTCTCTGGTTCTGATGCTGCTGCCCCAGCAGATGCTGCAAAGCTGATTGAACTTTCCACAACAGACTTATAGAAGATCTGCAACATCTTGGTGCAGACGTTGAATATAGACGTTGAATCACATGTGTTGTCACTCCCGGAAACTACTAAAATGGGCAAAGGCAAGGCCATTCCGAGCCGTGGGGCAAATGATTGACAGCTGACATACTCTGGGCGAAACGCTAACCGAGCTAATTCAAAACGAAGAGGAGCTAATGAAGAGTAGCCCCCTAAACGGCGGGGTAAAGGTAAGACACACTTAGACTTGCTCTTATCTGACTAAAAACCGCCATTGTGCGACTCTGCTACAATCTAAGACCTGACTGAGAGCAAACAAGGAGCTAACAAAGAGTAGAGATACCAAGAGACGACACTCAGCTGTGTTTTTGGAAACACATGTCCACCATTTTGGACTGAAACAGACGTCATTCTGGATATATGGGTATGAGTGGACAAGTCTATGTTCGCAGTAATAGTTTTTTTTGTTTGTTTGTTTGTTTGTTTTTTCTATTCTTAACAATAGTTGTAAGAGTCATTTTATTGATCTTAGATTATTTTATTCTTAAGTTAAACGAGGACCCTGCTGGTCTTTTGGTTATATGGTCCTCATGTAAGATGTGGAGCAGTTGAAGAATCACTGTGCTTACCTAATTGCAAGGTAAGTGGAGAAAATGACTTATTTGAAGTCATTTGATTAGTGCGCCTTGTACATGCCAGCAGGCATTGTGAATTTTCAGATGCATTGCATTGGATTAAATGTTTTTTGTTTCAAGTGTTAAACCGTGCCTTGGATTACTCATTTGATTTGGAAAGCTTATTGAAAGAGCACTTTCAACATCTACCTGGAAATGGCATACAAGAAGACATTACAATATTTATGAAAATGATTGGTTAGGCCAATATTTTGTAATTTGACTTGTATTATTTTTAAATAGTTTAATATATATTAATATAAAAATGTTATAATTTTATTCAAATAAAATGATGATAAATTTTATAATATAATTATAATATCAGCTACTTGAGCTGAATTATATCTCCACAAGGATCAGTAAAGATTATTGTAAACAGCCTATCAGGAGAGTTTGGAATTGTTTCTGAATAAAAAATTAATTCAGTAGCACCGCTGGTGGTGGGAATGGATGTAATTATCTTCCTCTTGATAGTCTTGCTATGAGTTAATGTGTTTTAACAATAATTAAAAAGTTTTAAGCTTTTTAAAATGACGTTGTTGTGTTTCATTAGGTCTGTACAATAGCGATAAACTGCTCATTTCAGTCCAAAATGGCGGATGCGCATGGGGGAAGTGTTGCAATGGAGCGTACTATTGAGTGTCGGCTCTTGTTGTTCTATACTCTTTGGAGCTAACTCGGAGCCACTGGTCAGCAGGCCAGCTTCCGGTCCGCCACGCGTCAATCAAAAGGACAAGCCCTTAATTATGTATAATTTCAAGATTAAATAACATCTAAACAGATGAGTTATAAAAAAAAAAAAATTCACCCCCCTCACAGCTGACATGAAGGTAAACTTGATCTGTTAAACCTAACATGATTTATTGAGCCAGGCTGTAGACATGTTTATTTCTGCTGTGAAGTTGACCTTTTTAACATGGGATTCTATGGGTATTTGCTTTGTTTTACAGCCAGCCCCTAGCGGATCAAGGGAGAACTACAAATAATGACTTCTTCCAGGTACACTCATAGTTGGCCACCGGAGGTTACCGCTTGGGGTCTCAGCTTTCTTCCTCCAACCTCTTTAAAGGTGATAGCTACAGTTTAATTCCTCCTCACCAGTAGGTGTCACACTCACACTCGCTTACTCAATTAGCATTAGCACGCTACAGAATCAGTCAACCGTTAATTAGCAGTAAATGTTTAACTTACATATTCAGTAGGAAAGAAGATACCTCCACAGGGCTTTTGAGCCTCTTTGCCACCTTCACCCTTCACCCCTTGGCTTGAATTTGAGAAATGTAACACAGGGAAGATGCTATTTCTACACATAACATTTGAGCTAGCAACTCTGGAGCTCCTGCTAACGGCAAAGAATCCTACAATGTAGACGCTGGCATGGTAATCATATGTGCATTTAAATATTATGGACCCATCAAAATTAAAGGTAAAGTCTGAAGTGTTCCCCCATTCAAACTGAGAGCCCCTCCCCTCAGGCTAATGGTCACATCACTCTTCAGCCTCAAAGTGGGAGAAAGCCCAACCAATATTAACCCATGGTTTTCAAGCTGTCTAAAACTCTTTTTGCAGCAAAACATTTCTTTGCTGCATCTACCATTTTTATCGAGAGTTCGAGTGAATCTGGTGTCGGCTCCAGTTGACATTTAAAAAAAAAAAAAAAGTTTGCTCCAGTCGATGTGCTTATCCCAACAGAGCACTACAGTACGCCCATAGCTCTGTCATTGGCTGGAGACAACATGCACACACCAAAACAAAGGGAAACAGTTAAACACAGTCAGGGAGGGGGGGTTGCAAACAAAACTCAACGCCACACGAAAGCAGAGACCCAAAAGTGTGGATTACACCGGATTTCATTTACACAAGTCTAGCGTTTATTTTCAGGGGGAAAACTCCGGACTCTACCTTTAATAAAAAAATTATTTATATGCTTAAAAAAATTCAGTAAAATTAAAGGTTGAATATGGAACACGGACAGAACAGCGACATCACGTGTGTCTAGTTGTAGTTGCAACGGCAGAAAAACAACTCCAGCCGCTGGGTTGCCAGGTTCACTGCCAATACACAAGTGACCAACAGTCTGCAGCATGTCCAACAAGTAACGCAGAGGAGTTTATAACTGACAGCTAATGTTAGCCATGTTAGCAAACAAGCTAGCTTACCGATCCAGGAGGAAAGTCGCCATTTCCGTGTTTTGACTCCGTGGAAAACGTTTATGTGGGTCCATTTAGTGAAGTCTTCACCTAAATTTACTCCAGGTTTTGCTCTTCTCAGGTCACTCCTCCTCAGAAACAGATAACAATATCTCCAGGGCTCTGAAGCAGCTGCTTCACTCGTCATCTCCACCGTTTTCCCCTGTACAAGCCTATGACTATGACCAAAATATTGTTTCCACACAGAGATCGTATTTGGCAACCTGCAATGGCGGCGTTATTGGCTTATAGGTGTAATAAATGCCATTATCGAACCCGTAAAAATTTATTTTATAATTATTTTTAGGCATATAATTTTTCTGGGAAATGTACTTTCATTCTCACACCCCCGAACGACCTGTGGAGGTTTTTTTTTTTTTAAATATAACTTTTAATGAAAATGTTCCATATTCAACCTTTAATACTCTGCCCCCTCTATCGATGTTCTGTCGGTGTAGTATTTTTGAAAAATGAATTGTTTTGATGACAAAGTTGTAGTTATCACCTGTAAATAAATGTTGTGGAGAATATTCATCTCTAAATATTTTTCATTTGACTGCAAACTAATGCAGACGTGGAGTGAAACAGCAGAAAAAAGAGCAGGTCTGGGTTTTTGTTAGCTTCAGATTTTCGGTCAAACTCAGTTGAATTATCAAATCCTGATCCACTTCAGCTTTCCTCCTCATTCACTTGTTCTCAGGGCTCCCCAGTCTGTACTGGGAAATTACCAGCATCCTTACCCTTATATCCTTTGACTTGCCTCCTTCTGGTCCCCGAGCTGCATTTGTTTGCCTTTTTGCTCATTAATGACTTTGACTGATTGAGAGTTTTTTTTTTTTTTTTTTTTTTTTTAAAGATTTTTAGGGCTCTAGTGGCCTTTATTTCACAGTAGGTTGACAAGAAAGGGGGCAGAGAGAACGGGGGAACCGTGTCGCTCAACTACCTGAGTTGAACACCACAAATTAGAATACAAAAAAGAAAAAAATCCCCCCAAAATGAAACACAACAAAATGGCATGTACATAATATCTCCTTAAAGAGAATTTCATGTTTGTAATGGAGCAATAAAGTAAAATAATTATACTATCAATTATATCTACATAAATAATGAGCCAATAATCAAGATAATATGTACAGTGTTATATAAATGATAAACTTAAATGTATAGATAATAAGCACTGTGCTTATTATCTATATCTCTGCGATTGCCTCTCTGGAGCCTTTGGTCTAACCACCAGGAGCTCATCTTTTCCTTTTCAATCATCACAACATCAGTTTTAACTGAGGAAAGAGGGAGCAAACACAGAAAGAACAGAAATCTGAATGTTTATGAATATTCTATAGAAAAAGACAAATATATTCCCACCGAAATCCAGTTTAATAAATGACTGAAATGTTTGAGTTAATCAAACTGAACAGCAGCTTTCATCATGAACTGGCCCATCAGTGTGCATGTGAATGCATCTAGAAGCGGTATAATCTGATGAACATGACCAAATGATTCGCTGCTGAACAAAAGGAAGCCATCATTAAATCTGCAGCGGATCTGCTGAGCGGCAGTCCTGCAGGGAAATGCGACACCTTAACCAAAACCCCTCTGAAAGAGAGAAAGTGTTGCATTCAGAGCATTTTATTCCTTCAGAAAATCCCTCCATTGTATTGAAGTGGAGCAGATGGTTCTCTGGGAGGGAACTCGGGCATCAGCAGAACTAATTTCACCTCCTGGTCCAACAGACTTGATTCTTAACCAGCAGAACAGCTGTTGGCTGAATTAAACACCAGTTAAGACTCATTTTAAAGCCATTAGCCTCTTGAAGTCTTACAAAGTGAACCCTCCCACATTATTACTGATTACTCATGCAAAGAGGCGAAAACAACTGAGGTCGTGTCTCTGCTGATAACTAGTTAAGACTCATGTTGAAGCATTAAAGTCTTAACAAACAGGAAACACAAAACCACAAGATGATGACACAAATGATCTGGAAAACACTGGAGTGAGGCCCAAAACGTACCGATTCACCTCTAAATGATGGAGCTGTGAAGGTGTCGTCTTCCTTTAAAACATCCGGAGAAACTTCCAAATGTGTAGTTTACTGAGATGACATGATGATACTAAAATGAGGATTTTTTTTTTTCTAATTAACGAAAAAGATGGAGAAGATTCTGGGCCTCATGTTTGGGTCCAGATCGAGGACGAGGAAGGCCTGTTGATGCCTGATCTGATCAATTATGGATCTCTAGCAGAGACATAGAAATATATTTCCATTGGTTTCAGAGGGGAAACAAACTGGCTGAAGGTGCAGGGATGAGTCGGGTGTGTCTCCGTCTTCCCGCAGGAACGTCTGGGACGGAGACGAAGATGATGGAGACGATGCAGAGGCTTTCTTTTCATTCAAAAGTGAATCAAATCTGGTGATTTTCTTTTTATAAAAGCTGCAAAAAGAAAAGATATTTGCACTTTTATTCTTTCTTTGATGTTTTTACTGACTGGTGAATCTCATCATTTTAATCTCTCAGTCACAAAAAACTGCTTCCATCCCCCCAAATAAACCTCATGTTTTTGTATTAGTGGATGTTCTTTTGACTTTTAATGATTCCATTTAACTGTTATTATTCAGAGCTTGTAGATGGGAGTCGTGAGTGTGACTGGAGGCCAGGCTAGCCGTCAGTGCTGCTGAATATGAATCCTCTGCTTACTGACCACAACGATCAGCTGTTCCCACCATGAGCCGTGGCACGTACCCTTTCTCGCCAGCAGACCTGGGCTGATGTGATGAAAGCTGCAGGTTTTCTAGGTTGAGAGAAAATGAAAATTTGAAAAAATAGAGCTGTGATTATTTTTTACTGTAGTATGGATTAAATGACCCCGCAGTAGCCACGGACGTATCCAGTAAATTTTTAATAGGGGGACTAATAGCTACATTACACTCACTGCAATATGCATCAGGATGAGTGGCTGTGGTCACATGATGTTTTTTTAATTCAGAATGAATTATTCAGAATCAAATAATTTGTCATTATTATATTACTCTCCTTCGCATTGACATGAAAATAGTTATTCTGAGATGAGGTTTACATGGAAAGCATGTGTAATCGCTTTTATTCAGTGGTCGATTTTGACCCTAATTTGTCTGAAAGTTTCACTTCATATCAAACAGCTTTTTTTAGTATTAAAACATGTTTCCCTAAAGGTATCACTCCACTGCAGTGATGGAACTGACAAAACACGGGTTAGAAATGTTTGTTAAATCGAAGTAATTAAAGATAGTTGGCTGGTTTTTTTATGATTTCTTTTTAAAAGTCTTGAGGAGGATTGTCTTCCAGGCAGTTTGAATAATAGAGGTGGGAAAAAATATCAATACACTGAAAAATTGCGATATTTTCATATGCCGATTCCACATCTATTCCAAAATGCGGCATCAATCTATTTGACTAATGAAATCTCATGAGATATCATAATTTTGTTACAAAATCTCATGAGATTTCATGAAGATTTCATCATTCTGTTACAAAATCTCGCGGTATTTCATGAAATGAGATGGAGAGATGATCATGAGATGATATATTTGTAAAATAGATCAGTACCGCCTTTCTAAATATAGATATGGTGTTGACATTTGAAAATATTGCAATATTTCAGTGTATCAATATTTTGTCCCACCCTTAATAAATAATCAGGTGACCCCAGTCAGTCCAGGTGCAGCCGGGTCATTAAGAAAACATAAAGCAAAAAACTTTGCACAACGAATACCGCGATATAACGATATGTGGAAGTATCATATCTCTATCATGTAAATATCATATCATGATATCATATCAGTATATCACACAGCCCTAGCGATCGGCCTGGATTTGTGCAGTAACCTGTGCAAAACTGGACATCTTTGCCACAACCAGTGATGCCAGTAACTACTTACTTAGTAATCCGATTACTTTTTCCTTGAAAAAGTATTCTAATTACTTTTTCCCCTGCATTCAGATTAAAGTTACTTTTACAATTACCTAAGTTTACTAAACACCATACGCGACGCCCAGTCTGGTAGGATGATGCTTCCCACTAAACAATAATGAAGTTAAGACTTTATTATACTTCATAGTTTATGTCCATGAGTTTAATTTTTTAAATAATTCTGTTGAAGTATGGTGGAAAAGCAACGTTTGACTTACATTGGTTAATTTTCATAGAATTCTTATTTATTATTACTTTTGTCAGATTCACTGTGTTTCTGTGACCACCGTGCGGTTTTTCTTTCATTAACTGAGGGGAACCAACATTTTTTTCCACGTCTGTATGAGCCGCATCATGGCAGATGGAGGTGGAGGGTGGAGCAACTCGTGGGTAAACGCCATTAGTCACAGGTCTTATTTTACCACTCGCTGCAAATCTTCTTTGAAGCTCCTTGGTTTGACCCTGACCTCTTTCTGAAGTCCATCCCTGTGTCTGACTGCGTTCGTCCGTCCACCTTCATCAGAGTCTTCCTTTTCTGAAGACACAAAGTTCACGTCATCATTTCTCTACAACATGAAAACACACTGAAAAATGCTACGTCACTTCATTAACCCATATGTAACCCATTTTGGGTTATTATCTTAGTTATTTTTATGAACCCATGCATTGGGTTAAACCACTGTAAATAAAGAGGGACGAACCTTCCGCTTACATCACACATTGGTCTCTGAAAAGCTGAAAGTAAAACCAGTTGGGCGTTCCCACAGTCGCCATCTTCACTGCGTGGCATGTGTTATCACTCCCAGAAAATACGAAATGGGCAAAGAGCGGGCTCGGGGCAAATGATTAACAGTCACTGTATTCTGGGCTAAATGCTAACTAAGCTAACTCAAAACTAGCAGGGGATAACAAAGAAGAAAAGAAGCAAGCTAAAGGTAAGACATGTTTGGACTTTCCGTTACCTGGCTAAAAACCGCTGTTGTGCTACTCTGCTACACGCTGAGACCTTCAAAGAGCAAACTCTCGTGGGTGGTGGGTCCACAAGAAGGGGGGCCCATGCCATCCCAATATGTTAATCAATTTGACCCAGAATTAAATGTGTAACCCATTTAGTTGGGTTAAAATGCACAACCTATTTTGTTGGACAGGACTAACTACTGGGCTGGTGTAATAGTTACCCAGGCTTTGGGTTAAAACAAACAAACAACAATAACAAAAAAAGTTGTTGTTTTTAACCCTGGATTTTTTTAGGGTTCAGAACCTTGTTTTCTTGAATTAATTTCACCTCTAACTGATCTACTAAGATCTAAATTTGCGTATTGCAATTTGTCCGTGCAATCCAGAATTTTGAGCGGGCGGCTGAACCACAATTTGCGGGTGATTTACTAAAAGTGAAGGCGATAATAACTGCAGGCGCAAATGTGTTGGAAACACCCCTGTAAAAATGATGGTTTTATGTGCTTCGAGCACAAAAGGAAATACGACACTATAGAGATGGAGAAATTAGTGGAAGAGGAGACTGAAAATATAATTTTAAATAAGCATGATTAACATAAAAATGAAAATAATACAGCAGGTATCCGTGCAGAGCCTCAGAAGTGGTCAATTTATGAGGACATAGATCAGGAGTTGCTGAACAAATGCAAGTGTCTGCAGCTTCCAACATGGTCTCTGACATCAGGTGCACACTTGTGCTGCCAGGTGATCCTGTGATCCTGTCCAGCCGCTAAAATCCAAGTTAAAATGTGACATTGGCAAAAAGGGGAAATAAAAAGACAATTAATGCCAGCTGTAGTTATCATTATACAGTGGCTGCAAATGTTCTGTTTAGTTTTTCCAGAATATTTAACACCCGTGTTAAATAGTGGTGTTTGCTGTGTTGATTTTTATTGAATTCAACAATGAGAATAAGATAAGTTGACCTCACTGCTCATCAAAAATGATTTTGAATCAGAGTTATGTGTCCAGCATTGTCCCTCTCAGCAGCTGAAGCCGTTTGTGCACAAAGCTGCCAGCTTGCACCTGCTGTTCAGATGTACTAAAATACACGCAAAAAACCAGCCACACAATCCGTCTGACAGTTGATAAATCACTTTGTGCTAAATTAATATGTTTACATTTTCTCCTCCCAACACACACACAATTGCATGTAAATGCCCCATATTGTATATTCATTGCAGCAGACAAACTTTATGGCTATAGGATACGCAGTACAGAACCCTTTTTCTACGGTGTTAGTAGATCAGGTTGTACATTTTTTTACTTGTGTAATAACATTCCTCACATTTTTACACACACGCAATGTTTGATAGATCCATCCCTGAATATCTCTTTCTGCCCAAGAGCTGCTTCAGCAAGGAGACGGTTTATCTTCAGATCAGTTTGTCTCCTGCAAACTTGACTAAATTCACCAGAAAACAGCCGAAATGTCCCTGAAAGGATCTGAAAATGTGGTTTAGAAGCACTGTGATACATGAAGACTGATTGCTGCTGTGCTGCAAACATGGCAGAAGAGGGGAATGCTTAGTTTATGTTCTTCCACGTCCAAGTAAAGCTCTGGTTTATGATCAGCCTCTCTCCCAGTAAGCAGACTAGAGGCTAAACTGTTTTCAGTTTTTAAACATGCTGGTAACATGGTGGTTGGTCCAGTTTTCCTCTTCATCCTCCCTGACCTCCTCCTCACTGCAGGAGAAACAGCTCTGAGCCGAATAAAACCAGTTTCCCTCAGCCACTAGCTACATGAGACATTCAGGGACCGTAGGTGTTCTGTGTTTCTGAGCTTTGAGTCATTTTCCACTCAGGACCTTCAGAAGAGATCAGGGAGATCAAAGACGATGGGGACAAAGACGACTTTAAAGCTGTAGGAGACTCAAGCGTCCCCCACACTGCAGGATGATGATGATCATGATGATGACGATGACTGAACAAAAACTACTTTAGAATATAAAGCAGTAACAATAAAAACAGGACACAAAGTACTGAAAATGACTTTGTTATTATTATTATTATTATTATTATTATTATTATTATTATTATTGCTGAACAGTTAAATCATGCTGGTAGATTCATGTGTCAGAACTTTAGTTTTCTGGTTGAGGCTGAGCTGTCTGCTATCAGCAGTATAATGTAGTATAACGGGTTATTTCTTTACTATTGCAGGTGATAATTCTATAGTATTACTGAATATTTTTGTAGTATTACAGAAGAACATTTCTGTAGTATCAGCTACAGGAAGATAACTCTAGTACTATTACAAGAGGATATATATAGTATTACAGGAGGATATTTTTGTAGTGTTACAAGTAAAACATTTAGTCTATTCTTTTCTTTATTATCACTGGGATATTAAAACATGTGAAGACACATCATTCCATTGCATTTGTCTCAATGTGAAATGTTAATTTTTTTTTTTTTTCCTTATTATCATATCCTGAGTGTCTCTCTGACCCTGGCAGTGCAGCCTCCTGGTAACACTTAACATGCTTTTTCCCCACGACAGAAAATTAAAGGGTTAATTTATGATAATTCACTGATGATGTTTGGACCAAAGTGAAGATAAATGACTCTTTACATACCTGGAAAGACTAAACTTTGTTTTATATCCAATCATGACACCCTCACCATGACCTGCATCGATAGTCTGGATACTTTTTTGTTTGTTTGTTTGTTTATTTGTTTGTTTGTTGCCTAACAACATTTGCTGTTTATATTTTCCAGAAACTAGAAATCAGGGAAGGTGATAAAAATTATTTCTACTTTTCCCTGGTAAATAAAAGTTGAAACTAATAATTGATTTAAGTTTAGTTGTACTTTAGAAAACTTCATAGATTTCGTGTTTTAATTGTTGACTGCTCACAATTTCTGTTTGTCTGATTAAAACTGTTTTAAAATGGTGTGGATGGAGTCATTTAATTAAATCTAATTTAATTTAATTCAATTTAATATTTTCTTCTTTTTTTCATTCTGAATGACGCTACCTGTTTCCCGAGGATGATTTCCGTTTAATGAGGACCGTGAGTGAAATTCTCTCTCGGGAAAATGAAGCGTGTTTCATGTCATTTCAGACCTTCTGCAGGTCACCTCATCTGCTCTGCTTAACTCTGCTTTCAGGACTTCCAGCAGAGATTAAAGCTGAACTTCTGAGCGTGCACGTGGGTGTGCTCGTGTGTGGGAGTGACCCGGTATAAAACATGAGAAAGCGGCGCGAGACTCAGAGAAACTGTCTGAATTTTGTGAGTTTTCCCTAAAGAAACGTCAGAAGCAGGGAAACTCCTCCAGCTTTGACCACCATGATGTTCCCCTGCAGCGCGCTGCCGCCGCCCCTCTACCCGGGCTTCCTGCGTCCCCCCGCGGCTATCTCCTCGCCCCTGAGCCGGTCCCTCCCCTCCGGCTTCCTGGTGGAGGATCTCCTCCGGTTAAGCCATCCTGTCGGCTACATCCATCGGACTTTCTCTACCAGAAGTCCTGGGGACCTTCTTCCGCTCAGTCTGGGTCCCTGCGGTTCTCCTCGTGCGTCAGGTCCGGGCACAGAGAGGTCTGCCCTCCAGAGCTCCGGCCAGCCGAACCGGACCGGCACCGGGTCACCGCACACGGCCTGCGCGGAATCCGGGTACCTGAAGTTCGGGGTCAGCGCGATCCTGGCCCCGTCCACGCGGAGCGGTGAGTTCCTGACTTACCGCCACAAACTACAGTTTATTTCTATTAGTGGAAGACCAGAAAACCTGCTGATATATTTATATATATATATATATATATATATATATATATATATATATATATATATATATATATATATATATATATATATATATATATATATATATATATATATATATATATATATATATATATATATATATATATAGATGTATGTACCACTGGCTAGTAGCCTAAATGACCTTTACAAACGTGGCAAGCTAACCATCTAAAAATGCGTTTTCAAAGTTTTTACTCCTAAACTAAACTTTTGATATTAAAGATGAGCAGTGGTGGGACAAAACAGTTTTTGCTGAAAATATGATTTTGAGGTTTCCAAAATACCTTTAAAATTGTCTAGTTTTTATAAGCATTAGGTTTTGGGGAGCTACTTTTTACGTACAATTTTTCTCCTCTTTATTCTGTCTTATGGAATAACAGCTAATGAGAAGTCTCTGTTTAAATCTGACTGTCATGATAGTGGTATATGTTTTATTCATGACTTGTTATTTGGAATGCTGTTATCCTATGATGACTTCATAAAGAAGTATAAGATAAAGGTTTTCTGTAATGGTTTGAACAAGGTCTGTAGCTATCCCTATACCTCTTCTTAAACTCACCCAAATACTACGCAACATTCATCAATTAACACTTGCCTGATCTTAATGTATTAATGTATTGTTAGTGTGTGTTAATGTATTACTACAAGATAGAAAATTGAAAAATAAATTGGTCACTAGCTTTTAAATAAAAGATATTTTGTAATTTTAATGCCAATAGACAAGACGTTGATAATGCCTTTAAAATGAAGTAGTTTCCTTCACATTTAAAGATGTTCTATACTCTGTCATGAACCTTGTGATCATTTTGTGTAAATACTTTATTCATACACGTAAATGAAAATACCACCCCACTGTTTACTGTCTTTCTGAACTACTTTGTTAAATATTCAAATCACTGAAATATGTCCGTAATATAAATAAGAAAATTGCCATGATTTACCAAAACATTGCTAAGTCTCTGCTGCTTGAAATGTGATGCAGCCTCTGCCATTTGTTTGGTTGGTTTTTGTTGTATTGTCAGTTTACTTTTCTGACTACTCTTGTACACTACATATGACTTTTCTAATAATTTTTTTTTTTAAAGTGGTGGGATACTAATAAAAACAACAATAACAATAATAAGAATAAGCATAATAAGAATGATAATAAACACTATATGTGTGTAAAATACCAAAGCCACGATTTAAAACATTTTAAATATAAATTCATTAGTTTTCCAGATTCAACTAATTTATTTATTCAAGTCTAAGTGGGACACAAGCACATTTATTGTTTTTTTTTGTTTGTTTTTTGTCTCATTTTGATATATTTTTAAAAAATTTTCCCCTTTTCAAGGAAAAAAAGGAAGAAAGGAGAGAAACAAAGAAGAAAAAACTATATTATATATATATATATATACTGTATATATATATATATATATATCTTATTTCTTTTGGATAACTTGGAAAGTTTTAGGCTCACTCATCTGTCCCAGAAAACTGATAAAAGTTTGTATTTTATGTTTTTATGCCAAAGTTTCATGTTAAATCTTCTCAGAGAGAAGGTATGATGCTGATGAATTTACTGGCTCCTCTCTGCAGTCCAGAGTCTTCAGACCAAGTCCCTGCCGCTGCCTTTCTTCGATGGAGGTCTTCATCCTCTCATCAGAGCCTCGTATTTCTCAGGTGGGTGAAAAGTTGGCTGAAGCTCTCTGTCCTTCTAGAAGGAAAGAACGAACATCTGTTTTAATCAGATTTATTTTATCTTTTACTTTCATCCTAACATTCATCCAACCCACACTGGGTCACACCGTCATTCATACACAGACCAAACCAGACTTTTTCTGCTCTGGGTGGGGCTGCAGGGGTGGAACGTTAGGGACAAGTTCAGGGGCCCGAGGCCCCGGGATCCAGGGCATCAGGTGGATCAGAACCCCCTGGTTCAATTACTTCACATTCATTTTTTGCACACAAATAGAAATCTCCCAATGTGAAGTTTCACCTCTTCTAAAGGCTCCTGCATCATCATCTCCTGATGAATTTATTTAACAAAAAATATTAAATTTTATTTTATCTTGTGAATTTTTTTCTAATTATTTGCAGTTTTTATCCTTAGACCAGGAGACTTGTTTTTTTTTTCTTTTCTCCTCAAACAGATTTTTTTCCCGATGATGTCAAACCGGGCTCTGGCCTTTTTTTCAGTTTAAATAAATTAAACGATCAGGTTGACCTCAGAAAAGGAAAAAAGTTGTGATGGCGATGCATACATTGAGGACAAACACTGATACACTGATAAAAACGCAACTTTGCAAGTGTGACAAAAAAAAAAAAAATCTGTCAAGAAGACAAATTAAAATAAAAAAAAAGTTAGATGAAATAAAAGAACAAGTTGTAAGTAAATTATTCAAGCTGGAACAAATTGTTTCCATCACTGAAATAATTTCACTTCTCAGTTTATGTCAAATGGAAATAAAACAGGAAAATCTGGAATATTGTGAGATAAGACATGAAAAATTAATATTTTCTTGTCTTAAATTAAATGTTTTAACAGCTCCAGTGTTTCCTGACACACCAACACGTCATGGATGTGTTTTACATTTTATTTCTTCCTCTGTCAGGTTTTCTAGTGACGCTTGCTCGTTGGTGGTGTTGTGCTTTAAACTGTCGCCCAACGGTTAACAGTGCTTGTTTGAATCTCAGCGATGCTGAACAGGATGAAGCTGTTAATCCTGGTTTCAGTTATGATCTACCAAGTTATTTTTCTGTTTAAATTCAGCTCCAGTCATTCATACTGATTGACATCATGTCAGAGAGTAAAGCCTGAAGAAAAAAAAAGATGGTTCTGCTGGAGAAAATGTTGAAGGATTATCTGGTAAAAGGAAAAAAAAAAAAAAAAAAAGCTCATATGATTCTGTCCTGGTCAGGGGCACCTGCAGAGATTTTTTTTTAGGGGTGGTCAGAGAAAATAGCAGGGTGGTCAAGGGTTATTAAAGTATAACTTTTGCTTCTTTCAACCTGGACCTTATTTCTAAGAATTTGTATGTGCATTTACTCACCAGTAACATTTCTGCATAATTTCACCAATACACTGCAAAAACTCAAATCTTAGCGAGTATATTTTTCTAATTTCTAGTCAAAATATCTCATCACACTCAAAATAAGACAAAATCACCTAAAGTGAAACATTTCAGTGAGATATAGGAACTTGTTTTAAGACAAATGCATCTTATTTCAAGAAATGGCATGTCCCTGGATGAATTTACATAAGAAAGGCCAAGTTAATTAGACGTGACAGACCTGCAGGGGACTAAGGCGAAAGAGCAATGGCAGAAAATGGAAGGTCTGGTGTGATGTTTTTTATTTTTATTAGCTTATATAGATTTTGACAATATTGCAAAGCGTGCTGCATGTTCATCATACATAAATGTTGATATAAATGAAAAAATATATAGTTTTTTTTGCTGGAGTGGCCAGCCTTTTGTTCAGGGTGGCCATGGCCACCCCTTGGGAGCGCCACTGAGCTGGTCTGGTCTGTAGTCTGGTCTGTGGTCTGGTCTGTGGTCTGGTCTGTAGACTGGTCTGTTGTCTGGTCTGTGGTCTGGTCTGTGGTCTGGTCTGTGGTCTAGTCTGTGGTCTGGTCTGTAGACTGTTCTGTAGTCTGGTTTGTGGTCTGGTCTGTAGTCTGGTTTTTGGTCTGGTCTGTGGTCTGGTCTGTAGACTGGTCTGTTGTCTGGTCTGTGGTCTGGTCTGTGGTCTAGTCTGTGGTCTGGTCTGTAGACTGGTCTGTGGTCTGGTCTGTAGTCTGTTCTGTAGTCTGGTTTGTGGTCTGGTCTGTAGTCTGGTTTTTGGTCTGGTCTGTAGTCTAGTCTGTGGTCTGGTATGTAGTCTGGTCTGTGGTCTGGTCTGTGGTCTGGTCTGTAGTCTGGTCTGTAGTCTGGTCTGTGGTCTGGTATGTAGTCTGGTCTGTGGTCTGGTATGTAGTCTGGTCTGTGGTCTGGTCTGTGGTCTGGTATGTAGTCTGGTCTGTGGTCTGGTCTGTAGACTGTTTTTTGGTCTGGTATGTAGTCTGGTCTGTGGTCTGGTATGTAGTCTGGTCTGTGGTCTGGTCTGTGGTCTGGTCTGTGGTCTGGTATGTAGTCTGGTCTGTGGTCTGGTCTGTAGACTGGTTTTTGGTCTGGTCTGTGGTCTGGTCTGTAGTCTGGTCTGTAGTCTGGTCTGTGGTCTGGTCTGTGGTCTGGTCTGTAGTCTGGTCTGTGGTCTGGTCTGTGGTCTGGTCTGTGGTCTGGTATGTAGTCTGGTCTGTGGTCTGGTATGTAGTCTGGTCTGTGGTCTGGTCTGTGGTCTGGTCTGTGGTCTGGTATGTAGTCTGGTCTGTGGTCTGGTCTGTGGTCTGGTATGTAGTCTGGTCTGTGGTCTGGTCTGTGGTCTGGTCTGTGGTCTGGTCTGTGGATAAGCAACCCTGCACTGGACACAGCCGCAATAGAAAACAGATGGATGTGTTTAAATGTGATGAACGAAGGTTGTTGTGGAAAAATAATGTATCACTGAGAGTCTGGGTGAGTTGAGAATAAAATAAAACTTTATTTAAACAAACAAATAGTAAATATGGCTTCTAAGCAGAGAACATCACACAGAGATCAATGTATTGTAACAACTCTAGAGGCTACGGGACCTCTACTTGGACAGACACATTAGGAACAAGGGACCACGGCCCTCAGTTTCTATCACCATTTTAGCTCCTACACTAAGACAGGGTCTTTTCGGGGTTCCATAGGAACTCATATGACGTGGGTGTTTGGTAGAACTCATAAGCTACGCCCCTCCCCAGATTTCCACGGTTTTTGAAAACTACTGTTGCAGTTGTTTGTTACGGGGATGACAACAACAAAATGGACAGAGCCTGTGATAAATGGACTGACGAGGAGGTCAATGCTCTTTTGACCGTCTACTCCACAGAGGAGGTTCAGAGAGGTCTCGAAGGCTCACACCAGGATTTGTTTTGTTTTGATGTTGAGTGTGGTGCGTCATATCGGTCCCTATCAAGGTCCCTGACTCGTGCGAATATAAAATGAAAAAGATCTTAGGAGAGAGGAAGTTCCTAGAATGACATTCGAGGTGGACAGTTCGTAGGACTGCATTCTTATAACTCGGAAAGCAGGTATATACTGAGCCCGTCATGGCCGTGCATGATTAAGTCGTGACCATGAATTACTAATGTAAGGAAACAAAATCACAAACTTGTGGCCATACGTTTGCAAGGCGAATGCTTGCAGTCATTTATAGTTGAATTTACTGTAGAATTCTAAATTATCTCCCTGGTTCTGCTGAATAGTCCAAGAACAACAAACTTAATCTGTCCTGAAAGTTGTCCACACTGGTTGCCCTGGGGGACATGTGTCCAACCAATAACCCCAACATTACAGTGAGATGGACGGTTATGATGGATCACACAATGATTTATCCCAACATGATGCTTCAGTATGAGACATCCAGGCTCTGAAAGAGGATGGTTTTAAACCTAAACAACGGACTATGTTGATATCTGGCAAGGGGTTGCTGCTAGAGATGGGCAATGCTGAAATTTTTCATGTTGATACAACACCAGTTTATGGTATATTTTTTTATTAATACCAATATTTTTGGTCCCTTTAAAGAAAACCACATGGCTGTACAGTACCCGCCTGCGGGAGGCAATCGCCATTCCAACATTCCTACAATACAATATGGGTCCCCATTTGTCAAAATGGCAACACACAATTTTCTGCCAAATGTCTCATCATTCCAACAATTTTTTCATTCTATGGTCAGAATGACGATTTTTAAAAATTTTTTAAAAAACATCTCACCATTCCAACAACTTCTTTAAAAACCTCCTGTCATTAAGATTTTTACGGGCTTTTACAGCAGACAGACTCTACAACCTTGCAAATCAACTTAATAATCTGTTATCAAAATCTCCTGAAACAGGAAATATAACATGCCTCCATGTATTAATTTCACTTAGGCCAGTCTGAAACATGTTAGGTTCATGTCTAAATCTCAGGGATCACTCACTTGAAGCAGAAATACAACGTCAGTCACGTCACCGCAGCAGCTGCAGCGGAATCTCCACAGAGCCGTGCGTCTTCTCGCACAGTGGCATCATATGCAACATTAATAACTGCAGTACAGATATCAATGACGGCGCTGCAGGTGACAAGTCACTGACTAATTCCAGCGAAAACATAATGAATGATGTTCAGTCTCCTTCATGTTGTACAGCATGGAAGGGTGTGTATCATTGTGCGCATTTACGCATGTCGTACAAAACCGGTGTTGCACTGCATGTTTTGATTTTTTTAATCTCCCAACATGCTGCAGGTCGTCCAGGTTCAGTGAAATGGTTCGGAATGAAGCCGTATCATCCAGTAAACATTGAGCTCCATCAGAACTGTTTAAAAATTTGATTTCAGAAGCTAAAACTTTATTTTGGAAATTAATCAGAACACACAATTAAAGAAATTACCAGCGCGCTTGCTCTCAGCATTATTTAAAAAACAGTAGGAGACGATTGAAGCCCACAGTACTTTTAATTATATCTAAATCTTATATCTTTTTTTTTTTTTTTTTTTTTTTACATCTAAGATCAGTAATCTAACTATTTGCCGTCATTGTGTCCGTCTAGTATCCTCTTGTCTGTTTGTATGCAAGCGCACTGCAGTTTCATATTTGGAGCTTTGGAGGAAAAACTGTATTTCATTCCTTGGCATTTTACCAAATTGTGTTGTGGTAAGCAAATATTTATTCATTTGCAGAAACAAAATGCCAATCAGGGTCTAAATGGTGGTATGTCGAAATGAGAGTATGTCGGAATGGCGGGATGTCGGAATGCCAGCATGTAACTACATTAAAGCATTGAAAGATAGTAAAACAAACCCCAGACACAAAAGCTAGAATCTGGCTGCTTTCACACATAATTTCATTACCTAAAACTCTTAGAAGTGAAAATAAATTGCATGTTTTGTATCTGGACAGTGGTATCAAGATATTAAAAAAAGTATCGATTCCAATATTTTGTCTGGCTGGTATCAAAGTATTAACTCCAGGGTATCGATATGCCCATCCCTAGTTGCTAGCAGCACATGGCCACAAGCTAATTATCTCGTACTCTCGCGTCAGTTATCTTTAGCAGCGAGATCATTTTTTTCCATCCATGTTACCAGATGTATTTGGTAATAAGAAATACTAGAACAGTGAAAATACTACTGCTATTTATACACTATGTTTCACTGAGCTTCACACACTGAAAGCCAGCAACGTCACGCTGAGCTGGTTATTCAGCTATCTGTCTAAAAACATGTATGACTGACTTCCCCATCCGCTTGAAGTAAAGTTCAGTAAACACATCACTATCAGAGTCGTACAGCATTATAAAAAAATTTGAATAACTTAATTGTCAATGTTCTGTTTGTTAAACAACAGTTACTGAACATTTCCCTTTACTTTCTGCCACAAAGCGGCTGGTTTTCCTGCAAGAGGTGAAACATGGGATGATTTCCATCTTGCTTGGAAATACTAAACCTTTGGCAAATACTGCTTATATATCCAGTCCTGGCACCCTCACAGCAGTTATCTGCTAGTTGGAAAAGCTTCTGGTTTTATCAAGCAAGCTGGTGCAGACTCTGAGAGGAACTCATTTAGACTCTTGTCTGTTAATAAAGTTTTCTATAATTTAACTAATTAAAAATGTAGTTCTTTTTCTTGCATTATGAAACTTTTCTATAAATGAATTACTTAAATTTGATGAATTAAATAAATATTTTGTCTGTTTTTCTACATATAATCAAAAATGGATAAGATTTGTCCAACAGCAGGACTGCTGAGCTTCCAGTTCTTCATTTTAGAGTCGATAATTCTGAGCTTCATTCAGACGATTCTGACTTTTCTTGTCTTATCTTAAACTTAAATCCAGGCTTTAAATTCTTTTTCGTGTACATTTTATCCCCCAGCAACTTTATCTGGCATTTTGTGGCCACGCGGCTCCTCTCTGACTTTACGTTTTAAATAAACTTTTTCATGTTTACTTCAGGAATCCCTCCAGCAGCTTAGAATCAGCTCCGCCAATTTCCAGCTCTATTTAGTGGGCGCACTGACTGCTGACATTAGCACCAGTTGTCCTAATCTACAAATTAGTCCAGTTTGTTCCGCTCTAAATATATTAGTCCCGTTTGTCATGGTCTAAATGTGAGGCGGGTATCTTCCCAGCTCAGGAACTCGGTGCCTCTTCACGCGCCATCGTTTTCCCACCAAACCCCCTCCGCCTGCCCACAAAGCTCCCAGAACCGTGACCAATCAGAGCAAAAGCCACACACACATACATGTGCGCACGCACACACACGCACACACCTAAAGTATTTCAGTGAGGTATGTTGTTAACCCTCAGACTGCATCTTTCTTTCTTTTTCTTTCTTTCTTTCTTTCTTTCTTTCTTTCTTTCTTTCTTTCTTTCTTTCTTTCTTTCTTTCTTTCTTTCTTTTCTTTCTTTCTTTCTTTCTTTCTTTCTTTCTTTCTTTCTTTCTTTCTTTCTTTTAGATGTATTTTAATGTCATGTTTATTCTTAATTTTCTTTCATATTTACACATTTTCTGTCTTCTCTATCTTATAAACTGAATTTTATATCTTTTATTTCATATTTCCATCAGGACTTAACTTTTTATATTTTTATGTTTTGTTTTGTTTAGACACCTCATCATATTTTCTCCATTTCTTCCACTCTGAAGGTTTTCAGCTCCTGTTTGTTGGTTTGAAAGCTGCAATTCAAAATTTTTACTTGTGTTTTAATTCAGGTGGCAAATTTATCTCAAATGATGTCAAACTATTAGATTTTTTTCCCTAAAACATTTAAAACTGTCAGAGGATAGAAATGTGTAGAAGGGTTGCCTCCGTCCTTCCACATCACCTCCAACCCTTCTGCATATTTACTGAAGTAATGGCCTACTTGTTGTAAAGAAAAATATCTTGCGTTTAGCCGCCAAGCAAATTCTTTCCAATATTTTAAATTGGTTGCTCCTTGGATTTCTTTACAAACTTCTACCCAAATTTATTGAGTTATATTTTCTCCAATTTGACCTCATTTAACATCATTTAATTGCATCTTTTAAAAAAAAAAATTCATGAAGGTTTTTTTTTTTAAACTTTTTTGTCATTATTTACGATCAGAATGTTTTTTTAAAGCGATAATTGAATTTAATTTATTTTTGTATTCTAAATACTTTTTTTTAACCTGTTTTTTTATTTATTTAAAAACTGATAAAAAAAAAACAGGTGCTTATTTTTAGGTACTTAATTATTTATTGATCAAGATTTTCTCTTTATCGACTTATTTCAGCATCATTTGTAAACATATCTTCAGTCCTTTTAAAGCTCATATATGTAATCTGTTTTATCTGCTGATTTAAGCATGTTGTTTTTTTCATCTCACAGCTTTGACATAAAAATAAAGATATACTTTATTAAACCCACTAGAGTGTTATTAGGAAATTCATTCTCCGCATTTAACCCATCTCAGGTTGAACCTGAGAGCAGTGGGCTGCTATTTAAAGTGCCCGGGGAGCAGTTGGTGGGGGTTATGGGAGATAAGTTTCCTAGCTTTTAGTGAATAATTTACCCTTCATTTACTCCTGTGATTTTTCTGTCATCATCATCATCATCACGGGCTCTGTTTTTATGGACTATGTATTACGTCTTTTGTAAAACTTTAGCTTAGATATTTTGGGAGAAACTGCTGAGAAAAGTTGTCGATTAAACTTTGGGTAAATTACATTTTTTAAAAAGCAGATTAGATTGGAAAAAGTTGAAAAGTTGCTAAAGTAAAATTTCTTTCTGAATTCTTGTCAAAAAAAGAAAGAAATAGTTGCAAAAAGTTGATCAAAGTTGCAAAAAAGTCAGAAATCCATGTGAAAAAGTAAAAAATGTGACAGTAAAGGAGGTGAAGTTTTTATTCCTGCAGGTGTGTGAAGCTGTGGAAACTAAAGCGCGAGTTAGTGAGTATTCTCCACAAGTTCTGACCTGCCTTTAATGGGCCTGTAATATACCAGCCCATCCATGGCCTTTTCCACTCGATTCATTACAACACAATCAGTCTCCACGATGCATTTGCAGCCTATACAAGCCGTCTTCATGCTTCATTAGAGGCAGTGTGAGCCGCTGTGGAGAGCCCGTCTCATTAGCATAGGCTCTGTTTTCACTGCTGGACAAATTGGGCTCTTCAGCGTCAGATTTAAGGCAGAACGAGGATATTATGAGGAGCATCGGGGAGCCTGTGTGCTCATTATAGAGACGAGGAGGAACTGGCAGTGCCGGCTAATGTGGAGGACAATCACATGACTTCCCCCTAATGCAGCATCCATGTTCTCATAGAGCACGCAAACATCCCTCCACACAGATGCAAGGTCCAGATAGGACACACAAGCTTTATTCACATCACCTCATCTCATATGAACTCTTTTTCCTCCTCAGCCTCTTCATCCTCAGTGGTTCCTGTCCCAGGAACTTTTTCCTGGCCCCTGGCCCCGAGAGGGAAGCCCAGGAGGGGCATGCTGCGGCGGGCCGTGTTCTCAGACCTCCAGCGGAAGGCCCTGGAGAGAACCTTCCAGAAGCAGAAATATATCAGCAAGCCGGACAGGAAGAAACTGGCCTGTAAACTGGGACTGAAGGACTCACAGGTACGCCACTGGGAATGCTGCCTTCACTGCCATCAGGTCATACGATCACTGATCTGGGATCAGTCAAACAGGAGCAGATAGTTACAGCGACTTCATTTAAAAAACATTCACATTTTTCATTCTCAGCTCAAGTTACTGAGGAGAAAAACGAAGTTATTTTGCAAACGTCAATTGCAGGTTTGCTGCCCTCTAGTGGATCATTTGGAACTTCATGTTGCTTTCTTTCATCCATCATTCACTTCTTCCTATTTAATACAATATATTCCATTTTATATATATATATATATATATATATATATATATATATATACATACATATAAAATTAAATAAATTAATAAAAATTACAACATTGAAAGTAGGTCACCATATGTTCATTGGAGCTGTATTTCAAGTGAGGACAAGCTCTTTTATTCTATGAGGACAGATTATTTATTGGAAAGCATATCCTTGCCAAAGGAGGCTGTAATGTGTACAGATAGTAACTGTAAAAACTGTGAACATAGGTCCGTCATAACTTCTATGTATGAGGATATTGTCAAAGTATTGCATGAGTCAAGTAAATTCCTTCTAAGGTTAAAGTCTAATAGGAGAGTAAGACCAGGTTGGAAATCCCATGTGGCTCCTTTTCATAGTAAGGCTCAATAGGCTTTTACTGAATGGATTTTGAACAAAAAAGAGTCGCTAATGACCAGTATAAGTATGCTGTGCGTTACATTAGCAAAAATGAGAGGGCAATGAGAGAAGATTCAATGGCTATCTTCTGACTGGGACTGGGAAGGTTGGCTGTTCAGACAATTATAGGCCAATAGCCCTGGCCAGTTCTGTGTCCAAGATAACCGAAATAGTTCTCCTGGAAAGGGTAGCTAAATTTATTGGATCTACTAATAATCAGTTTGGATTTAAAACAGGGTTAGGCACTGACATGTGCATATTTGCTCACAAAGATTGCTGAATATAAAATACAAAACTCCTCGGTTTTTATGTGTTTTCAAGATGCATCCAAAGTATTTGACAGGGTAAATCATCAAAAGTTGTTTATGAAATTAACTCAAAAAGGTGTTCCCAGCTATGTTGTACGTTTTTTTTTAACAAACTGGTATGCATAGCAAACGATGCAGGTCAAATGGAGAAACACTGTGTCAGCACCCTATAATAAGTAAGCAATGGGGTCAGACAGGGTGGTATTTTGTCACCAGTGCTATTTAATCTGTATTTAGATGAGTTGTCAACCACACTCAAGGCCTGTAATACCAACTGTGTTTCTGGAGGTATTGTTGTAAATCATTTGTTGTATGCTGATGATTTAGTTGTGTTTAGTCCCTGTACAGCTGGGCTGCAGCAGCTACTTCATACCCGTTCTGCTTATGAACTGGAGCATAGCATTGAATACAATACAATCTTTCATGTCTTTTTTAGCCCAATGTAATTTTGTCCACAACAGCTTACCATCAGGGTCATACATAACATGAAAACCAAAGTAGTTCCAAACAACAGATCTGAATGTAATCGATCGCAGATCCATTGAGTTTTTCAGCACAGAGGTCATTGTCAGAACACAAGCTGATAAAATAAATGAAAAATTCTGTATTGTTTGATATTCGATACATGGTGGTCACGGTTCGATTCACACTTGTATTAAATGGTTCAATACGAATACATGTATTTGTATACATGTATTTGAATACATGTATAGTTGCACCCCTAATATACATATATACATACATGTATATATATATATATATATATATCAGCGGGTAAAAAAAGTTTTGAACACGTCAACATTTTTCTCAGAAAATATATCTCTGGTAGAGCTATTGACATGAAATTTTTACCAGATGTCGACAACAACCCAAGTAATGCACACATACAAACATTTATGTCTACCACATGCTGGAAAACAGCCCTCACCATGATGTTCCCACCTCCAAACTTCACCATTGCTATGGTATTTTTGGGCTCAAGTGGTGCCATTTTTCCTCCAAACATGTTGTGTCTTTTGACATCCAAAGAGTTCAGTTCTGGTCTCATCTGACCAGACTATGTTTTCCAGAATGTCATGGGTTTGTCCAGATGTTGTGTTGCAAATTTTAAACCAACATCAACCTGTTTTTTCTTCAGAAATGGAGTCTTGCGTGGTGTGCATGCATGAAGGCCGTGGCGGTTGAGTGCATTACTTCTTGTTTTCTCTGAAACAACTGCACCTGCTGATTCCAGGTCTTTCTGAGGCTCTCCATGAGTGGTCCTGGGCTGATGGAGAACCTTTCTGATTATTGTTCGGACTCCTCTGTCTGAAATCTGGTGAGGAGCACCTGGCTGAGGCCGGTTTATGACGATGCCGTGTTCTTTCCACTTCTGGATGATGGCCCCAATGGTGCTCACTGGAACTTTCAGAAGTTCAGAAATGCACCTGGAACCAATGTCTTCAGTGTGTTTTGCAATAATAAGGTTGCGTGGGTCTTTAGACAGCTCTTTGCTTTTACCCATCATGGAATGTTGTCTGACACCTTGATGATGAGGAACCTATTTAAAGGCATCAATCAGGAATAAACCAGCCGCTTTCTTGGCTTTCTATATCTTTTTGCGCCTCTTTTTCTTCATGTGTTCAATACTTATTCCCTGTGTCATTTCACCAGATTACAAATAACTTATTTCATAGACATAAATGTTTGGATTTCTTTTTATGTGTGCATTACCTGGATTGTTGCCGACATCTGGTAAAAATTTCATGTCAATAGTTCTACTGGAAATATATTTTCTGAGAAAATGTTGACGTGTCAATACTTTTTTACCCTCTGTGTATACAACATATATTGATTCTTGTGGTTTATGAAAAAAATCAGAAATATTTCATGTGAAATTTTTTCAGAGATTCTCTTTTTTTCTCAAAGTAAAGATGTTTGAGTTTATATTTTATGTGACAGTAAAAAGGTTTTTCATACTTTAGCTGCAGTATTGTGACATTTAGCTGACATGGGATATGTAAAGCTTGGTAAATGAATACTGTTTTCTCGTTCCTCAGCTGCATCACCAGCTTCATTTTCTGACACGCTGCCGTTTCTGCTTCCCGTTCAGGTGAAGATCTGGTTTCAGAACCGCAGGATGAAGTGGAGGAACTCCAAGGAGAGGGAGCTGCTGTCGACGGGCGGCTGCCGCCAGCAGACCCTCCCCACCAAAACAAACCCCCATCCGGACCTGACGGACGTGGGCAGCGCCTTCTGCCAGCAGCTGAGCAGGACCGAGGAGTCTCATCTCCATCACCATCATCATCACCATCACAGCCCCTCCTCTCCGTCAGAGTCCAGCAAACAGTCCGAGATCTCCGAGTCTGACAGCGAAGAAATCACAGTTTCATGATGGGTCACAGAGGATGGACGTAAATCCTAAGTGCCTGAATCTGCTCTGTACATATCTGTATTTACTCCTCGTCTTCCTGTACAGTCTTGTTCATACCAAGCTCAGTAAACAGCTGTCGCTTCTAGATTTGTTATTTCTAGACTGAAATGTTTAAAACTTTAATGTAAATGTCTTTACCATCAATATTTTTCACTTTTCATATTTTCTTAAATAAATCTTAAAAGTTTCAGAATTTGTTGTTTTACTTTTTCACTTATGAATAATGAAAGTAATTTTTCTGACAAATAATAAAAAAGCAGCTCCTTGCGTCAGAAAATGTTCTTCTTTCCAATGATTGTAAATCCAGATTTAAGCTTTTCAGAAGGAATGAATGTCTTTATTTCACTCTGATTCTGGCAACAAAATGCCACCTTAACATCTTCATCATGGGGTTGATTTTTTTCTGCCTCCTGTCTAAAATGACATCCCCAGATAAATGAAGTTCATCTTCACAACAACCAGGGCTGTATGTTTAATGTTTCTATGTCAGAATCAGGATGTGTTACTGTGTCAGAGTAAACTCACCTCATTATTTTCAAACCAGAGGATAGTGTTGTGGAATTTTCAATAAAGACATGATGAGAAGAAGTGACGGAAAAGTTTTTAAAAAGGAAAGTCTTTATTTCTGATCAGATATGATGAGTGCATCAAGTCAAAATAAATGAGTAAATATCAAAAATCAAAATTCTGCCTCAATAGCAGCCCAATTCATCTGGGAATCAGTAAAGTAATCCTAGGAAGTAGCAAAGTAATCCTACAAATCACCAAGTAGTCCTACGAATTAGTGAGGTGGTCCTGGTGTTGAATGTAGGATTCTAGTGTGGAAATCTCAGGCCTGGAGTTCTTGGCTTGGCGTAAAAAGAGCTTTAATAAGGGTTAGAGTGGTTTTACATGTTTATTTTATAACCATTTATGCTGTTCTGTCTCATGGACACATGATCATCTGATGTTCCTGTCTTTTAAATGAACATTTTCATTTCGATGATCATCTTATGTTGTTTTTTTTCATATTTTCTGTGACAAATATAAACATGTTCTGTGTCTAGAAGATATCTTGCTGTTGATGCTAAGATAAAGTTGGAAGGATGTGAAAGCAGAACAAGATTTGGGGTAAAAGAAGATGCACATGAAGCGAGAAGCAAGCGATGTGGTTGAACAAGTCTGGGGTAAAAAACCTCGAGTGCCGCCTCAGAAATCTCAAGACAAGGGTCAGCAGGTCACACATCTTGACACCTTGACCTTTACCCAACCCAGATAAAACTCAAAGATCAGCACATGAAACACATAATCAATGGCATTAAATGTGACATTGGAAAATATCGGTATCAGTTTTTAACGGCACAACAAAATCTTGTGGCCACGAATCACTAATGCATGTAGAACTTATTGTTGTTAATGCCTGTAAATGATCATAAACATCATAAATGAGAAGTGTACACACGTTTTTGAGGATTTATTCCACCGCACAGACAGGACAGCCAGATGTCCAAAATTAACTCATCTGGTTGAGACAAGGCTACAGTATGTTGGGATTTCTGCCTTTTGGGCAGAATATAGTTGCCACAAGTGTAGAGTGCCCCCTTGTGACTTTAGACGGTAATGTTTACTCCTTGGTTCATATCAGTCAGTATGAATTAACATTTGAAAATATGTTAAATTGCCAGACAGGCCAAAATATGAAAATAACAAAACAGAGCAAACGTGTGGGTTGTCTGGTAAATATCAAACTCTTCAGCGACTTCTCTAACTCAGAAACCTAAACTATGAGAGATACAACCTCACAGGTGTCTGCGTAGATCAATATCTGTTGATATAGGATATTGGAAATTAAGAGTTGGACAATATCGATTTATCGGATATCAGTGAAAAAGCCAATATTGAACATCTCTAGATTTTACTTGTGAAGCTCCGTCCACTGGAGATTTCTAACCAGGCATCCCTGTAAACCAGTGATGGTGTGAGCTTTACTTGTAACAAAAAATTAATGAAATTCCAGACCGTGAAATAAGGGGCTAGAAAAGACACTCCTTTCTGGTGTTCATGAGGGATCCTGTTTATCAGGCCGCACTGGGGCGGTTTGCAGGAAGGGCGGGGTCCAAACCCAGAGTGACCCGGCCCGTCATCCCACATCTAATAAAGAGTAATAAGTGACGAGGCAGGTCAGAAAGAGTGCAGCTGAGTCAGCTTTCCTCTGACTTAATAAAGTGGTCTGCGGGAAAGTGGAGTATCAACCTTTAAAACCACAAAAGGGAATGTCCCAACACGTTATGGATGTTTGGGTCTTTCATGTGGTCTGGCTGTATAGATATTTAAGGAGTCAAGCACTGCATTTCATTCAAACCAAGTAAATGTGGGATTGCTCCACCCTGCAAACGTTTCTCTGGGTAATCATTGGTTAATGGAGGTCCAGATCCAGCTTTATACACAACTGCAGACTATAGAGGATCCTGATGGTTCACCTGCAGCTTCAGATTCCTGCTGCTGCAGCTCATCAATAGCTTTTTAACAGCTGGTCTCTGAAAACGATCCTTTTTTCTGACAGAGACTCTTTGACTTACTGTTATCTGAACTAAGCCGTTTCTCTGAATCGGACTCCTTTTTGAACAGTGCAATGATCTCACTATTTTCCTGAAATGTTCAATGTTTTTGTTCCATTCACAAGGCTTGAACTATGTTACTCTTTCTACTTGCAGAAAGTCCCATCTTTTACCAGACTGCATGGAAACTGGAACTAAAGTAGTTCCCCTTTTAATCAGCTCATCTGGAAACTAAAACCATTTAATTTCTTTAACTGAAGTAGAAGTATGAAGTTATGAAACTGCACACCTCTTCAGCGGCCCAGAATCTGCAGGGAAGTCTTTAACATGGAAGACATGAGCTGACACCAGAGTCACTGACAGATGCCATTTATTAATTTTGACAGTTTATTTACAGCAAAGATTTTATGTTAATGATCAACGAGCCAATCAATTCATTTTTAAAGTTGTTGGAATAGGAAGACATTTCAAACTTTCTGTTAATAAAGCCTAAATCATTGATCCTTAAAGACCCATAACTGCAGAAGCTGAGTACACCTGTTACTTTCACCGTGTTTCAGGTGTTCAATGCGAGTCAGGATCGGTTGCAGTGCCTTGGATGATGTCTCTGATTCTCTGTGCGTCTGCCTGCAGCACTTCATTGTGAGGGAGGATCTTCAGAGCAGCTTCGTAGTCCTGCAGCCCTGAAAACAAAACACAGTAGATCAGCTGACACCCGTTCACCTGTCCACTCATTAAAAAACAAACTTGTATGAGCAACCAGTTTAATCACAGCTAAGAATGTTTCTGACATTTTAAAAAGTTGATATAAGAGGTAGATCAAAGTAAAATTTAGTGGAACTAAAACCAAAAACAGCTGGAGGAACATCCATCCATCCATCCATCCATCCATCCATCTTCCACTTATCTGGGGTCAGATGGCAGGGGCAACAGCCCGAGCAGAAAAGCCCAGACTTCTCTCTCCTCTGCCTTTTCTTCCACCTCATCTGGCTCCTCTGGATGTGGAGGAGCAACAGTTCTACTCTGACTCCCCCTTCTGGGTGACCGAGCTGGTCATCCTGTCTCTAAGGAAGGGTCTACAGCTGTAGGTCTCCATGATCTCATTCTTTCAGTCACTTCATACAGCTGGTGACCATAAGTGAAGGTAGGAACGTAGATCGACTGGAAGATCAAGAGCTTCACCAAGAAAGACCGATGCAGAGTCCACATCACTGCAGACGCTGCAACGATCTGCCTGTAGATCTCCCGTTCCATCCATTCCTCCCTCCCGAACAAGACCCTGAGATACCTGAACTCCTCGGGGCAGGGCCTCATTCCCGACCCCTTCAACCTTTTCTGGTTGAGGACTGTGGTCTCTTAACAGTGCTCCCATCCCAATCGGCTGCAGCTCAGGTGGAAGAGCAGTCGTCTTTCGACCGGATGGTTGGGGGATCGATTTCAGGCTTCCCCAGGTTACATGCCGAAGTGTCCTTGGGCAAGACACTGAACCCCACATTGCCTCCCGATGTGCCTGAATGTGTGACTGGGTGAATGCGACCTGCAGTGTAAAGCGCTTTGAGTGGTCTGTATGACTAGAAAATGCTATATAAGTACAGTCCATTTACAGTCCAATCACTTCACTCAGAGTTGGAGATCATGGCCTGATGAGGCCAACAGCACCACATCATCTGCAAAAAGCAGAGACCTGATCCTGAGGCCACCAAACCAGATCCCCTCAACACCCTGGCTGCGGCTAGAAATCTGTCCACAAAGGTTATGAACAGAATCGGGGGGCAGCCTTGGAGGAGCCCAACCCTCCCCAAAAACAAATCTGACTTAGTGACGCAAACGTGAACCAAGCTCTGACAACAGTCCTAAAGGGACCAAACAGCCCCTACCAGAAGATCTGCATCCTCCACAGAGGTCCCTAGGGACACGGTCAAACACTTTTCCAAGTCCACAAAGCTGAAGTTCGGAAACCTGCTAAAAACAGTCTCTCCAAATTTAGAGTAATGTTCCTGAATGTAAACTTAAAAAAAACTTTAAATATTCAATTATGTCTAATCAATTTCATTGATCAGTTTTCCATTACTAGAAACCACTGCATGGACTCAGGAAAAGGTTCAGAAATCTCTGTCTGTGAACACAGTTCACCCTGAAATCCACAAATGCAGCTTAAAGCTCTATCATGCAGAGAAGAAGCCATATGTGAACAGGATCTAGAAACACCACCATCTTCTCTTTACCAAAGCTCATATAAAATGCTCTAAGGCAAAGTGGAAAAAGTGAAATTCTTTCTGTAAATAACAAACAAAACATCCACATTGTGGGGAAGAGACATTGGTGTCTGTGGAATGTCAGCTTCCACATCTGTGACACTCCATCAATGCATGCACGTTTCAGTACATGGAAGTTTTAGACCAACATCTGCTCCCATCCAGACAACGTCTCTTTAAGGGAAGGCCTTGCAGATTTCAGCAAGACAATACTGGACCATACACTGCATTCATCACAACAGCATGGCTAAAAACAGAAGCGTCCGGGTGCTGAACTGGACTGCCTGCAGTCAGATCTTTCACCAGTACAAAACATCTGGAGCATCATGAACGCCGGAATCCAGCAACCAAGGTCCACGACTGCTGAGCAGCTAGAACCCATCATCAGACCAGAATGGGACAACATTCCTCTCCTAAAACTCCAGGAACTGCTCTCCTCACTTCCCAGATGTTTACAGACAGTTTAAAAAAAAAAAAGGGATGCCACACAATGGTGATGTGGCAGTTGACGGTCCTGTCACTATGCCTCCGACTGATCATGTGCGCTGGCTACTTGGCCACAGGGATGTCCCTTTGGCTGAATGGTCAGCGTGCATGGCTTTCACCCGGGAGTCTGGGGTTCAAAGCCCGCCCGGGCCCTCTGTTGCGTACCTTCCCATTCTGGCGTTGTCGGCAGGATCCATGGCAATGCCGGAAACGGTCCATGGATTCCTAATTGTGGCACCCTGCGCGGAGCACGAGGACGTGCTTGTGGAAAGAGGGGGAGAGATGTGGCAGTTGACGGTCCTGTCACTATGCCTCCGACTGATCATGTGCGCTGGCTACTTGTTGACGGTCCTGTCACTATGCCTCCGACTGATCATGTGCGCTGGCTACTTGGCCACAGGGATGTCCCTTTGGCTGAATGGTCAGCGTGCATGGCTTTCACCCGGGAGTCTGGGGTTCAAAGCCCGCCCGGGCCCTCTGTTGCGTACCTTGCCACAGTAAACATCACTCTCGAACTACTTTTTACAGAAATGTTACAGCCATCAGATTTGCAATCAGTCAATGTTTTCCATAAAATGGTAAAATGTCTCAGTTTCACCATCTAAAATGTTGTTTATGTTCTACTGGGAATGAAATGTTGATTTATGAGATCCCCCTTTTTTTAGAACTGGGCTTTTAGTCATTACGAGATAAGAAATTAAATGTTTTGTTATAATTCAGCTTTATGTTAAATTATTCAGTGTAAACAAACTCTTTGACAATGTATCAGAACAACATATATTTGTCATCAACAAATAAAGTGTTGTAATTAATAATTAGTAAATAACACACAGCTGACAGCGTTGTGATCTTATGGAAGCACCAAACCTTCAGCGTAGAGCTGCAGCTGGCAGAAAGCAGATCCTCGGCGTACGCTGGCTCGGGCTCTTGCTGCAGCGTTGGCAGCAACCGCAGGGGTCAACAGGTCCAGTGCCTGCAGACAAACAGGACTTTTCTGGGTCAAAACAACATATTTCTGTACCACTCTTCTGGACAGAGTGGTCCACCACTACTTCTATCTTAAATGGATATGATGCAGTACTTTTAACTGAATAACATTCACTACTTGGCTGAGGTAATGATTCTCTGCAATATCTTCCAATCAAACATTGTGTACAGTGTAAAAATGATATTCTGCTATCTGTGATCCTTGTTGATTATGTTTATGATCATTTACAGGCATAAACGTTGGGATTAAAGTGATTGGTGAAGTTTTACCAAACCACTATAAAAAAAAATCCTAAGATAGCCTTAATTCAGTGAGAGGTGTTCATACGCGGACATTATGCAAGTTCTTGATGCATTAGTAGCACATTGCCAAAGTTCTTTTTTAAAAAATAAAAAATAATTATCATTTTGCTGATGTCATCTTAGAGGCTCCACAAATTTCATTGTAATCTGATTCTTTCATTGAGTCTGAAATGATGAATGATCGCTACCAATTCCCCTACAAACCTTCAGTTTACAATGCGACTGAAACCGATATCATTGAAATGAACAAACTTAGTCCCTTTGAAATTTCCAGGAGTAGCTTGAGCCACGCAAATGATGTAACAAGGCTTCAGTTGGTGTTTTCACCATAGACCGTTAATACAGAGAGACGACATGCTACGTCGCATGTTGGTTTCTGAAGAGCTAAAAGTGAAGCCAGTTTCGCGTGACCCACCATCGCCATCTTGCCGTGTCACGTGTGTTGTGACTCCCGGAAAATACAAAAATGGGCAAGGGCAAGGCTGCTCCGAGCCACGGGTTAAATGATTGACAGCTGACATACACTGGGGTAAACGCTAACCGAGCTAACTCGAAACTAAGAGGAGCTAACGAAGATTAGCCCCCTAAGCGGCGGGGTAAGACACGCTTAAACTTGCCATTATCTGACTAAAAACCACCGTTGTGCTACTCTGCTACAAACTGAGACCTTACCGAGAGCAAACAAGGAGCTAACTGTTAGCCACCGATCAGCAGGCCGGGCTTCCGGTCTGCCGCATGTGAATCAAAAGGACATGCCCTTAATTATGTGTAATTAAGGGCAGTTGATATGAAGGTAAACTTGACCTGTTAAACCTAAAATGATTTTTTGAACTAGGCTGTAAACATATTTATTTCTGCTGGGAAGTTGGCGTTTTTAACATGGGAGTCTGTGGGGATTTGCTCTGTTTTGCAGCCCCTAGCAGATCAAGGGAGAACTACAAAAAGTGACCTCTTCCGGGTAGACTCATAGTTGGCCACCGGAGGTTGCTGCTTGGTTTACACATGCCCAAAACAATGCTGGCAAAACTTCTAGTTCATAAGATCGAGACGGAGTCGAACAAACGGACTCTAGCGTAATGTAATTTTAAATGGTGAGCAGAGATCTCCGGCAAGCTGCTCCCCCCCCCATGTGGCCATATATCACTACGACAAAGATTCCTTCAAAAAAAATTTCCTGGATCCAAACGGTGATCTGGGTCAACACCAAAATGTAATTAATCAGTTCATCGTTGATAATCAACATTCCCTGAAAATTTTATCCAAATCTGTTCAGTACCTTTTGAGTTATTTTGCTAACAGACAGACAGGCAGACAAATGCTGGTGATGACATTACCTCCGCCACTCCTTGGTGTAGGTTATGTAAATCTAGTGAGTTAGTAAATTAGTAAAATTAGTAAAATATATGAAAACATGACTGATTCAATTAATGTCTGGCTGTCGTGACCAGATTAAATTTTAAATGTTTCTGTAAAGTCTACCTGAGCGAGCGGGCTCCAAAGGAGACTTTTACTTCTCCTTTTAATAAATTCTTGTTGAAATTATTCTTTAAATGTATAATTTGCAACTCAGTGTTGAGATTTTACCGACCTGAGAGGCGTCCTCGACAGCCTTGTGAAGATTTCTTAATTTGAGGTGACATGCGGCCCTGTTTGAAAACAGGGCAGGAATCTTTCTGTTGATCCGGATCGCCAGGTTGTAGGCGTTCACCGCTCCCAGGTAGTCTCCCGTCACAAAGCATTTGCTAAAGGAAACAGTCATTACAATTGTTTGAATTGGACAGTGCACATTAATAAACACACAATGTACCGACGTAAATATGTCGGCTTTAGCAAGATGCTAATTTTCATCTGCAGTCCCATAAAAAACTGCACAGTAAAGTATCAACAAAGATTACAACAGCGGGAGCACATCATGTACACTACATTAAAATAATAATTAACATTTAACATAACATTAACATTTAAAAAAAAGAGTTAGGTTAAAGCTGCAAGTGCTGATATTCGGGGTTCAAAGTATTCCTACTGAGAGTGCTTACAAGACACGGCCAATAATAAACTGCTGTTGTAGAAATTGAGAAAAATTCAATAATACAAAAATAAAAAAGTTTATTGTGCTACTATTCAGGCATATTTGAGATGGTCTTTTTAAATAAATGTGGGTTGAACAATGTGAAGGCCACATGAGGGGTTTCATTTTAGACGTCTAATAGACAAAGAATTCTCGTGCAAATGTGGATTTTCTGAACAAAACTTCCCAGTTCCCCCTGGAAGCTGAGCTGGCCCCTGAATTTACTGAAAATTATTTAAAATAAATAAATAAATAAATACAGGGGGAAAAAAGAAAAAGATTAGAATGAAACAAAATATGAATATTGAATTAAATAATAACAACTAATAGATTAGACAGATGATAAATAAATGAGAATACATAGACATAAGAATACATAAATATGAGTTAATCAAAGAAAACATATAAATTAGCTAGATTTTTAAAAAATATTGAAGAAAGGCCAGAAGTGATTTGATGCAAATTTGCAACACCAGGCGTCAATGGGTTGATAAAATCCTCCAGGCGAAGTGGGGTCATCCCATTCCTCATTTTATATAAGACAATTACTGTATTTTAAAACAGTTTAAAATTCTCAAAGTTAAAGAAAAAAAGTATTTTTCCAATGTTGTGCAGATGTGATGCAACTGAATTTTCCTGTCAAACAGCTGGATGGGTTTAAGTATAGCACTGAAAACAAATGACCAAGTTGTAAAACCATATTCAGAATGGGATAAAATCATTAAGGGAGGTAGAATTTAGCAGCCTCGCTGGAATAAATGGCCTGATTCATGTAAATTTCTGAACATTAAGTTTTATTCTTTGAGTTACTTCTTTGGATGTGGTTTTTATAAGTGAGGATGGAATAAGGTTTCCTAAAGTATCCCAGTCCCAAAGTATCCCAGTCCCAAGATCCCCTCCCAAGGTTTCCCATCCCAAAGTTTCCCAGTCCCAAAGTATCCCAGCCCCAAATTGTCCTAAGGTTTTTCAGTCCCAAGGTATCCCAGTCCCAAAAGTATCCCAGCCCCAAAGTATCCTAAGGTATCCCAGTCCCAAAAGTATCTTAAGGTATCCCAGTCCCAAAGTATCCTAAGGTATTTCAGTCCCAAGGTATCCTAAAGTATTTTAGTCCCAAGGTATCCTAAGGTATCCCAGCCCCAAAGTGTTCTAAGATATTTCAGTACCATGGTATTCTGAGGTATCCCAGTCCCAAGTAATTTAAGCTGAGTCACTAACTTTCAGTGAGGCTGCATCTCGGGGGAGTTAGTGCTGACAAACAGATCTGACTTCACCTACTCGCCTTTCTCCTTCAACCAGTCAGGGTTCCTCTCCTCCTCAGTCAGGTCTTCTGCCTCCAGGACATCTGCACTCACCGCTCGTCTCGCTTCAGCTTGTTTCTGGAGCCACTGTTTGGAAAAAACAAACAAATCTAAAATGTATCTCTGATGTTGTTGAAGGAATTCCAAATGGCTGAAATTATTTTAAAGAAGCATGAATAAAATAAATGCCTCCTCTTCCTCTGCTACTCGTGATTCTCTGAGGGCCGTTGGGAAAACTCTTGGGGTGAATGAGATCTGGATGTTTCCGCTGACTCTCGGAGGACGAAGCTCGGCTTGTTTTTTCTTGCTCTTGGTGTTGCTCTGAACTGAATGCAGGACCATGTCTATTATAAACAAACAGTGATGGAGCAGGTCTGATCACCAGAAAGTGTCTCACCCTTTCGAACAGCAGCCGGTCCATTGTCCCTCGTCATCGTGCTTCCTGTCTTCTGGTTCAGACTGTCTCTCTGACGGAGGTCCAGCTGAGCGTCCTCTGCTTCCTGTTTGCATCTCAGCTGCCACGCTGCCAGCTCAGCTGTGGTTTTCTCTCGCTCTGCATCCTTCATCTGCTGGATTCTGTCTCTCTCCTCCCTTTCAAGCTGATTGAAAGTCAGACACTTAATTCATGTCTTCTGCAGATGAGCAGATTTCTGCTGATGGTTGTGAGCTGTGGGGTTACCTCCATCATGGTCTCCAGGGCATATTTTTGGTCTGCTTGCTGTTTCTCTGCTTTTTGTTTGGACTTTGAAGAAAGCTTCTGCTGGTGTTTCTCAAGAGCTTGTTCTCTGATCTCCCTCTTTGTTTCTTTATCATCTAAAAAAGACATGATAAACTCATTCATCCATCGCAGACAGGTCACATGCACAGGTGACGCCTCAGTCTGCTGCGTAATACCCTTACTGGTGGATAACAGAAGCTGGTCCCACAGTTTGTTGGTTCTCTTTGGCAAACTGAAGATGGCGACCCCATTTCCAACCTTTGCTGAGCTTCTGTCATCATCAACGGGTTCAAACAGGAAAGCCTCAAACAGATACGGTGGGAAATGCACCTGTGTGGAAAAACAAAGATTAAAACATTCTGAATGTTAGAAGGAAAACAAGAAATATCTAAACAAGGAGACTAAGAAAAGCATCCACAACCAATCTGGATTTTTATTTGTTAGATTTGATAATCACACAGAAAAGAAAATACAATTTGACAGACAGGGCAAGCTGGAACTGGAACTCAGTGGCAACAGGTCTGATGGAAGGATGGGAGCTCCCACTAACCCACCCTCAACATTATTGAAGCAGTGTGGGATCAACTGGACGGACAACAGCACAAAAGGAAGAAACATCTGAGGAGCTTTGGATAGTCCTGAGCAAGGGCTGAGCTACGGGGGTGGCCGGGGGGGGGGCATCCCACTGGAAACCTCCACCCTTATAGGCGGCGCTCAAGCAGTTAGACCCCAAGCTTTTTCCAAACCACTTTTCCTTCTTATTTTAGACACTAGCTACCCCATACAGTTGGCATTTTTAAGATCGGACATGCAGAAGTTGCAAATTCCAGTTTTAAGCTTTTCTTGCTGAGATATTGCGATTGTGGAAAGAAAGCTGCTGCTTCACAAGGGAGACCCAAAACTGCTTCCAAACCACCTTCCCTTCTTATTTTTAGACACTAGCTACCCCATACAGTTGGAATTTTTGATTCGGTATGATTAAGTATATATGTGTGTTATCGGTATTGTGTATCGATATCGGGAGCTGAAATTATACATATATATTAGGGCTGGGGAAAAAAATTGATACACTGAAATATCGCGATATTTTTATATGCAGATTTTATATAGAGATTCAAAAATGCAATATTGATCTATTTTACCAACGAAATCTCGTGAGATTTTGTAAGATAACGGTGAAATCTCGCAAGATTTCACGAAAACCCGCGATATTTCTTGACTGAACAACGAAATCTCGCGAGATACCACAATTTTACATGATCTCTCTCTGGCCACCCCAGTGAAAACGCTACTGGTCCTAAGAAGTCTGGAGAACGGTTCCTGAAAAACAGTTTTAAAAAATGACAGAAAGCTTCTCTAAGATGGTTCAAACCAATGATTTGTTTGGCTTATAGATCTATTGTTTAGTGGTGAGCATATCTATCCAAATATTACTAGCGTTAGAAGTGATACTGAGTGATACTGGTGTAATGAGATCAATACTTCAGTTTGGCTTTCTTCTATCTACCATGACATGCAAACCTCTGATTAAGAGGCAAAGATAGACTAATTAAAGGCTTTTCAGTTTGGCAGAAAATATTCAAATAAATAACAGTAGTGAAAGTACACTATCCGTCAAAAGTTTGGACACACCTTCCCATTGGATTTAGTGAAAAGTGTGTACAAACTTTTGACTGGCAGTGTCTGATCTCAGTCATCTTCGGCACAACGGGTCATTAGTCTCTTTATCCAGAAAGTGTAAATTTTGCTAAAATTTTAACATAATAGATTTAACTAATCAAATGTGCAAATTAAATTAAATTTACTGGAAATTAAACAAATATGACTGAATATAATTTTTTTTTACCCCCCCAACCCCCTTTGTAATATTTATATACCCTTAAAGGCTTTCTCTCTTTTTTTTTTTGGTTTCATTCGGGATTTTGTGTTTCACCCCTTCATATTTGTCTTGGTTCTCTAATTTATTGTTTTTTTTTTTTTTTTTTTTTGTATTTTTTATTAAAAAAAAAAAAAAAAAAAAAATCTTAATTAAAAAAAAATTTTCTTTTTTTTTCTCCCACTAATTACGGTACAAGACAAACACGTGTTTTTTGTTTGTTTTTTTTAAAATCGAGCCATGGTGGCATGGAATGGATTACCGGGATTTCTATTATTGGAAAACAGAAAATGTTTTCAAAAGAAATCTTTTTGTCCACACAATACACATCACTGGGAGAATATTGATAATTGTAAGAATGATCTGTGTAAATGAGCTATTGTTTGTTGAGACTGAGCTATCTTTGTTTTGTTTTGTTCAGTTTATAAGATAGAGAAGACAGAAAATGTGTAAATATGAAAGAAAATTAAGAATAAACGTGACATTAAAATACATCTAGAAAGAAAGAAAGAAAGAAAGAAAGAAAGAAAGAAAGAAAGAAAGAAAGAAAGAAAGAAAGAAAGAAAGAAAGAAAGAAAGAAAGAAAGAAAGAAAGAAAGAAAGAAAGAAAGAAAGAAAGAAAGAAAGAAAGAAAGAAAGAAAGAGACTACAGTTAGAATCAACTTTTGGAAACATGTTACGCTGAGGTAATCCCGCGAGACTATGATCAGGCGCGTTAATGCGTCTCGCGACACCTGGCCACATCTGAGCTTCGCTAACTTCACCTTCAGATACTCCTCTGTGGACACGATGTCGACGTTCCCGACTTTCACTCCTTTTAACGGGACGTTGATGTAGACCGTGGACTCTGTCTGCGTCCACGTGTAGTCCGTCACGTGCAGCGGCATGCCGACGCCCAGCCTGCGTCTAAGCGCGTGCCAGCAGATGATGTTCGAAGAAGATTTGGTTTTCAGATGTAAAACTAATCTTTAGCGAGAAGAAGCCACAAAGCAAGCTTCAGCTTCTGCAGCGTGGCGTTGCTATGGTGACCACAGACGGTATGCTGCCTTCAAGTGGCTCGGAAAATTGGCTGTTTGTGGATATTATTTGTTTAGACCTTTTCACTGATGCTAAACGTCTCCACGTCTTTCCTTATTTACATGTATATGTGTTTTATTTCTTTATTGTTGTCTGATCTGTTGTCTCGAGTGGCTCTTTTTGAAAATATCTATTTATTGTTTTATTTAAATCAACTCCTAAAACTCAATCCTTAAATTAAAATGTATCCCGACATTTTAAAAGCTGGAAGTACACCATCACTGTGTTACAAGTTTATTTCATATCAGTATGAAAATTAAATAAAATAATTGCAAGTATGTTTTCCCTGATTTTAAGCTGTTAGAATGGGTAATCCTGTGGAAATGATCAAATTAATCTGCATCCAGGGGTTGTATTCAGGGGAAAAAACAAAGTAATCAACACTTTGAGGCACACAATATCAAGAATGCGCAGCTTCAGTCCAAATGAGACGGCACATGAAGATGAAGGAGGAGGCGATGAGATGCTGTTCTCATATTCAGTCTGTGGTCCAAACATCAGCATCTGGCTGGTCTCACTTTCCAGCCACCACAGACAGCTGGTCTCTGATGCGTCCCAGTCCATCCAGTATGGTGTCCAGAGACTCCCTGCTCAGCTCCACCGTCACCGTGGAAACTGACTCCCCTCCTGCTGACAGACACGGATCCTCCATCTGAAAATGTAACATGTTTGAGGTTGGACAGAAATGTTACTTTTAGTGTGTGCACACTACAATCTCCAACAGGACATGAATGCAACACAAGGGACTGATGTGATCAGAACTGAAGGTCACATGACCCGGACATGGACTTACCTTCAGCTGAACCAGACAGGTCGGTACCGACATCCGACTGACTGAGTCTGAACCGGTTACCATGTCGACCCTCCAGTCCAAGTCCTTCAGCTGTGGGAGGGAGACTGAACACACACACACACACACACACACACACACACACACACACACACACACATTAAACCAAGTCTTCACGCAAAAACGGAATAATTTACACCATATATCCCATAAAAGCTGTAACACACACTAATAACGGTGATTCTGGCGCTGCACTGCTCAGGACATCAGATTAAAAGTATCCTGCGGTGAATTTGTGACTGAATATTACAATGAATTTTGGTTTGGTGGGAGTGTGTGTGTGTGTGTGTGTCTGAGCTCAAAATGAATTTAGATCCCACTGAACTGTGAAACACCACCACCTGCTGATGGAAAGACAAATGGCACAAAGTGCCAGTGAAATCTACTCACTCTGATGACTGAGAGCTTCTGTCCTCCACGCCGGACTGAAAAGCAGAAGAAGACATGATGAAGTCATCACACAGTTAAGCAACAACCAATAGTTTTTATTCCTGATGAGGTGGAAGATGTCTGATGTTAGAGTCTGTCAAGCTGAAAAAAAGGATCTTAAGACAGATCTAGTTCTAATTCTGCAAATATCATCAGTTTTATTAAAGAAATTCTGACATTTTTTTGGCAAGATTTCGCCAAGTTACCACATTAACCTTGATTCTTCTACCCCTAAAACTCCAAGACACGTTTAGCTATATTTGTTTTTTATGTAAACTAGCCTTTAGAAGCTGAACCTTTAATCCCAGTCACCATGCAGACGTGGGAGGATTCTCACAGTGGAGTTTGTCTGAGAGCGCCAGGGTTTAAAAGGAACCGAAAATCCTTCAAACACGGGAAAATGCTCCCAGGTTGATGTTCCTGTACTATCAATGACCTGGCGACAAAACACACCATGATCACTTTCGATACACAAGCTGCAAACGGCAGGAAAATGATGGTAAACACAGCTGGGAACTTTTTCCTGATCAGACAGAAAACATGTTCAGCCCACCATTGAGCTGAAGCAGCAAACATGCCAACATCATACATGCAGAACAACTAACACGTTAACATGTGATGGAGATTATCTGGCTGTGGAGCATCCAGGATGCTGCATTTAGGCAACAAACACTGATACAGATCAGTTTCACTCAACTGTCCAATAATCTGCTTTCAGAGTATTTGCTTACCTGGCCAAATGTACACAATCATAACATCCAGTAACCCCGGCAACCATCTAGTAATTCAGCATCTTATAAAAGCTTTGTTTACTGCATAAAGCAATGCATAAAAAAGAAATATACAAACATCCATCCCAGCCAACAGCAGCACATTACCTGATACAATACCTGAGAAAAGGGATGGTGAAAATTAAGCCTCATGAGACAATGAGACATTGTGAGACAGCTGCCAAGAGATGTCTTGAGACATGAGACGTATTTGAGAAGTCAGCATGAGCTCCATCTGCTGGCTGTGGGTGTGTACTGCAGCTGAGGGCTGTCTCGTCTCTGACTCAGTATACGTTGTCAACCTTCTGTTGGTGTTTCCTCTGTGGTTAATATCTTGGAATTATCCTGTGAGATAAACTGAGTATTTTTCAATTCATTCCCAAGTGACTGGAACCCGTATTAAGCATTGCTAGATTAATAAACCCAGTCCCTTCAAGATTTCCGCTCGACACTCGCAGATGACGTAACGAAGCCTCGGTTAGTGTGGCTTTCGACATGCTGACACTTCCACCAAAACAGCGCTTGCAAGACTTCCAGTTCATAAGATCGAGGTGGAGTTGAGCAGACGGGTTCAAGCAGAACATCCTCACCTGAGACCTTCTCTACTACCCTCACCAAACCAACTCCATTCAGCCATGCGTCAGAAAGGTCTTCTTGGCTTTATTCCAGCCATAGAGGACATTTATTTTTGTTCTTTCAGACACACATAGAACTTTCTGCTCACTTATTGATCTTTGGCTGCTCCTGATTGGACATTAACATAAATTTAAGCTCTCTGATTGGTGGAAAGTTTGGCAGGAAGTGGCTTCCTCATCATTCCCAGTACTAAATTGGGTGGTAAACCTTGTCTATGGGATGTAACTGTCTGAAAAACTCACCTACAGTAAAGGATAAACTGTCCATCACAGTTTACCCCACAGAGTTACACACCATCGTTCCTGAGATACTGATGATGATTAGTAGTGATCGTGGTCGGGGGTCTAGCAGAGTTTTAAAGGATAAAGCTGCCCTAAAACCAGCCTCCACGTCAGACCAAAAGAAAACATCATGTTACAGGAGCCGCATGACGAAGTTTCAGCCTGCTGATGGATCCCCATTAACCTCCATTATCTCAGTTCTTCCAGCAGCAGGAGCTCGTGGGACCTAAACCAGCAGTGGTTTCTGTGGCGCTGACCTGTTCTCCAGCAGGATCTTGGCGATCAGGTTCTTCAGACTGGAGTGGAAGGACTCAGGGAAGACAGCGAGGATCTGCTCGGGGGTGCTGAGGTTGTAGAAGAGGACATGATGGGACAGAGTGTGGAGGGACTGGACCAGCTGCAGGACACACACACGATTCAGGTTCACACTGAAAACTGCAGCTGTTTAAAGACTAGAGAAATTTGTACCCGATGTTTGTGATATAAACCTTTTATATACACGAGTATATTAAATATATCACCCATCCCCAGTTACAAGTTAAAATAAATCCACTGTTTGTAGTAGAAAAGTGACATTTGCTCAGACATCATCTTGTTAACCACAAGCCTCTGATGGGAGCAAACAACTAAGTAAGTGGTGAAAGAACTGGTTCGAGGTTCATTCTTTCCTGATGATGTGAAACTGGAAGGTCACTCCATCACTCTGGAGTGATGAAAACTGACATTCCTCACATCCAGTGACCCTGGAACCAAGATCCTACCTTCAAACTTCATCTTTTATGTGACTGAGACTTTGGACGAGGATGAGGACAAGAATGGTTGTAGCGTTAGGGACAGGGAAGGGATGAGAATGAGCATGAGGACAGGCGATGGGGACAGACCACGTGTTAGGGTTACCTGAGCAGCCTGTGCTGCAGGGATGCTGAATGATGCTGCGGTGCTCTCGGTCAACACGCGACTCGGACCTCTGTGACTCTGCACGCAAACATCTCTCACTGCATCTTTGGATGGAGCCTTTAGAGACAAAACAACAAACAAACAAATAAAAAAAAAAACAAAAGGTGCTGCAATTGTCCAACAAGTTCTTACGTAATGACGGAGGGACTCATCAGAGAGAAGGAATACTTCCATAACTCAAGGATGCTCAGGTCAGAGCAAAATCAAATCTGAACTTGCTTATTTGAGATCAAAACTATGGAAATTGTGGATTTTTTTTCCTTAAAAAGATTCTAGTTTTCATCTACTTGGTGTCAAATAAACACAAAACTTGCAATTCTTCCTGAAAACACAGTTTTTAATCGGTAACATGTTGCCCAGCAACTAAAGCTAAATTATTCCCGAATATCATTATATTTATGCATTTTTATAACAAAGGAAGCAAAATAAAACATCCATTTTTAGTGAAAAACTGGTGTAAATAAATGATCAATACCTTTAAAAGAAGCTGCAAGTTGGCGAAATCTTCGTTGGACACAGAAGCAGCCATCTTTTCACGTGACTCCTCTGGGTCATGTGACATGATGATGCCGCTACGCCTGATGGGAAATGCAGTACAGCTCTATTATGTGGTCAGAGTTGAACAGGTTAGCTTTATTTTAGACGGGAAAACTGAAATCGAACTGTAATTCAGCACAAATGATGTTTGCCACAGTTTGATTCGAAGCATTGAAAGGTCAACAATAAACAAACAAAAGAAGAAAAACAGTACAGTGGTAAAAATGAAAAAAAATCCTGGAAAAAAAAACAAAAAAACAAAACACACAATCTGGTTAACTAAATGAAAATATGAGCACATGAACGCAGCAGGCTTAGAGTCAAAGCAAAATTGTTATTTTTCATGTAGGCATATTTATTAAAACGTAGGCTATAAAATAATAAAATGCGTTTATATCATGTGGGCAACAGAGGACATGTAATAATAATTCCCATTGATTGATTGGTTTAAGCAGCTTATTAACAAAACAATTTTCTTATTAAATCAGATCTATTAAAACTAAACACTAATACACAGACAGTTTTAAAGGTTTTACATTTTAATGAGACAATATAATGTGGTACTAATATAAAGTTTAGTAACCTTTAAACAAACCCGAGAAGAAATAATATAAGGCTAAAAAAAATAATAATAATAGTAGTAATAATAATACAAAACCTCTTAAAAGATTAGTTCGTTATTACAGACAAAACCCGGAACCGGTCCAGATTTTGGTTCTGATTCTGATCCTAGCTTTGATTCTAGTTCTGGTCCTGGTCCTGGTCCTGGTCCTGGTGCTGGTCGTGGTCCCGGTCCTCTTCCCGGCGGTGGGGGCGGCTCGCTGCACTGACTCCCTGCGGGGGAAGGAGCATCTCAGACGGGATGCAGGTTGTCGGTACCCGGCGGCAGCTCCGCTGATCCCCGCCGGTCGGTGCGTTCAAGATGTCCGTCTCCGGGATGAAAAAGCAGCTCCACAAAGCCAGCCAGGTAAGCAGGGCCGAGCTGTGCCGTGCTGCACTGGGTTAAACTGGTTTAGTCCGTTTTTATTCGGTTTAAAATGTGCAGGGATCCGTCGCGCGGATGAGCGCGTCTCGAGGCTGTGCTGCGACACGAGGCCTGCTGCGTGTTTCACACAACAGACCAATGACCCAGCAGACTTTAACGATCCCTGACAATGAATCTGATTATTTATCTGTAAACTCTCGGATCTGGAATCAGAAAGTCCTCCTTTGTGTTATTGTGCGTTTTCTGTAAAGCTTTATAGTCCAGCTGCAGTTCTGCTACATCACTACAGTCTCACATCAGGGACGCGTCCATGAAACTGAAGTTCAGCATCAGAAGTATTACTTTGATTTATAAATGCTACCACCAGCAGAAGTTGCCTTGCTTTAGTAAAAATACCAGAGTGGAAACATCCTCCATCAATCAGGGAAATGTTAATCTGCCCAAGTAGACTGCAGCATCCCTCACTCTTTTATTGGTTTTTAGGAATTTGTACTTTTTCTTTTAGATCTAAATGTTTGTGTTCGCTTAAAAAAAAGTCCATCCACGTTCTTTTCTAAGGTTTGGCATATTTTCATTTTTCCTGAAGTAAGATGTAAACATCCCGGTGTCTCATCTACAGCTGCTGAATGAGAGGCTGATGGGAGCTGAAGGGACCAAGCTGGATGAAGATTTCCTGAAGATGGAAAAGGTGAATGTTCCATCAGGACACGGGGGCTTCATGGGGGCTTCCTGAAATGGGAGTTGGAGCTGATTTCATCTGTTTGTCCATCAGGGTGTGACCGTGATCCACGCTCTGCTGGCTGAGCTGCTGTCCAGAACCACAGAGTTCCTGCAGCCGAACCCGGGTACCACCGAATGCTTCTCTTCTCATTTCTAAGATTTTTCTTGTCGTTTTTCCATTTCATCCTCGTTGTTTTTATTGTTCTGCTCTGTATTGTAATTTTTGGACTTTAGTTTAACATTTTTTGCTCAGTCTTAGTTAAAAATGTAATATGTTCTCATGATCAACCCTCTGCTTCTTTCTGGTCTTCTCATGTGGACTGAACCTGTGTGCAGCTTACAGAGCTAAACTGAGCATGCTCACCACCATGTCCAGGATTCGGGGGCAGGTGAGGGCGACGGGGTACCCGCAGACAGAGGGCATGCTGGGAGACTGCATGCTGGTCTACGGCCAAGAGCTCGGAGCTGCTTCTGAGTTCGGTATGATGTGGGTCTGCTTTTACTGCTAGATCAGCGATGATGACCTCTTTCTTTGAATAAGTGACATCATAGAAAACAGACCAATGAGTTTTAAAGAGAATTTGTGCAACTTTTGCCCCTGTAAAAGGAAGATTTGGTGCAGATAGCTTTCTGAAAACTGAAAGAATGAGCAGCAGGCAGCTCAGAGTGAAATAAATGATGACAGATTTGATTTCTCCTCCATCCAGGTGGCGCTCTGACTGCCGCGGGCGGAGCTCTGCAGCAGGTCGGTCAGGCCAGAGATGCTCTGGACGTCAGCGTCAAACGCACCTTCATTGACCCCCTGCAGGATCTTCACAACACAGAGCTGAAGGAGATCAAGGTGGGCCGGTGTCCGAACACAGGCGTGATGCTGGGCTTGTTTCCAGACTCAAACATCGGGTCGTGTTTCCTCAGTACCAGCTGAAAAAGGTGAACGGCCGCCGGCTGGACTTTGACTACAAGAGGAGACGAAGTGGGAAGGTCCCAGCAGAGGAGGTGCGGCAGGCGTGGGAGAAGTTCATCACATCCAAAGAGCTGGCAGAGAGGAGCATGTTCACCCTGCTGCAGAACGACGTGAGTTTAATCCCTTCTTCTGGAAAACGGGCAGAATCTTCATCAGTAAGGAGGATGAAGAAGTTATTGGTTGATTCGGTTCACTGCGGTAACAAAGCACCTACATGCCCAAAATCTGCTTCTCTCTCTGAGACGAAGCCAAATTCAGAATTTACTCAGGCATGACTGATAACGGTTGTTTATGGGTAAATGTGAAAGAAAGCATTAATTCCACAGATTAAAGTCTCTGTGGAACGTCAGGATGAGGATCTGCAGGGTTAATTAACTGTGGATTAGTTATGAAATCTAAAGATGGTGACATTCTGGATGAGGAATGAGTCAGATCCACTGTTTTCTCCTGCAGGTGGATCAGATCAGTCGCCTGGCGACCCTGGTCACAGCGCTGCTCGACTTTCATCGCAACGCCCACCGCATCCTGCTGGGTCTCCATGGCGACCTGCAGGCCAGGTGAGCTCTGGTTAAAGACCTCTAACATCTCCTAATACTGCTAACTGGAAAGATGGAGTTGCTCCACATGATCTAGAGCTAAAATCCTAACCAGGTTGAACTGGTTCTTTAAAGACCCACTCCAGTCCTTCTTTTAGTTACTTTAAAACCTTTTCAGTGGTCTTTAAATTGTGATTTTCCAGAATTCTGCTTCTGCAGAGCGCCAGTAGCTCATTAGCAAATTTTCTCAGCTCTTCCTGCCAGATTGCAGCCCGCTAATTTCTGGACCCAATGATAAATTGTTTGTTGCAAGTTTACGTTTGCTATTGGGCGCTCCTTCTCTGCCTTTGATCATGACCGAAACTTCATAAATAAGGTGGATAAAGTGTGTTTTGATCCGGTTCATGACATTGACAAACACCTACATGTGTGATTTGTTATATCGCTGTTGCTAGGAAACCAAACATTGTTCTGAATGGGTGAGGGGGGGATAAACAGGGTAGAAGCTTTGTGATTGGCCACTGTGTTAGTGACATAAGAAACCCAGTTTGTCTGAGCCTGCCTTTGGTTCATGATCATTTGAATGCAGAAATAGTCAGAAATGCAATTTGAGCTTAGTTTTCTCAACATATGTCTGTTACCATAAGACATATGTCACAAGAACATTTAAAGGTACAGTATGTAAAAACTCAAAGGTCGGTGGCATAAAAATATGATATAATATTCAAAACTGTGTTTCCATTGATGTGTAATCGCTGCACTAGAACAGCTGTTACGTTTATTTTCTTAGAAATAGTCATTTATATCTACTTGCTGGGCAGAGCACATATGGAAGAAGCCACCGTTTTTACTTCAGGTATTCCTGAAAGGAAAAAACAATGTGTGTGATGAAAGATCCCTCTGAACTTTAAAATTGCTGTACCAGCTTTGTTTAATGGGAGTTAAAGCACTGTTTGGGATAAGTAATACCTTAAAAGACATTTTTAAAAAGTTACTCACAGTGCAGTTATAGCTACACCTGAGACCACAGGATCCACTCAGAGATGAAAACATATTTAATCCCGGGAGAATTTTGGGCACTAACAGCCACCATACATTCACTACACTGCTTGGAATATTGTCATTTGAAAGAAAACATCTTTTCTTTTGAAAAGAGATTTGAAAGAAAACATCTTTTCTTTCAAATACCCCTTTTTACCACTAGATGTCAGTAATTCTTACATACTGTACCTTTAACAACATAAAAAACATGATTTTTATCGAGGTGGGCCTTCAATAAATGTATCGACACAACTTTGGTTCATCCCTTGAGTTACAGGCCTTTTTAGTGCCTGAAGGACTCAAAGGTCAGAGTTGAAATCAACTGAAGTTACTTCTGATGTTACACCCACCTTATTATCTCCACCTGTTTACCTGCTGTTAACAATCATTTAACCAACCAATCACACGGCAGCAGCCAGTCATGTAGACATGGTGAAGACGACTTAATGAAGTTCAAACTGAGCATCAGAATGAGGAAGAAAGGAGATTTAAGTGACTTTGAACGTGGCATGGTTGTTGGTTTGAGTATTTACTGGGATTTCCACACACAGTGAATTTTCTCCAACAGACTTCAGTCCTTCATCAGAACTTTGTTTCTTTACATCACCTCATTTCTATTTGTCACCACAACCATTTTCTGCTCCCTTTTCTTCCAGGAAGTAGTTTCATTTTGAAATATAAACAGAACTTTTGTGTGATCAGGTTGACTGCTGCCAGCAACAAACCAGAGCGACGATTTAGATCCAGAAAGATCCGAGTCAGGGGCGACCGCAGCAGCAGCATCGGCTTTTACGACCAGCCGTCTTCAGGTCTCTCTCCTTCTTTCAATCCCTCGTTTCACTGTCTGTACATTTGTGTTGTGTCCGCTGATTGATTCAGGCGATGTTAACGTGTTCCACACCTGGTTTACGTGCAGGGGATCAGTTCACCGTGTTGCGGTCCAGACCTGGCAGTCCCATCTCCAGCTACGGTAAGACAGCAGATGCCCAAACTTGCATCAGAATATCTGCTTAAAAACGGTTATTTTCTTCTGGCTATTAATTTCTAGATTGTTTGTATTTCAGATGTAACGTTCCCTCTAATCACTGCCAGGTTCGCATCAGATTTCCACATACAGTATGTCAGTTTATCAAATGTCTTGTTGAGGATGAAGAACTTTAGACAACTTTGCTGTGTGGACGACTTCCCGTCCATTTAATGAAAATACAGTAAAAAAAAATCAAAAGAATCCTTAAAATATGTGTAAATCTGAACAGACAAACAAACATGCCGTATCCTGATCAAACACGATGTAAAGATGCTCTTCGTGCACAAACTAGAGCACGGAGCGGGAAAAATGTCCAACTGGGACGCAACCAGCACTGGTTCATGCACCAGTACCCAGAATGCCACCAGGCTTCAGTGGGAAGTTTCGTTTTACAGAAGTTTGTCAAAGATGTGTGTGTGTGTTGGATTTCTACATTTCCAAGGTTGGAAACGTGGAATACCTGGAATCTTTGGAAATGACTGATGTCTTATAAAGATGATAAATCCTCTGTGCAGATCTGAGTTCAGCTTTGGAAACCCTAAAAAGATGATCTCTGTGATGTCACAGATCATTCGACATCATCCAGAAAGAATTCATCTGAATCTTAGAAAGTCCAGGTCCTGATATTTGAGACCATCTGCTGCTCCAGACAGGCTTCTACACAACCAGACACATGAAAACATGGAAAATCTTGGAAGTCTAGAACTTGGACGGTGGAAGCGGTTGGGAGGAAGACCCTTCGTGATGAGTCCTGCAGCGTTTCTGCTCCTGGGCGTACAAACTTCTGTGTTTTTAAAGCGTTGTTCCTTCGTGTGTTTGATGGAAACACAAACAATCCCCGCTGTTGGACTCATGGTTTAGATTCTTTGTTGGAGTCCAGTCTACATCATCTTCATCAGGACATCCTGCTGGATGAAGATTAAACATCAGCTCAGAAGCAGCTCCAGCTGTAGCTTTTTTTCCCCCTACAGCGAGCTGACCAGAAGAAGGAAAGAGATTTCTAAACATTTAACCAGGAGATCATCTGACATGATCTGGCTCAGCTTCATCTGATCCAAATTATTTTATTTCGGTCAAAAATGTCATAGATACTATACATAACAATAATACCACTGTGCAGTGACTGAAAAGGTGCAAGCTAAAGCCTGAGCTTAAATTGCCTATCCTTCATACACATTTTAAATGAAGAATTCACATCGATGAATCACACCAAAAGGAAAGAGGAAAAAAAAATATGAGAAACAACTTCACAAGAAACTCTGAAGGAGTTTCAACTATCCTCTGAAGCCTCAAGGGTCTCTGCTCTAAAATCACATACCGAAAAATAATTGATGATTTTGTCTGTTCAAGACTCAGTGAAACCATCTGGGGATGAAAACAAAGCTAAAAGTGCTGAGAAACTAAAGCTTTTCTCTTGGCTTGATTTCATTTTGCATTTATTGTGTGTAATCCCTGTGAAAATTTGCTGCAGGAGACAAAAAAATCATCAGAAAAGCACGAGAGAACATGTGGACGTTATCTGGTCAAAGATTGATGGCGCTGAAGAGAACAGAGGTTTTAGTAAAGAGATAGCGAGGTGGTTTTCACTGTTGTAGAATCTGTCCCACTGTCTTTGAACTCATCCCCAGCTCTTCTTCTGTGGTGGAGCGTTTCTTCTGGGATGTTATTTTATCCAGAAGGAGATTTTTAAAAAAGTGTAGGAAAACACTGCAAGCAGTTGGATTCATGCAAAAACAGGGAAATGCGGTAAATTCTTTCTGTACGAATAAACGACAGAGTTCCTTAATTCAATCAGCTGATGACAAGAAGCTGCTGGAGAAGCAGGTGGGAGCAGGGAAACATCTAAAACCTGCAGGACAGCATCTACAGAGTTTCTGACTCCCAACAAGATTGTTGTAAACATCTCTGTAAACACTTTCTCTCTCTCTCTCTCTCTCTCTCTCGCCCAGCGGACAGTCAGCTGGTCCTGGATCAGCCCTGCTGCCGGGCGTTGTACTCTTTCCTGCCAAACCACGAGGGGGAGCTGGGCTTCAGCGAAGGGGACGTCATCGTCCTCACCGGCCGGGTCGATGCTAACTGGTTCGAGGGTTCACTCGGCGGCCACTCAGGGCTCCTTCCTGTCAGCTATGTGGATGTGTTGGTGCCTCTGCCGTTACCGTGACAACGTCTCAGTCCGCTGTTAGACATGGGGTCGTATGATATGCAAATTTTCAGCTTCTTTTTTGCACTTTTTCATGAACATATCAGCGTGTGACAGAAGGAAGGAGGGAAGTTTCTGATGTCTCCAGGAAAAATTTTCCTTTTTCTTCTTCTGTATTGATTAGAAGGTGGTTCGGTATCAGGATGGACACCACTGGTTATCAGAAGCATTGCCTGGCAACTGCTCACAGCGCTGGTTGTCAAGCTCAGTTTTCAGCCCTTTTGTTCTTCATCAGATGATGAGGTTCTGAAGTCGGAAGATATCCCAGTCACTCAGGGTTCTGTTGGATTGGAGACAGAAGCTCAGCAGGAACGTTTGTAGGATCCGGTTCTGGTTCAGAGGGATCTACATTCAGCCATCACCTGTGGTCTTACTGGCTCTGAAACACCAAACAGGCACCAAGATGATGAAAGCCATAGTCAAACAAACAGCACTTGAACACACCACAAAGCTCCTGGTGCGTTTGAGTGCTTGTGGACGTAGTTCCGGCTCAGGAGGGGCAGGGGGGTGTTTACGGTATGCAACGAGGACAAAGTGGACGACAGGGTAGATAAAAACTGTACACAGATCAGTCTGTTCATCATCACATCAGCTTCATCAGAAACGTTGCTGTGTGGTTCAGGTACATTAGACGGGACAACATCCCTGTTCCTCTCGCTACGCTGAGCAGCCAATCAGGATCTTACTAGGTCCGATTAAACTGAGGCCCTGTTTACATGATGTTTCCACCCAGAAGGCAAAATTTTTCTCTTTGAGTAAAAAACTTTGCAACGACACACAGCTGTGCACCATGTACGCATAAGACCGGAAAACACAACATAAGGGTTGCCTGGCAACCTAGTGGTGATGGGAAGTTCTGCTCTTTTCAAAGATTCGGCTTTGTTCTTGTTCTCGAGGGCGCAACAAGACAAAGGTTTGTTTTGGTTCGGTCAATACACACTCAACATAAGCTTCGTCCGAAAACAACTGACCCAGTGATTTTATATTCAATGACAAACGTCCGTGGCAGGGCGGCTTGTGCACATGGTGGTTTCCATGCATTTAAAGGTAGAATCCAGATTTTTTTCCCCCGTTTCTGTTTGTAAACACGATGCAAACTGAGTTTCCCTCTTTTCAGCCTAATGGCCACATCGCTCTTTGGTCCAAGCCTCTCCATCTAAAGCGCTTTTCGCCACAGAATAGGCTCACTTTCCTTTCTTCGCTGCGTCTGCCCCTTTTTTTTTTTCACAAGAATTTGAGTGAATCTGGTGTCTGCTTCAATCGATGAGTTTATCCCCACAGAGCACTACGCCCTTAACTCTGTCATTGGCTGGAAACTAAAACGCAATTTCTGTCCAGAAATGTCCTGAATACACCAAAACAAATGAAAAAGACAAAATGCAGTCAGGGGGAGGAGGAGTTGCGAACACAGTCACCACCACACGAAAGCAGAGGCCCAAAGGTGCAGATTAAAATGGATTTCACCAAGTCTAGCGTTTATTTTCAGGGGGAAAACTTCGGATTCTGCCTTTAAATGCAACGTGTGCTGTATATAATTTTGTACGTTCTCACCTTGATCATCTGTTTATTAAAACTATTCGTTCAAGCTTCTCCGCATTAACCACGCCCACCTCGAAAGCCCAACCAATCACACAATACTTGCCGGAAACCCATAACAAGAACGTTCTGCTCGGCTGATGTGTCATGTCTGTTCTCAATCATAGCTGCGAGAACGAAATGACATCATGTTGTTCTCGCAGCCTGAAGAACAGGAAGAAGTTCTCGCTTCTCACGGAGTATGCAGCAGGCTTGAGAAAAGTCGGCTCCCAAATGGCTCTTCATCAGTATCACTCAGGGCTTCCATGTTTTATTTCTTTCTTGATCATAAGAGCTTATTTTTGTGCTCTCTTTTTCGGTAAAGAAATGTATGCTTGAACCACATCAAGTAAATCAAATAAAAAAAGGCGAAAGTTGGAGCATTATGACACTTTAAATTCACTAATATCTCCATTTTTTTCCTCATCCATTAGTGATTCTGGCTTCCCAGTTCTGTTGGCGTAGCTGGTCTGGACCACTACACTCCCTGTCTGGCTGCCGTCCTTCCTTCTTTACATAGTGGTCTGATCCAGACTTTCCTCATATGACTGCATGATCCTCCAGCACACTAAGCCCCACCCCTTCTAGAGATTCAGTTCTCTTAGACAGGAATCAGTTTTTCTCATTCGCTACAAAGCTGTTCATGAACGACACATCTCTACAAAGCACTGAAAGGGAAAAACTGGGAGCCGGCTCTTCTGATTCACTACAAAGCATCGTCTCCTGCCACTATGCCTGCAGTTGGTCGTGCGCTCTGGCTACGTGGCCACAGCAATGTTCCTTCGGTCAACGTACATGACTCTGACCCGGGAGTCTGGGGTTTAAACCCGGCCCGGCCTCCTCTTTGTCCTGCCACATTCGCATCTTTGCTGGCGTGATAATTGTTCCACCAGAAGCAGGTTTGGCTTCATCGGACAAAATTAAAAAGTATTAGCAACCCAAACGAGATACGCGGAGGTCCGTCGTTGTTATCAAAGATTCCAGTTCCAGTTTGCACGAACAGGACTTTCCTTCACTCTGGAGGACAGTGTCAAATCTTTGCTGTTAAAAGCCAGTTAAAATATTTCAGACCTGCTGATCTGAAGAACTCTGACCTCTAGAGATGTTATGTTATCATTCAAAAGATATGAATCTATATACATCTTAGAATTCACAATTTTAAACAGAGGGAAACCAACCATGAATGTACCTGCGTGCAGATTTGTGTGATTCATTTTGTTTTTGCATCAAAGTAAATAGACAAAACAGCTGGACCTGAAACATGAACTTTTTTTTTCTAAGAAAATCTATCAGATAATCTTTAGTCACCATTTTTCCAGCTTGTACTCATCTTTGTCTGCTTGACACCCTGAACTCATTTCCAGAAAAGTTGGGAGATTTTCTAAATCTGAACTTTGTTTGTTTGAACCTTTAAAAGATCCAAAGAAATGACTGTTATTTTTGTCATTGACAAATTTGAATGAATAGAATCTGATGCAGCAACACACTCAAGAGTTTCTAGAATATCCAGTAACATGGTTCTGGAAGATTCTCCAACCAGCAGATTAACTGGTTTAACTGGTGACAGGTGAGGGTGCCAGGATTGGGTATAAAAACAGCATCCACCAATGGTTTAATCCCAAGGATTTCCAACAAAGATTAGTAGTTTGTTGTTGAACTTTTTGGTCCAAACTCCATCAGACAATCATCAATAGATATTTATCCGTGGCTGATTGTAAAAAAAACTTTCTTCTTCTAGCATCAATGAGCAGAATGTTGGAAAAGATGCAGGGAGTCAGATAAGGATGAAAACTCTGGGCCCTCTAGTTCTCAGTCAGCATGTGGAGGAAATCGCTATGACACCATGATCTATACAGACACATGGACTCAGGAGCACCAGGAGAACCACACCCCACCAATCCAGAACCAGCACCTGAAACTGGTTTACACAGGGAGTTTCAGCAGGAATGCACACAGATAACTGGAAAAATACAACTATCAGGATCCTCAGTTTATTAAAAAGTTGGAAAAACAGGAATCTGGTGGAACATAATGGAAACAGGACTCTATCCAATTCTACTGAGTCATATCGATGAAAGTGAATTTTGGGGGCTTTTTGTCTGTTAAAGGTTCAAATAAACGAATAAGTCAAAACTAAGATTAGAGAAGTTTTTGTTTAGAAAATTTCACAACTTTTCTCAAAATAAGGTTTGTAGATATTTTCAATATAAAGCTGCAGGTGTTCAGCAACATCCACCATGTACGGCACTTTTCACTAAGGTTTTTACTGTCAGTGTTGGGGTGGACTTTGTTTTTTTTTTAATAGCTCTATAGGAGATCACTTCAGTTTGACTTTGATCAGCTTCATGACGACACATTGACAGTTCAGACACATGAGGATGTAAAAACATTGATAAGATGAACTGTTGTGAAGGAACAGTTTCATTTAATGAGATGCTGCTTTCCACATTTTCATTTTAGGAGTTATTTTAGTGTTTTCTTGCAAACTAAAAACCGTCCACGAAGATATTTTACTTCACAGCCTCTGAAGAAACCAGAAACAGGGGAAGAAAACTGTTACAGAGGTTTTTAGATGTGGATACGACTGTTTGAAACTCTGCTGCTGCAGAGCCGAGCTGATGACAGCCATGTGTACCTCAGGTCTTCTTCCAAACATGGTCCTCTGGATCTTTTCTGGAGAACAATAAAACTCCTTCCTCAGCAGGAGTGGAGCTGCGGGGGTCGGGGTGGCTATGGCCACCTCTGAAATCTGATCGGACACCCCAGGCACTACTTCAGGTGATTGACAGGTCGCTGGAGGACAGAAATGTCTTTCCAGACCTGAATGGATCACCAGCATCACTACACCAGCATCACTACACCAGTCTGAAGTAAAAATTTAAGTATTTCCAATTAGTCGGTCTATGAAAATATGTCTATGTGGCTATACATTTATAGATGAGATTTTGTCCCTGTGCAAGTACAACTACTGATGTTACATAAGGCTGTTAACCTGATGTTAGCATGAAGCTATGTAGCAGTGCTAATCTATGCTAGCACGAGATTACTTTTAAGATAATGTGAGGAAATCAGCTTGGTTTTCAGTCAGCGTATTTAGCGACTACATCAACTCAGTTCATCAAGATTTTCACATTTGACCTGAAAATAAATTATAAAGATGCTCAAAGAGAACCTCAGTATCCATGTTACTTAGCACTGACAAAGCTAACGCTACATGATCTAATTTCATATAATAAGGAGGCTAGCAAGGCTGCTTTGGTTTTAAAGTAGCTACAGCATGAAAATGTGGAGAAATATATCCTGGACCCAGTCTGATTTTGTAGATGAATATAAAAGAATCAAGAGAAAGGGAGATATTTCTGACTTTTTAGGAAAGAGGAAGGACCCAGATCAGGTGGAGACATTCCATTAACATCCGAACAGGGAAGTGAAAACTGGGAATGATGTCACACCCAACTGAACTGTGTTCCAGTTCACAGGTCAGAAATCGAGATAGCAGCCTAGCAAACAATGTGTTTGCTAAAGCTGTTGTTAGCACTGCTGGCGTTGAAGTTCACAAATAGGCTATCACATGAAAAACGTGAATTAAACCACAGCAGCTTCCTCCTACATCTATATCAAACAATACTACGTGTATGATGGATATAATGCATCAAATTTAGTCAGAACTGTAAATAAATGTGACATCACAGAAGCTACTACTTCTGCTAACACTGGGTGCGGCCATCTTTAAATCAACTCAGAGGTGTATTCTCCAACTTTCCGAGTGGGAAATCCGACCTCTGGGACCATTCCAGTTGAAACTTCCCTCTCAGAACTGGGAATTTCTGACTTCTGAGTTAAAATGGAACGCAGCAACAGACCCCAGACCCAGTATTAGCAGCCAAATGGCTCCCAGCGTGGAGCTAGCCACACCAGGATCCAATCTACCATCACCACCAGACAATAGACCAGAACTGACCCCCCTACTACCACATCAACCTCCATACTGCACCCAAAACAACCAATACCTTTTATGGAGCTTTCTGAACTTGCTGCTGATATTCCCACTTGATGATTTAGATTGTTAATGTAAAGATGTTTTATTTCTCATGCTCTCTGATGTGACCAGAGTTTATCACAACAGTGTAATTTCCTTTCTTAGTATATGTCCCCGTGATAAAGTGGCCCACCCTCTGCCCCCCTCCCCACCCCCATGTATAAAAGTCCAGCTCTGTCTCTGCTACCTACTGGAAGTCAAATTGGACCTTTAGGCTTTGACGTCTGGCAGGATGTTCATCATCAGCAGTCTGAGCTGCTTCTGTTTTTGTTATAGCCACACACTGTATATAAATGTTACATCACTTGCAATAATGTCCCTTTAATAGAAACTACACTAAATGTTTGACACCGTTGCACTTTAGATGTCTGTAGATGAGCCAGCGAGCTGTTCCGTGATGGTTGTTTTACACAATAGATAATCAGATCACATGAATCTAAAAGTGAAAACTTAATGCTGTTTGAAATAAATTAATCTTCATGGTGTCTGGCAGTTCAGCTACAGAAGCCTGTGAACCATCTGAGAGCACATATGTTGTAAACACTGTTTGAATGTATTTAGTAATAAATGCTACTATTGTTTCACATTATTTTTCCTAACTCATGATTTAAATAACAGTTTTTGTATGAGACAAGTCTCTCTCTCTCTCTCTCTCTTTTTTTTTTTACAAAAATATTTTTATTGAGACCTTTTACTTCTTTTACATTTACTACATGACAGTGAAGTAAAACTATAAGTCCATTCCTGGGGCTGCAACTAATCCAAGTTGCAGAAATAAAAAAAACAAAAGTTGAATAAGTCAAAATAAAAAAAAAAAAAGAATAAACACATCTTCTCGAAACAACGGGCAATTGCATTACAGTATCTATTCATCATGTTGCACTGCAGGTTCCAGCAAATCAAGAGTGCTGCGAGTCCTCAGACAAGTCTAAGTTCTTAATAAAGTCCATGAAAGGACCCCAGATCTTCTCAAAAATACATTGCCTGGATTTCCTAAACTAACCAATATTATTCAGTGTTTGTGTTTTTTCAGGAAGAGATATGGTTATGGGTAAATGATACACTTCATTATATAATCTCTTATATCTCTGTACTAAGATCAAGCCTCTACAACACCCTCGGTCACAAACAACTTCTAACAATAACATAATAAACTGGGCCAGCAGCTCCATTGTTCCTGCCAGGAGACAGAGGGCGGCCTTGTCTACTTCCATGGGAAAAAAAAAGAGTAAAAAACTAGACTGAATATTTAGTTGACACACCGGCCGACAGAGACAAAGATGTTCCTGTAAAATGAATTATTAATGACCTATGCCACCTTGAACCCCTTAAGTCTGTTTAGCTCCCTGACTAATAAGACCAGTGGGCTGAAATACAGTGTTTTAAAGGACACTCTGATTATAGAAACAAAGGTTTTTAGTTCTTTTTTGAGGAGAGCGCCTTGAAGGTCTTGTGCTATCAAAGGTTTTTCAGCATCAATTGAAATTATGTTCAGAAGAGAACGGACATTATACAGATGGTGCCTCTATTTTAATTTTTCAAACACTTGGTCCGGTCAGCAATAATTACATTTATTAATCACTAGGAGGTGAAAACCATTGTTCTTTTTGTTCTCTATCAATAAAATCCCTGCCGTTGATAACTACAGTGCGCTGTAGTGGAATAATTTCCGACAATGCCAGCAAACCTTTCAGAGGGGCTGCCTTCTTGTCTCTGCTATTATTAGTCTTTCTATGTGCAGTTAACGCTCCTTGTTGCAGTTGCAGCCTCCGGCCGTTAAGTGTCGCTGCGGCTGCAGGTGATCTTTCTCCACTTCCGCCTGCGTGTTTAAACTTCCACCGGAAGTCACCTCGTCCTCTTCTACCAGGCCGATCCAACATGGTGGGTTATTTTCTCATGTCTATTTATGCTATCCAACCTAATCCTGCTCTATTATTGGTTTAAGTCCCCAACTAACAGTAGTAATGGAAATCGGGTCGTTATTGTTATAAGGCAGATGTTGTATTAATGTTGGATGACGTTAAACGAGCGGATTATTGACGTTTTAGTAGCGTAAAGCCGCCGCTAACGGAACCGCTGGTCCGCTGAATGAGCTGCCGTTTCTGATTTGTGTTTAGTCGGTTCAGACGGACCTGAAGACACGATGACGTACAGCTGGTTATAGACTGCACACTGTAGTCTGTGTTCGTGAATTTCCTTAAAATGAAGGAGGCTTTTTTGTTAGCTGAGGAAGCTAAACCGGTAGCTTCTGAGTGGTAGCAGTTTGGGCTGCAAGCTAAGCTGCAGGAGGGTGGATCATCACGAGCTGTACGGGGGGAATGTTTCACCAAGATGATGCTTAAAAGTACCAGATACGCTGCTTCATGAACCTTTATGCCTTCACCTGCAGGTTAAGTAACCAGGTGATCTGGCCTCAGGTACATTTCAGCTAATATTGAAGGTGTGAATCAACTATTGCAGCGTTTAGTGTCCTGATGTGGCTGGTGACAAGTTGCAGCTTCATTTGGTCTTGCATGTGGATCTAAGGATGCACCTCAACTCCACTTGATTTCAGGGTAATTCATAATTAAACATTTAGTATAAAATTATTTTCCTCTAAATGTTTGTTGCAGCGACGGCTCCGTTACTCTAATATCAAATGATAAATGTACTATAATATGTATTATAATTACTATTGCTGGCTGACAGTGATGTAATTAGTTTGATAATCAGGCCAGATGTGACTTAACTGACCAGATGATGAAGCTGACGGTTCAGATGATGGTGATCCGTCCCAGCATGCACCACACTGTGAACACCCTCACATCCTCCACACCTGCTCAGAAGTGCATCGTGTCTTTTGTGTCTGCAGGGACGAGTCAGGACCAAGACGGTGAAGAAGGCCGCCAGGGTCATCATCGAGAAATACTACACCCGGCTGGGAAATGACTTCCACACCAACAAGAGGGTGTGCGAGGAGATCGCCATCATCCCGAGCAAGAAGCTGCGCAACAAGATTGCTGGGTGAGTGTGGTGCTGCTGGGCGTCTGTGGGTTGGTGCATCACCCTGTGACGAAAGTGTGATCATGGTTTCTGCGTAGCCAGGTCATTTAAACTACAGGAACATGAATCTGAGACTTTCCCGTGTTTGAAGGATGGTCGGTTCCTCTCAGACCCCTGTTTCTCTCAGACATTTCAGCTCCTTTTAAAAGAAGCGTGATGGACGTTATTTTTATATCAAGCTGTAAATAAAGTCAGGCTGAACGTGCTTTTTACTGTGCTCCTGTAGGTATGTGACACATCTGATGAAGAGGATCCAGAGAGGTCCCGTCAGAGGAATCTCCATCAAGCTGCAGGAGGAGGAGAGGGAGAGGAGGGATAACTACGTCCCAGAGGTCAGTAAAGGCATCGCCACAAAGATTTGAACAGAGACTTTTCTCATGTTGCAGGTGTTTCACCCTTAAAACTTTACTACACCCCTGACCACATTCACTCCTATCATCACCCGTGCCTCAGGAACGGTCTGTAGGTTGTGACGGAAAGTTTATCTTTTTAGGTGATCTACATAAGTTTTCCAGCATTTATATCCCGTCCAGGAGGTTTACAATCCAGCCACTAAATGTCGTGTTTATTCTCTTTCTGGTAAATCTACAATGATCCCTGATAACACCATTATTTATCCCATTTTCATCATAAAATGATCACTACTATGTTGCTAAGAGACCTTTATTTAGACCTGGAAATGATGATGAAGCCACTTCATGTCAAACTTTCCACCAATCAGAGAGCTGAAATTGACAGAAATGTCTAATCAGGATCAGCCAAAGATCAGCAAGTGAGCAGAAAGTTCGATGCAAGTCTAAAAAGAAAAAAAAAAAAGATCCTCTATGGCTGGAATAAAGCCAGGAAGATTTTTCTGATGCACGGCTGAAGTGGAGCTGGTTTGTTGAGGGTAGTCTGGGAGATCTCAGGTACTTTATCAGGTAATGTGCTGCTGTTGCCTGGGATGGATGTTGTTATATATGTATTTTTTTGCATTGCTTTATGCAGTAAACAAAGCTTTTATGAGATGCTGAATTACTAGATCGTTTCCAGGGTTTCTGGATGTTATGATGTTACATTTGGCCAGGTAACCAAATACTCTAAAGGCAGATTATTGGACAGATGAGTGAAACTTGGTCTATAAATCTGTATCAGCGTTTGTTGCATAAATGCAGCTTCCTGGATGCTCCACAGCCAAATAATCTTCATCACATGTTAACATGTTAGTTGTTCTGCATGTATGATGTTGGCATGTTTGCTGTTTCAGCGTGATGATGGGCTGAACATGTTTTCTGTCTGATCAGGAAAAAGTTCCCAGCTGTGTTTGCCATCATTTTCCTGCCGTTTGCGGCTCCTGTATCGAAAGTGATCATGGTGTGTTTGTCGCCAGGTCATTGATAGTACAGGAACATCAACCTGGGAGCATTTTCCCGTGTTTGAAGGATTTTTGGTTCCTTTCGAACCCTGGCGCTCTCAGACAATCTCCACTGTGAGAATCCTCCTATCTGACAGGAAATGATTTGATAAATAAATTGTTTACTTGTTTATTTTGGGCCACAGGTGCCTAGAAATGTGACCACGAAGAAATAGTCTTGGATGTAGAGACAGTGCTCTTGTGAGAGATGATGGCTAAGGATCTGATCTGATCCTTATCATGCAATTATGGCTCAGGCTCATTATGTAACAATCTGCAGGAGCAGCTAACTTTACTATGGACTGTTATCGTTAGATCTGTTCTGTACATTGCTTATAAAATGTTGGAAATAATCAGATTTTGAATGATTTAAAACAAATCTAAAATTCACAAAAACCTTTTAAAGGTTAACTTCTCTAAACTTATAAATGCACATGTACAACTTTTCATTGTTTGTGTTTACTGGACAACACCCTGTTCTCCAACAGGGTCCCCAAATCCCCTAAAACAAGTATCTGAACATTGAACAGAGACGGGTTGTATGTAAACAGCCCTCCATCATCCTTTTTACATGAAGATAGTCAGAGTAGTACCGCACGGAACACATGACATCATCAGACCTGTTTGAGATGAGTGGTATTATCAGCTCACCATTATTACCGGCCAATATTAGCATTGAAATGAAATATTGGAAAACGGTACCATTTTTTACTCAATGACATGTTAACACAGCATGTGTCCATCAGACTCTTCAGTTACTTCTGCTCTCACTCAGAATGTCAGAACATTAGATTCAATATTGGTAATATTGGTATATCAGATATCTGTAAAAAGCCAATATGGAACATCCGTAGTTTGATCAGATTAAACGAGCAGGCTGCAGAGTTTTCCTTGTCTGTAAAGAGAAGAATAAAGTGTGATGTGATGAGAACCTGACCTGTGTTTGCTTTTCACCTGTGCAGGTGTCTGCTCTGGACCAGGAGCTGATTGAAGTGGATCCTGACACCAAGGAGATGCTGAAGCTGCTGGTAAGTCTGCAGTAACGTGGTGCATTTGAGGACACTGTTGTGGAGACATCCCAGAGCGAAGGCGTGGAGGGAAATGTTGGCAACGTGTTTCTGGACCTGATGGAGATGTTTTCCAGCCAGCCTCAGTTCTGCATCTTCGCCTGCAGACATGTTCTCCTGCTTTCATGTCCAGCTGAGAGTTAATCTCCAGCAGAACATCCTGATTTAAGTGTCCACACGTTGTCCTGCATGTTTCTGATGTTGGCCTGGGAACGGTTCAGGATTCAGGGGGACATTGTTCTGAAAACTTAAGTTTACTTTAAGGAAAAAGGCGTGAACATAATGATCTAAACTATTTGCAGTAATGAGTCGGTTCTCTGTCTCAGAATCAAACTGTTGTAAGAAGATCAGAGAGGAAGATGATAATGTGAAGATGCTGGGAGCTGGAATGATGTTTGATCATTGGGAAGCGTCAGAGCTCATTAGCTGCATCTTGGCTCGTGCTGACGGCTGTAATCCACCAGAGGCCGAGCACAGTGTGTTCTGCAGAGTTGGAAAAGTGTCTGAAAGCGCGCCCAGCACGTTTAACAACTGATGGCCTGAGACATCAAAGAGTCACGTTCTGCACAACGTTTCATTGGTTCATTAGCAGTTCTGAGACAATGACAGCATCATTAATGCTCGCCAGGCTTCCTGAGTGGAGATGTGACTTTTGAAAGTTGTAAACAGCTGCTTCATGGTGACTGGACGAGGCTCAAATAGGTCCAGCCGCTTCCCAGTAAAATGTTTTACGAGGGTAAAAATGATGAGGAAGGAGCTGCTGAACAGCATCCTGCTGTCTTTAAACATGACTTTTCTGTATCTACAAATATTCACCATTAGTTCGAATTTTTGGAGACGACTCAGTAAGAAATTGCTCGATTACAGGGTTCCTGCAGGGTCTTAAGTTTTAAATGTACAAATATCCATTTAAAACCTTAAACACTGGGGCTACCTACCTTTTAAGTTGGTCGCGCCACCAACTGAAGGGCGGGGGGGAGTGGGGGTACTTAATGGACTGAGCCAGAAAGTAATATTTTATAATAGGGTTGCACGGTATACCGGTACCAGTATAGTACCGCAATACTAGAGCGTTTAAAACGGTACTATACCAGCATTTAAAAAGAAACGGTACTTTCAAAAGAAAAAAAACGCAGCTAAATTGCTAAATTGGAGCCTGTCTCTTTAAGAGCAGCGAGGCCAGCAGAGAGTGTGACGTAGTTAATGATGCGGCTCTCAGTGAAGCACCTTCACTGAGGAGGAGGAGGAGGAGACGTCAGGTAGCAGCAGGCTGCTTCATGGCGAGTGGACGCTGCCGCGGATACCTGAAGTTTGAAGTGTTGCCTCCGTTAGCAAGACGGACTTTGTAGCATCGTTTCACTGCGGTGCTTCAGTGTTCAACAGCTCGCCTTCATCATTAGCTTTGAATCCGTAATACTTCCAAACTGTACTTTGAGCTTCTACTTTATCAACACGGGCTTTTCCAAAGCCGTTATCTTTTCTTTTTTCCTCTAAAGGAAAACTACACGGACTTAGTGACTTCAGTCAGGAACAACTGGTGCTGATGTTGTTCAGTTATGTCAAAGTAAAAAGCACAAAACCTTCCAGCCCAGTAGAAACCTACAGAAGCCTACATACGACACATAAACAGTTAATAAATACATTTTTAATTTTCTTCAAAGTTATTACATCCTTAAAATGTTTAAATAAGTTTAAAAATGGAGACAGAAATGAACTGACTGATATGTTCAATTATTATATATATATTATAATTATTAATACAACTTGACTGATGTTATAATGAAGTCAGTCACACAAACGTGATTTTATAGACATTACCTCATACGCATTTAATGTTTCATATCATGAACTATTGAGACACAACATTAAATAAATTAACATTTTGAAACACATTAAAAAATATTCCAAAAGCCTTACAATATGTAATTCATTTAGATAGTTTTACAATTTATTTTTCTAACTATGTCCATATAATGTTTCATGTATAGAATGATTTGATTTTAATTTGGCATTGCTTTATATTGCTGGTTCTCTGTGTTTTAAATTGAAGATTTTACTTCTTTATTTGATTATTTTTAAATAAAGATTTCAAGAACAATAACACAAAAGAAATATTGAGTTTGGTTTACCTTTTTAAAAAAGTATCGAAAAGTACCGAAAAGTATCGAAATACAAAATGGTATCGGTATCGAAACAGAAATTTGGTATCGTGACAACCCTATTTTATAATCAATAGGGCAGGGCGATATTTTTCACCATATAAATCTTAAAATTTGTGATAAGGATATGACTGACACAAGGCAAAATACTTTAAAATTGCACAATTTTATTTGTGTAAATGAAATTTTACAATTTCTTTTCACTTAAACAAGCAGCTGCTTCTGATGTGCGTTAAAGTTATAACTTTGTATAAAACCAACAGTGCAGACGTTGCAAATTCTTTGCCAGCAGTTTAACCAAAAAGTGTTTCCAGTGGAAATGGGCTGCGTATCCTGAGCAGAACCATGTATAGCAGGTGGAGAACTTTGGCTCCCGCCCTGCATTTATTCCATGGTTCCTTGTTCTAGCACATCTGATTCAACATAATCAGTCTCTGAGCAGAACGTGATCATATTTATATAGCAGAGCGTTCATCTCATGGGGCTGTGAAAAGTACTGAGTGATCAGTCGAACATTTGAGGCGGGCGGGGTAAACGCAGACAAACTGGATGTGGAAACTTGTCACTTCAACATTTCCACTGATGCAAAGTTAAACAGGTAGCATTAACTAACAGCTGATCGAGGGGGTGAGAAAGTATGAAATACATACAGCACGCGACATTTAAGCCGTTTTCAGACTTTCATTGTGGAACATGAGCGGTAAAGTTCATTCGCTCTTTAAACCGACTTGTCTTTTCAAACATGCCGCTTTCTTGCGGACTTATCGCGTCCCGGGTGCGTTCAGACATCAGGAAATATTGCAGAAAAGTCAGCACAGCCCTTCAACTCTGTCCGGTACATTTTCTTGTGCGTTCAGCCAAAACAACGTGCCGCAACATTTCCGCTCTTATGACATGGGGTCCAGCCGGTACACGTCCGCTACATCTCCGAGGTAAAAGAGCGGATCGCATGTCTGAATGCATCGTCATAAAGGACAGCGTCCGCAATATTACCGCTTTCCAGTGCAAGTCTGAAAGGGGCTTTAGATACAGACACCACCGCGTGCACAACCCCGCCCGCCTGCGACAAACGAAGTTTTTCAGTCATCCTCCTGCAAATACCCGCCCCATCACGGAAGAAGCTTAATGTGGATGAAATGACCAAAACAAACGTTTTACTTGTTCTCGCGGTCTTGAGAACAAGAAGAAAGTTCTTGCTTCTCACCGAGTATGGACGAGCTTTAAGTTAATGTGCTGCTGTTGCCGCCGCCTTCCTCCTCCTCGTCGGTCGCAGCCAGGCTGGCTGCACGTGCGTTTGACAGTATCAAAACAACGGCAGTGCGCATGTGTGTTTCACCCATATTCTATCATATTTCATTTTGTTATTTCCCTGTTACACCAGTATTACCATGAACGGTATGATATGACCCAATGCTTCATCTACCACAACATGCAGTAATGTGCCAGCACAGCTGCCCATGCCTCAGGGCTATGGCAGGGAGTGTTTTTTATTTTGTTTCGTTTTTTCCCCATTGCAAGTCGCACTGGTGCTACCTTACTAAAGTAGCATATGCGACCTAATAGGTATCAGTCTGGAGCCCTGGGCTTGTAATAAACACCATGAACAGACGTTTTCAGTCCGATTGATCTCTTTTGCTTCAGTCCCTGATTGTGTTGAAGTGTATCGGAGAAATGTCTGACATGCACATCTACAGAGTGACTTTGCAGGTAGAAATGATCGGGGAACATTTAACCCAGCACATACACAGGAACCCATCATTTATGCATGACAGAAAGCAACCTTACTGAAGAATCTTGTGGATTTGGGAGGGTTTTTGTTTCTGTTTGTGTGCTCGTGGTTGTTCAGTCTATCTTTTTTTGACATTATCTTATCTTTATCTTTCCAACCAAAAATGCGCTTTCCATGTCTTGCCTTGCGCAACCCCCATTTTTTTTTTTTTATTTATATTTTATTTTTAATTAAGAGAAATGAAAATTTTTTTTTTTTGATGAAAAAAAACATTTCCCCATCAAGGAATTTATTTAAGTAGAGGGGGGGGGGGGTATTTTTTTTTAGTGTGGTGCTGTCTTCTGATAAAAACAGAGGAGTGAGTAAGTAGTGGGGAAAAAGGGAGGGGGGGGGGGAGGGAGGAAGGCCCCTCCTATGATGAGGTGGGGAATATATTTTTTTTTTCTCCTAATCACCAAAAAAAATCGTTTGTTTTTTTCTATTTTTTTTTTTAAATAATTTTCTAAAGGGGTCTAAAAATTCTTTAAATATAGCGACAAAGTCCTAAGTTGGCAACAATGGTAATTGTAGAGGAATCTGTTTTTGCCAGTGTGGGTGTTGAATTCTGTCCCAAGTGGTCTTTAAAGTCTTAAATTTATCTTGTAAAAACATGTAGAAACCCTGGATTAAAACTAGAGCTGAGTAACGAGTAAAGATTTGATCTGCTTGGCTTTCTGCACATTTGTAAGTTCTACTATAAGTCATGTAAATACAGTCATCATCAACTCTGGGTTCCTGACCCCCACACTTCCAGATTTTTCTCTTTCAGGGGAAACTTAGATATTTTTGGATCAAGCTGGAAATTTGATGTGATGAACAAAAAAGTCCAGTAAAGGTTTAATAAGTGAAATGAGCTGAACCAGTTTGCCAGCAGAATCCTCCAGGATCTCTCATACCTGGTGGTCTCCATGTTCCTCTTCATCCTGTATCGAAAGGTGATCTTGGCGTTGCCGTCGCTTTGGTCATTTTAACATACAGGAAGACCAAGCTGAGAGCCTTTCCCGTGTTTGCAGGACCAGCAGTTCCTGTTCAACTCTGGTGTTCTCAGACATTCCCAGAGCCCAACCAGCGGCTCTTCCTGTCCAGGTTCAGATCTAAGACCCGCTTCTCTTGTCTTTCCGCAGGACTTCGGCAGTCTGTCCAACCTGCAGGTCACCCAGCCCCCCGTCGGCATGAACTTCAAGCAGCCTCGAGGAGTCTAGACGTCTATAAAGTTTCTTCCTAATAAAAACCCTTTGGGACAAAAACTCTCTGCTGTGCAGGACTGTTGATTTGTGGACGTCTCGGTTTCACATGGAAACTTTGGAAACGCTGTAAGATTCTGTCCAATTAGAGAATGTGGAGATAAACAGAAATAAATGAAATGTTTTAATCATCTTACTGGAGTCTGCAGGATACTTCCAGCATGCTGATCTAACGTTCCCATCACTCCCAGTTTTCTAACTTGGTTGCAACTGAGAAACGTGCCAGTAGTTTAAACTCCCTCAGAGGTTTTACCTGCATCCTCCATCTTCACCTGAGGTCAGACTCAAATATTACTGATGGAAAAACAGTCGGGACTTTAAAGCAAAATGTCTTTAATGCACAACACAAATATACATCTTTATTTATATTTGTAAACTTTACAATTTAAATGTGTGCAGCGATGTGATTGGCTCATAAGCACTTGAGCAGAAAGAAGTTGCAGAAGGCTCCTTGGGGGCAGTCGCACATCTTCCCAATCCGAGATCCTTTCCTCACAGCGCAGTGCTCTCCGAGGTCACACTGAACACAGAACACATGCACACGCTTCAGTTCACGCTCTGAAACATGCACACGCTTCAGTTCACGCTCTGAAACATGCACACGCTTCAGTTCACGCCCCAAACAATACTGATGCTGGCTTTATGCACAACTTCTACTTCTGAACTTAAGCCAGCACCTTTGTTTCTCGTCTTCGCCATTGTCGTCATGGTTGCTGAGGTCAACACATCTGGATTCATCTATTTGTCCAGTAATGAGAGACTGGACACAGCGGTGCTGGCTTAAGTTCAGGACGTAGTGGAGTTGTGCATAGAGCCCAAACTTCCACAGTCTGCACTCAAACTGATGGTTTGTGGTTCAGAATTCACCTGCAGCTAAAATAGGGTTGAAAGTTTGGTGACTTGTCTCCATATCTGAAGCAGGAACTAGTACCAGTAGTACTGAAACGTTGACTGGTTTTGGTTCTGATACCGTCCCAGCATTTCTTGTGGATGCAACTTTCATAGTGATGCTGAAGTTTTTATTCAGTACAAAAATTATTTAAAAAAACATCTGTCACTTTTTTCTGTTTTCCTTTAAATACAACCCCAATAATGAAATAAATGGGGAAATTCTGGAAGAAAAACCCTCCCAGCAGCTGTCAAGACTTGAAGACATGAACATGTGAAAACTGAGGAAATAAATATAATGAACATTACATCTGATGATCTGCTTAAGCCACTTTCAGACTTGCATTGCGAAACATTTTCAGTAAAGTGGATATGCCCTTTAACTAGAGCTGTCTTTTCAAACATGCCGCTTCCTCGTGGCTTTATTGGGCCCCGACCACATTCAGACATCGGGAAGTGTTCGGGATAGGTGCAAACAGCCACACACTCTTTCACCCTGCCCACAACTTTTTCCTTTTGTGTTCAGCCAGAACGACGTGCTGCAAAATATCTGATCTTATGTCATGGAAGCTAGCATGTATGTATCTGCCACAACTCTGAGGTAAAAGAGCGGAACACATGGCTGAATGCAAATGGTATAAAAGACAAAGTCCGCACTATTACTGCTTTCTAGAGCAAGTCTGGAAGGAGCTTTAGAGTATCACTTTGAAGCACGGTGGTGGCCGCATAATGCTGTGGCGACTTGAATGCAGAGGGAAAGCCATCAATGGCCAGAAACTTCAGGGACAAAGAGGACTTAAACATCCAGAAATCCACTGGAGCGAGACCTGATGGAGAACTGCTTGTCTGCCTGCAGACAAAACCCCTCATAAATACCCACAAATGTCATACACACTCAAAAATAGAGGTACCAATTTGTCGCTGGGGGTGTTCCTTTTTGAAAGACATTTCTGTACCCTTCGGTCCTGGTTATTTTTTGTACCTTAACAAGCTGTATGAGTTAAAGTACAATTAGACTAATTAAAAATTATGAATAAAAGTCAAAAGAGATTATGACAACAATCAAAGATGCTAATAATAAATGAATGTTTATGTAAATATTAGGCCTAACACACATTATTATACATAAATATTACTATGATTATGAAAATCATAATATAACTAATGATACTACTGTTTAGAAGTACTGCTATTTATAGTTACTGTACAAGCTGTGCACATTTTTCAATGCTGCAGGGTTGAAATGGTACATATTTGTACTTTATATTACTTTGGACCTTTTTTCATAGTATATAGGTTCACTTCTGGCCTCATAAAGACCAAAAATGTACTTTTGGGAGAACATTTTTAAAAAATGTACCTACTGTACAGGTACAGAAATGTTCCTGTCGTACCTCTATTTTTGAGTGTGTAGAATAAGTCGCTGAAATGATAAATGCATCATTTCAATGAAAATAATCCTCAGAATGAGAGAAATTAGAGCTGGTTTTAAAACAGGCTCATCATGGAAATCTGGAAGATTTATCTGCAAAACCGCTATGAAAGCAACAGAAGAAGGAGAAAGTGGAGAAGCACAGAAGCAGTTTGTCGTTTCATGCTGGAGGAGCAGATGTTGTCTCCAACTTCACCACCAGGTGGCAGTAATTTATACTTTTAACCCTTTCAGCTCATTTTCCTTCTTTTTTTTTTAGCCTTTTGTGGGTCGTGTTTCCCCAAAAGGGAGGATTTTTCTCTGTTCATGAAGAACTTTGAAACTGATTTTAATTTTTCTCTTGTCAACAGGAAAATTTCTGTCCTTTCAGGTCACTAGAGGACGAAGAAGTCATGTCCTAGAAACTTCTTTAAAAACATGACAGAATATTAGTTTCCTCCAGCTTTCTTCTCTCAAACCACTCAACTTCAGTCCCAATAAAAGATCTTAAGGAGGAAAGTTAATTGAAAGATTTGATGGAAAAAAGGAAAAAATATTAATTCAAATATAAATAATTATTATTACTATCATTATTGTTTTTTAGACCTTTTTTGTCCTATAATGAACTGAAAGGGAAACTGAAGCAACTCAAACAGTTAAAAACAAAAAAGATTTACATTTATTTTGTCAGTCATTTTCTGTACCGCTTATCCTGTTCAGGGTCGCGGGGGTTGCTGGAGCCTATCCCAGCTCTTATCAGGCGAGAGGCGGGGTACACCCTGGACAGGTCGCCAGTCTGTCGCAGGGCCCATTTATTTTTATTTTATCTCAAAAAGTTTTATTTTATCTTTCATTTATCTACCATTTATTACATTTATTTTGTTTTTTCTTATTTTCTCAAGTTTACTATACTGAGTGTAAACTGATGACAGAAATTAGATAAAAATGAATTTTATTTTTAAACTTTCAACACAGATATGAAATACTTTAAATCCAGAATTCCGTACTGGTTAATCCTGGAAGCATGAAGTATTGATTTGGGCGTCATCCTTACACACTAAAAACTCCTGCTGGGTTAAAAAGGGACCAGCTAATTTCTGGGTTACTTTGTCCCAGAAAATTGGGTTATTTTTTTTTTACCTAACTTTTTGGGTTGAATATTTGACCCAGAAGTTGGGTTATGTTGACTACAATGTTGGGTTTTTGTAACCCAGAAGTTTGGTCAACAACCCAAATGTCTGGGCTGAAATAACCCAGACATTAGTTGGTCCCTTTTTCACCCAGCAGTTTAAACCAGGACTTTTTCGTGTGTATCGACATAGAAATAAATCTGAGCTGTTCAGAGATGAAATATGCAGAAAGTACACCAATAATACTTCTGATAATCAGGTGCAGTACTACAGGAAAGTCCTGATTCAGCCTGGGAAACAGGAATTACAGTAACTGCAATCATTTTTTGAAACATGCTTAAATACAAGTTTAAATTAAGTTGATGCGGTGAAAACATAGTTTGTACAGTTTTAAGGAACTTATGGAGAATTTATGAAAAATTCTTCGTCACATCTGAACCTGAGAAGCTTTCTGTGATTTCAAGTAGTCTTCAGGACCAGTTTTCCAGGATTTTTGAAGGATTTTCCAAAATTCTTCTATGTTTTGCTTGGTTCTCAGTCCAGATGATCCCGCACCGCTTCAGTAATGTTGTTGTCTGAGTTCTAGGGCAGATCCATCCCTCCATCAGACCTGTTTCTGCAGAACTTCAGTCCAGTTCTTGGGTCATGTGATACAGCTCAGCCCCCCCCCCCCCCCCCCATTTCCTTCCTTAAAGGATCTTTTTTTTTCCAACCTGGACCTTATTTCTAGGGGTATATACGTGCATTTACTCACCGGTAAAGTTTCTGCATCACTTTGAGTCCTTCGGAAGATGTAACTTGATTCGCCCTTCGGTGTACATCCAGTAATAATGGCGGAGATGGGGCAGCCACTATATAAGGGATTATCTGCAGTAAAACTCCTTGATTTTCGCCAATACTTTAAGTAGAATGAATAAACGAATGAGTACTATTATCCTGTGAGTCCAGATTTAGCTTTCCGTTAGTTATCAGGTAGTTCTACACACTTTTCGGTGCCGCACATTCACAATGCACGCTTCCATAGGAAAGTTGAGAAAAGCAGCTGCTAAGAAAACAAAAAGACAATTTGCAAAACTCTGAACTTACGGGACAACAGTACTCATTCGTTCATTCATTTTAATTAAAGCATTGATGAAATCAAGGAGTTTTACTGCCGTCTCCGCCTTTATTACTGGATGTATACTGAAGGGCGACTCAAGTTATATCTTCCGAAGGACTCAAAGCGATGCAGAAACTTTACCAGTGAGTAAATGCACGTATAAACTCCTAGAAATAAGGTCCAGGTTGAAAAAAAAGAAAGTTATCCTTTAAGAACAGCTTCTTGACAGCCATGTTTCCATGGAGACCATTTCTGATGAGGCTTTGGCCAACAGGAGATGGTTCAGCTGAAGGTCCAGATGCATCTATCAGGTCCTGGTTCAGGTCTTTGCTGTAGATAGTTTTTAGTCCCGACTCTTCTTCTTTTGTCCTCCTTGTGTCCAGTTTCTGCTCCATGCTGAGAGATGCCAAGTTTCCAGCTAACAACTGTTTAATAACCTTGTTCTGCTAGAATCCTGCTTCCTGTCAGACTGTCTGATCTTTGCTGGTTTTCACACATGAAACTGAAGAACTGGGATCAGATGATGAAAAGCCTAAAGATCCAGTTTAAATTGGTTCTTTTACAAGAAGCTGAGTTAAGAACCTGTTTGCTGCATGAGTGATTCATAGGACCGAATTAAGATCTTCTAGGCTAGAACTGGTCCAGTACCAGGACTGGACTGGAAATGAGGGAAAAGGCAGAAAGTGTCCAAAGAAAAACTTTGAAAGACCTTCAGAAAGCTGGAGAACTGTTGATGAAGACCACTTTAAAAGAAGACAGCAGTCAGAGAGGAAGACATAAGGACCCGATAAGGACTCTGGGTCAGTATTTTGGGTCAGGACAGGAGTTTTGCTCAGTTTAATAAATCTTTTGGACTTTTTTTTTTTTTTTTAACCTGTTTGATGATTAAACTGATTTTCTAGCTGAACTTCATCTCATACAAACATCTGAACTTAAACTGAACTGATAAATCAATCAGCTTTTTAATGAATCGATCAGCTGCCTAATAAATCTCCTGGAAGGATCCATTTACAGAAGAGGATTAGGGCCACTGAAGAAAAAAAAAAATTCTGAGAAAAAAGTCAGAATTCTGACTTTAATCTCAGAATGGGCTCTATGCACGACTCCACTACTTCCTGAACTCTGGCCAGTGACTGAGATTAGACACACCTGGATTAATCAGTTCGTCCAGTAATGATAGACAGGAAACAAAGGAGCTACCTTAAGTTCAGGAAGTAGTGGAGCTGTACATAGAGCCCATTCTGACTTTTTCCAGAACATTTAAAAAAAAAAAAAAAAAAAATCCGGACATTTTTTTTTTTTTTGCAATTTCAGAAAAAGTCAGAATTCTGAGATTAAAGTCTGACTTTTTCTCAGAATTTAATTAAAATTTTTTTCTTCAGTGGCTCTGATCCTCTTCTATACATATTAGAGACATCATGAAGGTTCATCCTCATGTGTGGTGACCTCTTAGAGGGCCTCGACCAATAGTTTGGAACCTACTATAGTTTATCTACAAATATTGATGATTTCTCTTTGATCACTTGTCAAATTAATGCTGATAACATTTTAATTGATCAGGTGATAAATGTTCAAACTGAGTAAACGACTCAGTTGTGGATTTTACTGAAAACTTTACAACTGCAGTTAATGTCAGTAAATTAAGGAGATGATTGATTATCAATAACAGGATCATTTACTGTTCTGTTATGTGCAGCAGATGAAGCTTCAGTCTCATTTATTGTCTTCCGACCCGTCAGATCAATATGGGGATCCCAAGAACCGGGTCCTGTCCTAAGACCAGAACCAGGTCCAGTCCTGAGACCACAACTGGGTCCAGTTCTAAGACCCCCTGGTACCACTGAACTACACTAGCAGCTTTAATAATGATGAAAAACAAACGTGACTATTTCTGGTGATGTTTCCTCCATGCAGGGCTTTAACTTCTGATGGATTAGCCTATTCTGAAGTTCTCCTGGTCCTGGTCCTGGTTCTGGTCCTGGTACTAAAGTGAAAGTACTTCCTCCAGCAGTCTGGAGTGTTGAGGACTCACAGAGGGCACCTGTCCGTACTTCTTCCCCCAGGGATTGATCCTCTTTGTCTGCAGCTTCTCCAGAACTTCATGCAGAGCGCCGAGCTGAGGACGACACGTGCACGCTCATTAGAACATGCACATTTCCCGTAACTTCATGCCACGCAGACCAGAACAGGACAGAAAACTCTGGTTGTGTTTTCACTTTTACTCTGTTTCAGCCCTAAAATATCTGACTAATCTGTTTACCCCCCTGAGACACACGTTTGACCCCTAAAACCCTGGAAATAACCTAAAATATCTCCACAGTAATGAGATTCATCTTTGCGTTCTTTGGAAACATCTAGAAAACTCGGAGAACTGATTGCTGGGGTCAGAAACACTGTGTCTGTCACTCTGAGTAAGCAATGAAACAGGAGAAATGTGAAACGGTTTACCAGAGGATAACTTCCCACCCACGACTCCAGCAGACGAATCATTCCTAGAGTTTGGTGTTTGTACTGATGCATTTCGTCTTATTTTGTGAACATTAGATCTAAACCATCTGGAGTCTCTGAGCAAAGGTTGGAAATAAACAGTTGTCCTGGTTTTTCTATCAGATGATTGTAATATTTTTAGCTTTTACAACATTGTAAAAACAGATCAGCAGCATGTTTTAACTTTCTTTTATTAAATGTTGTCAGTGTTGTGTTTTCTTAACTTGCAGCTTAATAATTGATTAATTCAAAAGAAAAACAAAAAGTCAAATGACATTCAGGTTTATGTAGCTTCACTATTAGTTTAGTAAAATTACAATAGAACAATAAAGTAAAAGTGATAATTTCACCAGTAAAATTCACTGAGTCAGTGAATTCTCTGGACAAGATGAATAAATAAGAAAGTAAGAACAGCTTATTTCTATAGCGCCTCTCACAGACAAGGGATGTCACAAGGTGCTTTACAAAGGAAAATAGTTCATGTAAAATACAATCCCCCAAAAATCTAAAACAATAGGCCAACAAAAAATGAGAGAATTAAAATAAAATCAGCATGGTGATCATATGACAACCCTCTCAGCTAAAACGGTTGGAGAAAGATGGGTTTTAAGTTTGCTTTTAAAAACATCAATGAAGTCCAGCAATTTTTTTTTTCTAGATTAGATTTAAACATTTTTCCTGAAGAAACAATTAAGGTTTTTCCTAATCTATTAACTACGGACACAGAGACCTATGAAAAATTAATTCAACATATTTTGACAGATTTTCCTTAAACGGCTCTTTAAAAAGTACAATAAATTATATATTTGTTCTTTTTTCCCAAATACCCAATGAATACAGAGTTTAATATTTTTACAGTTTTTTTTTACAAAGCCGAATAATAATAATAACAATAATAATAACAACAACAATACTACTACTACTACTACTACTACTACTACAACAACTACTACTACTACTAGATTGCTTTTTCAAAATATTCTTCAGTAAAACGCGTTTTCTTTTTCATTCAAGGCTATTTCTTTTTTTTTTAAACCTTATGAAAAAAAAAAGTAAACATGTTACAACTAATAACAACTATCCAGAGGAAAGAGGCTCTGGGATGTTCCCAGTCTCACCAGTCTGTTGGAGTTGTATCGGTAGTCCTGCACTTCTCTCTCATCCCTCTCGGCTTCCGTCCTCCCAGCCGGACACAACGCGGAGAGCAGCGCCGCGCACAGCACAGCTCGCGCCCACATGTTCACAAAAACAACAAATTGAAAGCAAATCGCAGTGAAACTTCTCAGACTCTCGCGCTACTTTCACCTTTCTCCACCTGAAGCTCACGCGCTGACTGCGGCGCGTTCCGCAGCGCGCGGGATCTTTGCACGAACCCCGCCTCCTCCCTCTCTCATCACGTCTGATTGATCCGTATCATCATCAGCTTATTAATTATCTGTGGTGGAACAACGTGGTGCTGCTGGAGTGTCACACGCGAAAGGAGTCGCTGGAGAGGAAAAAGTAATCCACACGCACACTTTTCATTCATCTAGCACACAAGCAATGAATATCTGATCAGCCAATTACAGGGCAGCATCTAGTTAAAACTAAGCATCAGAATGAGGAAGAGAGGGGAATTAAGTGACTTTGAACGTGGCATGGGAGTTGGTCCATTTACTGGAATGTTCACACACAACCATACCAGCTAACAGAGAAGGACTCTGACCAGCTAAAGTTCTTTCCAAACCTTCAACTAAGCGATTGATGCTAAATCTGACGGGATTGGACTCTGTCACACTGCAGAGCATGTGGGCCCACATGCAGGGGGAAGAGACATATGTAACAGGATAGATGTAGGAATTAATGGCAAGAGTCAAGAAGAGTCAAGAATTCTTTATTGTCATTATGCGAACACAATGAAATTTCGTTCAGCAGCTCCGGCTTAAAACAAAAGACACAATACCGCACAAAGGGGAAAGAAAAAAAAACAAAAACTAAAATATTTCTTAATAAATATAAAACTAGAATAAAAAGATTAATAACATTGCAGGTTAAAACTTGTACATAGTGAGACTTAATATGGATATGGATATAGTATTGCACAGTTTTAATATTTCAAGTGCAGAAGGAGTGATTATCCATATGGGGGACACTATTTAAACTTTGGCAATAACTCAGGATAACTAACAACAGAGCTGGAAAACCCACAGAGAGCCACCGTGCTCCAGGATTTGATCCTCTTCATCCAGCCATTAAAATCCTGCTGACTGGTTGTGAAAGTGAGAGAGAAAGCTGCATGTTTCCTCTGCACCCGTTCACCAGCTCGGTGCCGTAACTCCTCATCACACTTCAAACCTGCCGTAGTTTTAAACGAGATATAATCTGCTTCCACTGAAATGATCAGAAAACACCTTACCTGCAGTGAGGAAGACCAGCTCCCATCAGGTGGAGGCCAAAGTTCTGTTCATGACATGGTGGAACTGATGGAAACCGGGCCCAGGTCTGACCTGGTCCAGCTTTTTATACCTCCAAACAAGCAGCTTGTTTTCCAGCATGAACTGTGAAGATCTGCTCCAGCAGAGCTTGTATGTGATGAAGCTGCTTCTGTCGAAGTCAAAGAGAAACTCGGGTTCTTGTTCAGGTCACAAAGTTCAGGCTGGAGTTGTTTTACAGTCAGAAAGATGAAAACATCCATAACTAAAAGATAAAACAGCTCAGCTGCTGAAACTAGTTAAAGTCCCCAAATAATTCAAACAAAATGATTAAAATGCTCCAAATCTATAATTCGTGACGTAAAAGACAAAGATCAGATGATAGGATCACTAAAAAAGAGCTGAAGTTGTCTGGTTGTCCCGATATCAGCTGGGACAAAAAGCCTTCCACCCAAACCAGTGGTGCTGATCTGGGACCAGGTTCCAGTTTAATCATCCAGCAGATGGTTTTATCTGAATGAACATTCAAGCTGCAGATGGAAACTCTGGTCTGCAAATAAACAGCATCCAGAGGATTACATGTGCTCATGTCTGGTCTGGACCAGAACTGGATCATGAGCAGGTCTGTGGCATTCTGGTGATGATGATGCTGCTCTGTAACCTTCATCCATGTTTCATTTGGGTCAACCTCTCCGTCCGTGACGGGATTTATCCTTCTGGGATCAGGTGTCCTAACCCACCTGTCCTGCCACAGGAGCCTTCTCATTTCAAATCAAACACTAATTTCTGAAGTTGGTTCATTAACAAAATCCGAATCAGATCCATCCACCATCATTATCTCCGTCCATCTTCTCCGTTTCACCTCAAATCGTCTCAGGAAACAGCCGTCCAGCTTGAACAAGATGAGCCTAATAACCTCTCCTATCTTTTAATTGCTGCTGCTGACAGAGGTGACCCGTCTGAGGCTGAAAACTTTCACAACTAGGAGAGATGAGTCTTATTACAGCAGATATAAGTAGCATTACATCCAACACAGCCCATCAAAAATGCTTCCAATCCCAATATACAGGGTACGGAAAGTATTCTGACCCCTTTAAACTTTTTGCACTTTTTTCACCCTAACCCAGAAATGTAGAAAATTGTGCAAATTTATTAAAAAAGAAAAAGTGAAATATCACATGGTCATAAGTATTCAGACCCTTTCCTCAGTACTGAGTAGAAATACCCTTTTGAGCTACTACAGCCATGAGTCTTCTTGGTAATGATGCAACAAGTGTTTCACATCTGGATTTGGGATCTTCTGCCATTCTTCCTAACAGATCCTCTCCAGTTCTGTCAGGTTGGATGGTGAACGTTGGTTAACAGCCATTTTCAGGCCTCTCCAGAGATGCTCAGTTGGGTTCAAGTCTGGGCTCTGGCTGGGCCAGTCCAGAATGGTCCCAGAGTTGTTCTGAAGCCGCTCCTTTGTTATTTTAGCTGTGTGCTGAGGGTCATTGTCTTGTTGGAAGGTGAACCTTCGGCCCAGTCTGAGGTCCTGAGCACTCTGGAAGAGGTTTTCTTCCAGGATCTCTCTGTACTTGGTCACATTCATCTTTTCTTCAATTGCAACTAGGGATGTATATCGTTATGATTTTATCGATACCGATACCAATATCGATACTCCTTATCGATACTGGTATTTATCGATTTTCTTATTGATACCATAACGTAATTTAGAGTAAATAATAAAGACATTACAAGATGTTAAAAGATCCAGTGGTGGAGAACATTTGTTCAGATGGAGTTGAAGAATCCTGGACATAAAGGTAGGTGAAGGACAGCTGGGAGGATAAGGGAATTGTGTCTGTCATATTCCATCACGTGATTATTTGACTGTGTACAAAAAGTATCAATAAGAGTATAGTTTGTCCAGAATCTTAACGGTACCCTGGTATCGTTAAGATTAGGAACCGGTACCAAACGATACCGGTACTCAGTATACATCCCTAATTGCAACCAGTCGTTCTGTCCCTGCAGCTGAAAAACACCCCCATAGCATGATGTTGCCACCACCATGTTTGACTGTTGGGATCATATTGGGCAGGTGATGAGCAGTGGCTGGTTTTCTCCACACACATCGCTTAGAATTAACTCCAAAAAATTCAATCTTTGTTTCATCAGACCAGAGAATCTTATTTCTCACAGTCTGGGAGTCCTTCATGTGTTTTTTGGCAAACTGTAGGCAGGCTTTCATATGTCTTGCACTGAGGAGAGGCTTCCGTCAGGCCACTCTGCCGTAACGCCCCGACTGGTGGAGGCTGCAGTGATAGTTGAATTTGTGGAACTTTCTCCATCTCCCAACTCCATCCCTGGAGCTCAGCCACAGTGATCTTTGGGTTCTTCTTTACCTCTCTCACCAAGGCTCCTCTCCCATGATTGCTCAGTTTGACTGGACGGCTGGATCTAGGAAGAGTTCTGGTCATCCCAAACTTCTTCCATTTAAGGATTATGGAGACCATGGTGCTCTTAGGAACCTTTAGTGCTGCAGAAATTCTTTTGTAACCTCGTCCAGATCTGTGCCTCACCACAGTTCTGTCTCTGAGCTCCTTGGACAGTTCCTTCCACCTCATGATTCTCATTTGCTCTGACATGCACTGTGAGCTGTAAGGTCTGATATAGACAGATGTGTGCCTTTCCTAATCAAGTCCAATCAGTTTAATTAACCACAGCTGGACTCCAATGAAGGAGTAGAACCATCTGAAGGAGGATGAGAAGGAATGGGCATCCTGTGAGTTAAATATGAATGTCACTGCAAAAGGTCTGAATACCTTTGACCGTATAGTATTTCAGTTTTTCTTTTTTAACAGATCTGCAAAAATGTCTACATTTCTGTTTTTTTTCTGTCACGATGGATTGCTGAGTGTACATTAATGAGAAATAAAATTAACTTTTTTGATTTTAGCAAATGGCTGCAATGAAACAAAGGGTAAAAAGTTTAAAGGGGTCTGAATACTTTCCGTACCCACTGTATGGGCTAGTTCTTATTGTTGTATTGCAGGAGTGTTAAACATATGGCTGGAGGGCCAAAATGGGTCCATAAGATGGTCCAATCTGTCCCAGAGAATGAATGTTGTAAATGTGAAAATAGCAGAAAATATTAACTGCAAGTATTCACATGAAATTTCATTTTTATTTTTAAATATAAAACCTTTATGGCAGGAGGAGAACTTCTATCTTTTCTATCTTTTTGACTTCAGTTTGTATGATGAAGCGAGTCAGTTCAGATGCTCAGGATTACTACACATGTGGAAATGTTATATGTACATTTAAAATAACTTCTAGATCTTTAAAAGTTACTCTGGTGTAAAAGTAAAATACTGGATTTTTCATTCCCAGATACCTCAAACTAATGTTTTGTGATTTTGTAGATCCATTGTGTCCTGGAAGTTGTAATGCACGTGGAAATTGGTAAAAATTTAATGTGTAAAATAAATCAAACATGTAATAAAATTCAAATATATATACTTATATACATATATATATATATATATATATATATATATATATATATAAACATATATATATATATACACTACTCACAAAAAGCTAGGGATATTTGGTTAAGCCACCATTGTTGTTAGCTTTTCTTTCAATAAGCTGTTTGAGATAGAGAAATTACCACATCATAATTCATAATTCAAGATTTGACATTTTCCTTAAATTATAACCAAAAGTTGAATATCCCTAACTTTTTGTGAGTAGCGTATATATATATATATATATATATATATATATATGTATATATATTATACTTATATATATGGGGGGGGGGGGGGTATTGAACATGTCAACATTTTTCTCAGAAATTATATTTCTAATTGAGCTATTGATATGAAAATTTCACCAGATGTTGGCAACAAACCACGCAATGCACACATCCAAAGAAATCTTAACATTTATGTCCATAAGTTATGTGTGATATAGTGAAATGACACAGGGAATAAATACTGAATATGCGTACTGAAATGTATTTAATACTTGGTGCAAAAACCTTTGTTGGTGATTCCAGCCTCCAGACGCCTCCTGTATGGAGAAACCAGTGGAATACGTTGATCAGGTGTGATTTTCGTCCATTCTTCCACACAAACTGCCTTCAAATCTTCAAGTTTCCAGGGTCTCTTCTGTCAACTCAGATCTTCAGTTCTTTCGGGTCGGGTGATTGAGTGGGTCATTCTAGCAGCTTTATTTTCTTTTTCTTAAACCAGGTGAGTGTTTCCTTGGCTGTGCTTGGGATGGTTGTCTTGCTGAAAGATCCAGCCTTTTTTTCCTTCTTCAACAACTGGCAGCAGATTCTGGTCCAGAATATCTCTCTACTTTTCTCCATTCATTCTTCCTTCAATGATATGAAGTCTGCCAGTACCACATGCTGGAAAAAAAGCCCCCACCATGATGTCCCCACCTCCAAACTTCACTGTTGCTCTGGTGTTTTTGGGCTTAAGTGTGGTGCCATTTTTCCTCCAAACATGTTGCGTCTTATAACATCTGAAGAGTTCAGTTTTGGTCTCATCTGACCAGACTACGTCTTCCAGGATGTCATGGGTTTGTTGAGATGTTTTGTTGCAAACTTCAAACAAGCATCAACATGCTTTTTCTTCAGAAATGGAGTCTTACGTGGTGTGCGTGCATGAAGGCCATGGCGGCTGAGTGCATTACTTCTTGTTTTCGCTGAAACAACTGTACCTGCTGATTCCAGGTCTTTCTGAAGCTCTCCATGAGTGGTCCTGGGCTGATGGAGAACCTTTCTGATTTTTGTTCTGAATCTTCTGTCTGAAATCTTGTGAGGTGCACCTGGCTGTGGCCGGTTTATGACGATGCTGGCGGTGCTCACTGGAACTTTCAGAAGTTTAGAAATGCACCTGGAACCAATGCCTTCAGTGTGTTTTGCAATAATAAGGTTGCGTAGGTCTTTAGACAGCTCTTTGCTTTTACCCAACATGGAATGTTTCTTGTCTGACACCTTGGTGATGAGAAACCTTTTTAAAGGCATCAATCAGGACTAAACCAGCTGATATTACTTTGCATTGATAGGGGACAGGATTACTTCCTTAATACTGACAGACTCCAGCTGCTTTCTTGGCTTTCCAGATCTTTTTGTCCTCCATTTCTTCATGTATTCAATACTTATTCCCTGTGTCATTTCACTACATTATGCATAACTTAATCTATGGACATAAATGTTAGTATTTCTTGGTATGTGTGCATTACTTAGGTTGTTGCTGACATCTGGTGAAAATTTCATGTCAAAAGCTCTACTAGAAATATATTTTCTGAGAAAAATGTTGACATGTTCAATACTTTTTTCCCCGAGGTATACTACAGTCAGTATTACAACAAAATTTTAGCTCAGGAGCCCCATCATACTTGTATACTTGTTTTATTTTTTGTTTGTTTTTAATATTTCTGTTAAACCACAATACATAATCAATGTCATGATGTTCATAAATTTTTTATTTATTATAGCTTTTGTCAATTTTAATTTATTTAACTGGCATCTGTTTTTTTCTGTCTTTAATGGGAGCGTATGTGAACTTTCAAGCACAACTGTATATATGTTTAACTTTGTACAACTTCTGATGTTTTGTCTGCTGTACAGATAAAATTAATTTGATATATTCACACTTCAAGATGTCAAAGTTTCCCCTCAGAAAGTTTTTATGTTGAGAAACAAACAGATTTCTGCCTTTAATTCTGTAAGTCTGGACGAAATGACTTTCAGTTTAAAATCTTCACCACTGATCCTAAAGATGCTCGGCTGGCCGGCGAGGAGCAGACGGGTACACTCAGGAGGAAGCGTGATGCTTGCAGCAGCGTTTGAAACCTCCATCAGCCTGACTGGAGCTCAGCTGCTGATCCTGGACCAGCGGAGGACACAGAGACAACTTCAGCTTGATGAAAACAAACTGGAGGGGATCGTGATCCCAGTGATTGTTGCCTCCCCGACAGCAGAGCCAGAAGGAAAATGAAGGAGGGCTCATTATCAACCCGGCCTTTGATGTCAGCTCAGATCCAGCAGCTTAGACTCTTTGAAGCTTTTTGTTTTTAACTGGAAGAATCCGAGACTCATCAGCGCTTCGCTAATTCACCACACGCCTCCGATTCTGATGCTTATCAGCTTTCCCCTCGTTTCTCCAGAGATGTGTGGAGGTGGTTCAGCTCTCCTCTGCATTGCTGCTTTCACCTCTCTACTCAACATTTCTCATCAATAACTGCAGATTCTACCTGAATAACTGATCAGTTCTTTAACAGAAGCTTATCAAACTTATTTCTCACCATGAAACCCTTTAAATAAACTGAAGTAAAGAAAGAAAATCCTGAATAATGTTTGACATGGCTGATTTTACCTACAGGATTTAATAATAAGAAAACAAAAACAATAACAAGCTTGTTAACCTTAATCAATGATGCAGGAGTCAATAAATCAGATTATCAGTTTTTTAAATTTTTGCAGTTTAACAACCTTCATTTTGATAAAGTTGAGATCATGTTTAAAAAAAGTTCTGTTTTTTCTTTGATGTTATCAAATTGCAGGTTTCTCCCGTCATGCTGCCATGCTACATGTTAGGACTAGAGATGTCCGATATTATTGGCCTATAATGTTGTTATCGGCCAATATCGGCATTCAAATGTGATATCGTAAAATATCTGTATTGTTTATTTAACGATATTATAACTAATGAAATCTCACAAGGTTTCGCTCCATCAGCACAGTTCCAGCATGTAGAAAAGTCCCTGTTATTCTGGAAGAATTTCATATCCCAGCATTCCTTTCAGAGTCATGTGACTACAGTGCAGCTGCTGCTGCTACAGACTGACTTACATTGAAGCTGCTTATAGGGTGTCTGGTTTTTAGTTTTTGTAACGTTGTAACATTATAATTAGCCACATGTTGGCTAACACCTGCTAGTATCTGATATGTGACAGCCAGATGTCGAAAATGAACTCCTCTGGCTGAGTTAAGGATATTTTGGATCTTTGTTCTCGGAGCAGAATATAATTGTATTTCTCAAAATATGACAGATTCAACCTCACAGTTGTCTGCATAGATTGGTATCGGTAGAAAAGCCAATATTGAACATCCCTAGCTAGGACTGATGCTTCCTGGTGTCTGCAGACATCTTCTGGGCTGGAGAACCTCATACTGCTTCCTGAACAGAGGCTGTCCTGAGGATCAGGTTAAAATCCTCAGTACACAAAATAAACATTCTCCTTCCAAACAAACATTTTCTGCTCCACTTAGCTGCTAAAAAAAGAATCAACTGTGATTTTTTTTCTACCAGTTCATTCTTTAATTCTGCAGCTCTTCCAAGCAACATGTGAATCTGCTGCCAGCTTCTTCACAGTCAGTGCCGTCCACTCTTCATCAGACATTTAATGACTTCCCTTTCTAAAAGATGATCACCTCCCTCCTCCATTCTGGGATTTAGAACTGGATCTCTCCACCAAGCTAAAGGATGCCCTGGTTCCTTGGAGGAGGACGGAGGCTGAAGGAGGAGGATGCTCCGGTGAATCCTCACATTATCTCTGACTGTACGCTGAGTTTAATGCTTCAGAGCTGATCTGACAAAGGTCCTAAACTATAAAATACTGGACAGATGATGTCTCTCCTCGTGTCTTCCTCACCGTTTCTGCCTGAACTGGGAGAATTTAACGTGTGAGGAGAGGAACTGAGGAACGGATGCCTCATTAGGAAATGAGGGGCTTGAAGCCTCATCATCCTCCGGTGTGATGCAGCATGCTTCCTCCTCCTCCTCTTCCTCCAGTCAGCGTGCAGCCTGACGGAGCCGATTCAGGACCTCCTCTGGACTGAGAGACGAGTCCACTCTGATAAGTTTGTCTTTGGATCTGGAGCCCTGAGGGACAGAAGAGAGATGGGAACATCAGATTACAGCATCTTATAAAGGAAGCTGACTGCTGGGATCTGGCAGCAGCACAGCTGGGTTAAACAACAGGATGGAACATATGAAGGATTTTCTCTTTGCCAAAATGTTTTTGTTGTTTTATTTGTTTTTTGGTATTTCAAAACTTCTTTGAAAATTTGCTGGGTTAAATCCTCCAGAAAAGCCTGGACCATCATGTGGGCATTATCTGGTGAATGATTGATGGAGCTGAAGGGAAACAGAGCAAAGTTCCAGAGGTTTAAGAAAAGAGGTAGAGCTGGTTTTCAGTGAGGTCCTCACTGTTCCATATATTCCAAGCAGGCCACTTCGCTCTCAGACTGCAGGCCTTTTGGTAGTTCCAAGGGTCTCTAAGAGTAGAATGGGAGGCAGAGCGTTTGGCTATCAAGCCCCCCTATTATGGAATCAGTTACCACTTCAGGTTCGGGAGGCAGACACCCTCTCTACCTTTAAGATCAGGCTTAAAACCTTCCTTTTTGATAAGTCTTATAGTTAGGGATGGCTAGCCTTCCCTTAGTTAAGCTGCTATAGGTTTAGACTGCTGCGGGACATCCATGATGCACTGGGCTCTTCCTCTCCCACCATCTCTGTCTCTCCATGTAGAAACCTGTGACAGTATTGCATCATTAACTGTGTTCTCCTCTCTCAGCAGATCTGGCTGGATAACGTTGCAGTGTTTGTTGGTCTCCCTTTCTGTCTTCTCCCCCCCAGCCGGTCGAGGCAGATGGCCGCCCTACCTGAGCCGGGTTCTGCCGGAGGTTTTTCCTCCCTGTTAAAAGGGTGTTTTCCTTCCCACTGTCGCCACCCCTCCGTGCTTGCTCAGGATGGGGGATTGGACCGGGTCAAGTCAAGATTCGATCCAATCTGTTGGTTTCCTTAACTAGGCTATTATGAATCTGACCTGAATTTTTCTGTCTGTTTAAGCGCCCTGAGGTGACATTGTCATGAATGGACGCTATACAAATAAAGTTGAATTGAATTGAATTGAATTGAATTGAATTGAATTGAAAGTCCTCGTCCTCGGATGCACAATCTGGGACACACAACTCTCTCCTGCTGTCTTCAAACTCATCTCCAGCTCCTCTTCTGTGCTGGAGTTTCTTCTGAGATGTAATTTTATCCAGAAGTAGCTAAAAAGTGAAGGAAAACACTGCAAACAGGAGAATCTATGCAAAAACTTGCAAATACAGTAAATACTTTCTGTAAGTCTGGGAAGCTTCATAACTTCGGCTTTTATCAGCCGATTTGCATAATTAACCCTCCTTTAAACTGCGTGATCCAGTAAAAACACAAAATGCAAACAAGTTTACACTCATCTCACCAATCATCAACGGCAGGGAGGGAAATATCTGTGATGCAGAATGACTGACACTGTCTTCGTCCAATCAAATCCATGTAACTGTTACGAAATCTCGCGAGAATTCACAAAAATTTCGCAACATTTTCATATACTGATATCATATTGGCATTTAAAAATGCAGTTTCGATCTATTTTACTAATGAAATCTTGCAATATTTCATTGCTCTTTTATGAAATCTTGCGAGAATTCACAAAATATTGTGAGATTCTGTAACAGAACAATGAAATCTCGCTAGATTTTGTAAGTAAAACAGATCAATACTGCGTTTTTAAATATTGATGTGATATTGGCATATGAAAATATTGCAATATTTCAGTGTATCCAATTTTTTTTTCCACCCCTATTTTTCAAACTGTCCAAAACGGATACCTAAACTGCTATTTGCAATGACTGCTTATTTTTTTTCAGCTTTAATATCAGTATCGATACAGATCCAACATGAATTATAAAATATCGGCATATCAGATATCGTCCAAAATTCCAATATGGTGCATCCCTAGTTTTTACTTACATACCAGACCTGATGCTACACCATGTGAAACCAGATGTTAATCTGTCACTCGCTGCAGGTTTAAGAGGTTCAGGAATGTAAAATTAAGAGACTGCAGAACCTTGTCAAGTGATATGTGAGTCTTCTTCAGGTCCAGGACATCTGCCAGGTAGCGGATGAGTTCAGCGTTTGCTTCTCCGTCTGTAGGTGGCGCTGCGATGGAAACACCCACCGCCTCTGCAGAAACATCTGGAAAAGCAGCAGAAAGTTCACCTTGTGTTCCAGTTCATCTGAACATCAGAGACCAACACCGAGCGTCACGCTCACCTGTGATGCTGCTGTGCTTGGAGCCGGGCTTCGCGCGCACTGTGATGGCCACAGCTCCGTTTTTGTCTCGAGCCACTGGACCAGAACTTTGTGTCCCAGCTGTTCCAGTTACAGCTGCCGCCGCCGGTCCCTTCCCCTGTTCAACAGCGTGGAGAGTTACTGAGGTACGATGCACGTCACTGTGGCTGTACGTCCATCTGTCAATCATCATGACCCAGATTACACCCCGCAGACCCAGTCTGACCCAGATCCCCCCCTCTTGCAGACCCAGACAGTTTTGATACAGGAAGGAGACGGTCGCGGTAAATTCAAACACTGCACGGGATAGTTATGGATTCTTCTGCCATCAGCAAACGATCCAGATCAACTGAAAGACACGAAAAAGTGGAACTACGAAGAAAAAGACAATCAGCGTAGTTAACAATGTTATAGCTTCAGTTTGTGCACGCTCCCGTGACGGCTTGGCTCGTGGCTGCAGTTACCCGCAGCACCAGTCCCAGCAGTCGCGAGTCTCATTCTTTATCTTGAGTCAAGTCCCTTAAGTGCACCAATGAAACTTTTCTACATTTTGATGAAAACCATTTCTCATTCCTTCCAAATATGGATAAAAATTAAAAGGAAACTAAAACATCATACAACAGCAGTGTATGAATCTATGTTATTAGTCCACCTCAAACTGGTAACTTCATCTTTGTGGGCCTGCATTTTCTTGAAGGGAACTGAAGATGAGTTTTACCAGCGTCACCTTTAACTGTCCCCCACTGACTGAAAGAGTTGTAAAACAATATTTTCAGTTCATCACTGATTCCTTCCTCGCTGTTGGTGGTTACTGGTGATGATATAAAAATTACATCAAATCAAATCATTTAGGTTTTTTTTTTCCTCAAATATAATGCAGCAGTTCATGGAGTCACATGGTCGTCCTTTTTCTAACCCAGCTGCTGGCCAAGCCTCACTGTCACAGATCAGGGGCCTCATTTATAAAGCTTGCTTACGCACAAAACAGGGCCTGTAAGTGGCGTAAGGGATTTTCCACGCAAAGTTTCTGATTTATAAAAACAAACCTGACGGGAAAATGTGCGCACCGGTACGCAAACTCTGAACCTTGCGCACGAACATTTTGGAGACGGGGAAACGGGGCCCGCGGGAGATGAGCCCGCGCAACCACCCGCGCCACCCCCGCCCCACACCCAGCCCAGAGACAGACACCAAGCGAGACGAGGACCGGGGGAGGCGATAGTAAACGAGCGGGACACCGGCGACCACCGGACGCCACCAAGTCAGGGAAGAGGAAAAGATGGAGAGAGTTTTAGAAACCACGGATGTTCCCGCCATATACTGACTACCAGATCCCCTAGCAACCTTCCCCAACTGATTCTTAACATTTCGCCCAGCATAACCAAACAAAACATTAGAATTTAGTTGTCAAAAAAACCCAGCAGAGAAACTGAAAAGGGTTTCTAGCCGCACAAGGAGCCACGCAACCAGGGGGCAAGAAAACAGAGGAAAAGCATATGAACAGAAGACCAAACAACTCGACTTTAATGCAGATAGGCAGAGCGGGGCGGGAAAAATGTTTAGCCGACAGATTTCGTTCCAACAAACCATACAGTGATGGCAAGGACAGAGGCGGACTACTCGAAACCCCCCAGAACACCGCACAATAAGCTTTCCGCACAGAAAACCCGGCGGAGCAGAAAACTTCCTATCTTTCGCTAATAGCACACACCGCCGCACGGCGCATACAAAACGACCTGTGTGACAGCCACCCTCCAGCACGACAAGAAGAAAAACGATTGGGAGCTTACAGTTCCGGGCAACAACGCACCCGGAGACAAGACGGGGTCGACAGAGCGTAGACTGTAGCTCAGCATAGCAGCGCACTGCCCCCATCCACCACAGCAGAACGACACAGCAGCGACACCACACAATCGAGTCCCAACAGCAACACCCCCCGAGACCCCGACCCACAGGAGTGCCCATGGAGGAGGTGAGGACGACACCGAGAACGAACCCCGGCCAATTTGGCCGACAGAGCGAAGGGCCGCTTTCAACCAGTTCAGCAAATCATAGGCCACCGAAACCATTCAATCCGTCCGGCCCCCAGTAGGAACTAGAAATAAACACAGCCGCAGCGCGGATACCCACACAACCCCCCCACAGAGGCGCCAGACCCTACAACACAGGCTCCCCCCGCCCAAACAGACCACAAACACAATCAAGCACCACCCAAGCAACCCCCCCCCGCCCCCCACCACAAGAGAGAGAGAGAGAGAGAGAGAGAGAGAGAGAGAGAGAGAGAGAGGGAGGCCAACACCCAGCAAACCCCGACCCACCCCCCCAACCAAACCCCCGCAACCCGCCCGCCAGCCACCCCCCACACGCCCCACTCCACTAGCAATGTCCACCCACCAAGCACCCCACCACCCTCCCTCTCCACCCACCCCCCACACCAAACACCGGCCCCCCGAAGGGCGGAGGGGGCGGAACAACCCCACAACCCAGAATGCCGACCCTAAAACAACCATGGGTTTTTGGCGCAAGTACACTTTTAGTAAAGATCCTGCGCACAGTTTTATAAATGAGGCCCCTGGAGCTTGTTCAACTCTGAGTTTGTAAACCTGAGTTGAGGGGGTAAAAATAGTTTTCTGCCCCAGAAAGAGTCCCCAAATTACCATGGTAACTGTAAAAAAACAAACAATTGTCTCGTTTCTACCCATCTCCTCCACCTGGAGCAGCTGTCCGACATGATGTCATAGCAATATGATTCCAGAGTAGGGCTGCCACAATGAGTTGATTAATCGACAAATCGTCAACTATCAAAATAATCATCGACTTATTTCATAATCGACTAATTGTTTATCGTTTATAAGCTTCGTTTTTCTTCTCAAAATTGCCAGTCTTGTCTGTCTTCCTGTCTGGTCAGTTCTTGAATTGAGTTTTCTTAGGCCCAATCCCAATCCGCCCCCTACACACTACCCCTTAACTATCGAGTGTCACTCCCAATGAAGTCACACTTGCAGCTGTAGAGGGCGCCTTGATTGCAGGTGGAGGGTGTTAATGACAACGAGACGCCCTCTTCCCCCAACTGGAAAAGGAAAGCAGTCATCACCGTGGCAACACAAACACCCCCGTGTCAAATAAAACTGTGTGGAAATACTAACTCACACTCATGTGTGAAGAATTATGTTTTATTTTAAATAAATAATAATGATCATGATCCTACAATTAAATAAATGATAAAATTATTATTATTACTACGAATGATCATTTATCATTGTCATCATCATTATTATTATTATTATTATTATTATTATGCCAATAGGAGGATTATAATCCTCTTTTCCTGCTCAAACATTCCCTTCCATGAGCGCCAGTGGTTTGAAGGATACCTGTGCACCTGTCATCGTTTTTTCTTTTTACCCAATAAAATAAAATAGCTCCATTCATGTTTTTCTGTCAATATTGACAAACATGCATGGCACGTGCGGAACTCATGTGTGGAACATGACTGCTTCCTCCTCCATTTAGCCGTTGCACCCGCTGCAAAATTCTGGCGAGTCTGCACTGATGCAGACTCGCTGATTGAGGGCTAAACAGTCCACTCGCCCTCCCCCCTCCACGGTTTGGGACGGCCCTTAATATGGCGGAGCCTCCGCGGGAACGCGCAAACGGAGGGGTAGTGTGTAGGGGTAGTGCTTAGGGGCCGGTTTGGGATTGGGCCTTAAAGTTATACCGTGTAACTTTTGGCCACTAGGAGCGCTAAACCTGCAACGGCGCCACTGTCTAACAGGCCTCACGGCAATGACGCAAATTCAAATCTCCTCTCCCGTGTTTGAATATTAAAATAAATGAGTACAACAACATTCAAGAATTTTCTAAAGGATTTTTCACCATTGGAGGATCTGCCCTGGTGGAGGTATGCGCCTCTGTTTCTAATTATATATGTTTACATAGCTGAAACATCACACACACAAACGCACAATGCAAAGAAAAATGTGTAATCAAAACCGGTCGGGAAAACAAGTTGTAGTTTTGTGCACTGAATGAAGTCATAACTTTGGCAAAACTCACGTTTGTTATGAGAACGTCTGGATTAGCTCAGATTACGGGACATTACAGTGGCTCTACTTCCTTCTGAACAGCGTAGGAAAACCACACAACTAAACCAAGCAAACTGCGATCTTTCTGTTACTTCTTTGATATTTATATGAATTATAGAGACGCTTTTATTGCTGCAAAACAGCCACAATTGCGCAAAATGTTTAGGGAGTCACGTTAGCTTTGGTCTATAGTAATTCTAGCCGCGTTTCGCTAACAGGAAACTATCGGCAGCTTTTACGGCTCTGATTGACGTTGTTTTGAATAAACGCTGACTGAAAAAAAAGAAAATCATCACATTTTCGTATGTTTACACAACAGCCAAACTTACATACCAGTCTAATGATTCGGTGGCAAACGGAGATTGGGTTTTGTTTCCACACTGCTGTTTCAGAAATCTCCAACGACTGAATTCTTTTCCAACGTCCACTCGTGTTTTCAATCTGCCGTGATCCCTTTGCCTTTTTTTTCTGGCCTGCTCAGACATCACTTTCACCTTTTTACTTTGTTCTGCCGTGACAAAGCTTCCAGTAATGAGAGAAAGTAGCACAAGTACAGCTTTCTGTGTTTACGGAAGAGGAGGCTTAAAGCAACTTGCTTTACGGCACTTTCATCGACGGCCCGCCTCTCCAAAGTTACGATGTCTGGTTTCTGCAGCGGGCAGCCCGCTCAGAGTGCTGACACGCATCAGTCACTGTATATTGGCCCGAAAAATCATCTAATACTGCTCATTTTAGGTTTAATGTCAGAGTCAAAAGTTACACGGTATAACTTTAAATTGTATATGAACTGTACATAAATAAACACACACTACCAGTGAAAACTTTGGACACATCTTTCGATTAGATTCTATGGCAAAGTGTCCAAACTTTAGACCGGTACTGTAAATAAGTTACAATTTGCGTGTGATCCGATTAGTCGACTAATTGCCAAAATAATCGGTAGATTATCAAAATAATTGTTTGTGGCAGCCCAATTCCAGAGATGCAGAAGCTGAATTAATACACAATGATGCGCAGGGAGATTATTTTAGAGCTCGAAAGGATTGTTTAACGTTTACTGATCAATCTCTCAAACGGTACCGTTTAGTAGTCACGATTCTCCAGTTATACACATCCACCATCACACACTGTGGACGTGACAGCAAGATTTCAGCTTTCAGCTGTGATTTTGTTTTCGAGTAGGTTGGTTATTATTATTATTATTATTGTTGTTGTTGAAAAATGGGACCTTTCCTTATATAGCAAGTTAGCAACAGCAACACAGGACATTTTGGTGAGACGTGTGTAAGGACGTGGGAAAAATCATCCAAGCTTCATGTCATAATAATTCCATAACAAATCCAGTCTTCCCTCTGTTTTTGGCCAGAATCCCCCTTCATAACCCTCGTGCATTACTATAAGAACCTCTTGCTCCATGTGTGTGTTTATTTAACTGTAAACACCCACCGCCTTCTCCTTTTTCGGCATTTGTCTGTTTCTGGAGTACAGTCTTCCTTGCTGCGTGGTACCGGGCAGAGGAGGAACTGTGGACCCAACCAGGGCTAACGGGCGGCTTGGCACCAGGGAAAAGACCGACAACGTGACACGACTCCACGCTGCGGCTCCAGACCTCTGAAAACACCCTAAAACACCGATAACTGCCACACCTGGCCGGAAAAACATCTGTCACACGTCTATTAGCATGCTAGCAGATAGAGTTCACATACAAACATTAAAACTTCCGCTTTTCAAAATATAATTTCCTGTCTGCTTCATAATAAAAGCTTGTAAGCATAGTGATTTTTTTCCACACACGTGTGTGTGTACAAGCCCAGAAGAGGGCCCAATCCCAAACCGCCCCCTACACACTACCCCTTAACTATCGAGTGTCACTCCCGATTAAGTCACACTTGCAGCTGTAGAGGACGCCTCGATTGCAGGTGGAGGGTGTTAATGACAACGAGACGCCCTCTTTCCCCGACTGCAAAAGGAAAGCAGTCATTGCCGTGGCAACACAAACACCCCCCGTGTCAAATAAAACTGTGTGGAAACACTAACTCCCACTCATGTGTGAAGAATAATGTTTTATTTTAAATAAATAATAATAATCATGATCCTAAACAATTAAATAAATGATTAAATTACGAATGATCATTTAGCATTGTCATCATCATCATCATTATTATTATTATTATTATTATTATTATGCGGATTATAATCCTCTTTTCCTGCTCAAACATTCCCTTCCATGAGCGCCAGTGGTTTGAAGGATACCTGTGCACCTGTCATCGTTTTTTTTTTTTTTTTTTTTTTTACCCCATAAATAACCCATCATGTTTCTTCAGTACTACAAACATGCATGACACCGAACTCATTGTGGACATGACTGTTTCCTCCTCCATTTAGCCGTTGCACCCGCTGCAAAATTCTGGCGAGTCTGCACTATGCAGACTCGCTGATTGAGGGCTGAACAGTCCACTCGCCCTCCACCCTACACGGTTTGGGACGGCCCTTACAGTTTTTCTCAATTGCTAAAACACAATTTTTGAAATGTCCCCTCAGTTTTTCACAACTTTAAACACTAAACCCCAAACTCAAACTACTTCCCAAAACCTCTTTTTCTTGCTGCAAAAGGAAGTTTTTGACTCAAAACAGCATCACCTGGCCTCAAAAAGAGACACTATTGTCAAATCATGCCCCAAGTGCAGCAAAATGTAAAACACTACAGAGCAATCAGGAAACACTAGAAGGAAAAAAAGGAAAACAGAGTTCTCAGAACATCATGCTGTCAAAATGTATGTTTTTCTTTATTTACATCAGGCCAAATGCATCATGTCACAAAACAGAGAACTCATATCATAAAGTGCTAGAGCGTAGACCTCTGCCAAGCAGAACTCGCAATGATAAAGAATCCTTAAAAAAATTCATGGATCCAGAAGGTGATCTGAATCACCACCAAAATGTGATGGGTTCGTTTTTGGGCTGAGGCTCATGACTGGTGAAAATTTCAGGTCAATCCGTCCAGAACTTTTTCCGTAAAGTTGCTGACAGACAGATAAACAAACCAACGCATCAAAAACATTACCTCCTTGGTGGAGGTAATACTGTAACATAGCAGAGCACAGTTGCACGGATTTCACCTGAAATGAAGGCTCTGCGTCAGACCTGATTTTGTCCCCTTATGTCCTCACCCTTGACCACCTCTTATGCGTACTCTTCCTCTCTGATTTCCTCTATCCATTGCAAAATCTTGACCTCCCACAGCTTCCTCAACTGGTTTATATTGGTTCCCTCATCAGCCAAAAGTGAAATCAATTTTGAGTCACTGTGTTTACCTGCTGACAACTGTGTCTTAGTTGTGATCAAAGTGTGCAACATGTGTTTACCATTATGCACAGCAAGGGCATCACAATGCAAATGTGTTAGCAAGCAGTGTCTAATGATGTGAAAGGTGCTTTCGGTTTTGATCACAAGAGGACCGATTTGATACCTTGGTTTAGGCTTCTGAAAAATTGGCTTTGAGAATGGGATTTAGTGTTTTAGCAACTGAGAAAAACTGTAATATGGCGGAGCCTCCGCGGGAACGCGCAAACGGAGGGGTAGTGTGTAGGGGTAGTGCTTAGGGGCCGGTTTGGGATTGGGCCGAGAAGTGTGAAATGCGTCTGGCAAAGAAAGGTGGTGACTGCAGTAGGTAGAGAATGTACGGAAGAGGATTAGGGCCACTAGAAAAAAAAAAAAAAAATTCTGAGAAAAAAGTCAGAATTCTGACTTTAATCTCAGAATTCTGAAAAAAAGTCAGAATTCTGAGAAAAAGTCAGAATTCTGACTTTAATCTCAGAATTCTGAGAAAAAAGTCAGAATTCTGACTTTAATCTCAGAATTTGACTTTTTTCTCAGAATTCTGACTTTAATCTCAGAATTCTGAGAAAAAAAAGTCAGAATTCTGACTTTAATCTCAGAATTCTGACTTTTTTTCCAGAACAGTTAAAAAAAAAAAAAATCTGGATTTTTTTTTTCAATTTCCGAAAAAGTCAGAATTCTGAGATTAAAGTCAGAATTCTGACTTTTTTCTCAGAATTCTGAGATTAAAATCAGAATTCTGAGAAAAAAGTCAGAATTCTGAGATTAAAGTCAGAAGTCAGAATTCTGAGAAAAAAGTCAGAATTCTGAGATTAAAGTCAGAATTCTGACTTTTTTCTCAGAATTCTGAGATTAAAGTCAGAATTCTGACTTTTTTCTCAGAATTTTTTATTTTTTTTTCTAGTGGCCCTAATCCTCTTCCGTAAGAATGTGCCAACAAGAGTGCAGTCTAACATAAAAAATAAAACTGTTCTTCTGGTAAGGAAGTCTGTTGAAGCACGAAAGGGGACATATCCCCAAAACAAATCATGAAACACTATTAAACCCATGCCAACATGCTAATGATTAAACACATACAAACAAGTTTAGCATCTATATTTACTTTGGTATACAGCATGCCGCATGTGATGACATGACATAATTGAGCATCAAGACCTGCAGTGGGAACATGGCCCTAGAGAAGTAAGCTCATTGCAACATGTCATTCCCCCCCCAAAAATTTTTTTTTTCAGATCTAGCTTTGAGACCTACTTTGGTTTTCAAGTATGACAGAAAGCATGCCATGGATAACTGTGCGTTCAGACCAAGAGCGACTAAAGCTGTAAAATCGCCGGAAGTCATTCACTTTCAATGAACAGGAGCGACAAGAGCGAATAAAGCGACAGAAGCGACGAGCTACAAAAGTTGAGCGATTAGAGCGACTAAACAAAGTTAAAAATAGTTTAACTTTATGCAAATTGGCTATGACACGTTTCGGCTGTAAAACCCTGACAACCAATTGGAATGTTTGGCCTAGTGTTGCAAGTCCCACCGCGTCTCCTAGTGTTGCAAAAAGCAACAGAGGCCCAACTTTTTGTAGCTTTGGTATAGTGTCTGAGCCCCAAACATGAATTCATGCTCATTCAAGGCACAAAGGCACGGTTACCACGCTCATGTGTTGAAAATGCCCGTTTAAGCGTTTCGCGCCGAGATATTGCGTTTGGGGAATGTTCGCTCCTGTTTCCCAGGAACGACCCGGAGCTGCTTCCAACCCTTTTGCCCTTCTTATTTTGGACACTAGCTACCCACTACATATGGAATTTTCAAGATCGGATGTTCAGAAAGAAAGTTATGAGCTCTGCTTTTTCACCGGCTCTCGCACAGAAACGTGTCCGCTTTAAGGGTGCTCATAATCGGCGGAGTGTTTCAAGTCACACTGCGTCTCCAAGTGTTACAATAAGCATCAGAAGTCCAACTTTTTGCAGGTTTCTAATAGCGTCTGAGCCCCAAACGCGACACTTGCCTGCTAATCGAGCACCTAGCATGCTATGTGAATGGGACGATATCATTTATAAATATGGAAAGTACTATGTTATAATAATAATAATTGACAGGGATAAAAATACGTATTTCCCTTTTGTCCCTCGTCTTGACATTTAGTTTGAGAGTGAGAGATGAATGAGTGAAGATCGGCAGATGCAGATCAGTGAAGATGATGGACTTAACTAAGCTACAACATTATTGTGTTTGGGGTGTAATTTAATCAGTTATGTCCAGACCGTTGTTTTTCAGTAGGAGATGGATTTCTGGTTAATCACAGGCTACAACTTGTCAAAGCACAAGGCAGCAATCACGAAAAGCATCACTGCAAAAGCTCTGCTAATGGTAAAAAGCATACGGTCCTTTTAAAAGGATATGCAAAATTGAACGTGATGTCATAAGCGACTTGAGCGACAAAAGCGAACAGATTTTTTGTAGCAGCTATTTTTATGAGCGACAAAAGCTATTTTACAGCTTTAGTCGCTCTTGGTCTGAACGCACAGTAAAAGCACAACTGTTAAAGACACACAACGGAACTTTTAGCAGTTTTCTCAGTGACGCGCCCCCATCAGCGACTAAACTAGCAACCATCTTGTATCATACCTGCACGGTGATTCACTCCAGCCAGTAAAAGACAGTCTTATCTTGACTCTTGTTCTGTCCCTTCCTCCTGTAAATGTTTCCTTACCAAATCCAACATGTGTGTTCAAAACACTTGCGGGGTTGATCCCTGGTTTACATCCGGTTGCTAGTGAGTGACGCGGTGCTGCAGCCAATAGTCGGCTGCAACGTCACAGTCGCGTCCAGGATGGGAATCTTACATAGTGCTGTTTCTGAGCCCCGGGAAGCCTCTGGGCAGTGACGGCTCGAAAATGCGCAAAATGAATGTTGGTGTGCCATCAAAACGAGTCAGAAACGCAGATTAAGGTCTAAAAGTTAAGTTGTGTGTCTTTAAGGCATGAAAGTTTCAGTAAACTTTAAAATCAAACCAGATTTTTTGCATCAATACCAATTCACATTTGGGGAGAAAAAACCTCATAGCCACTACTGAAAGCTTAATGCTGCAATGGTCATTGCTTGTGCAAAACTCGAAATGTACTGCTGCAGTACCAGTAGTTGCCCGACATGCAGTGGGCATGGCCTTGTTCCCATGAACCATAGATTTTTATTAAAGTGCCTTTACCATCAGCCAATATTGTGCATCCAACCCTTTACACACTTCCTGTACATCCCACTAATGCCTTCTGTAAGCACTTTCTTGTAAATGAAATTTTAAACTTGTCTGTCCACTTCTGTTGGGTGGAACGGCTTTCAGGGACCAGAAGCTTTAGTCCTCCCATTCTAGATCTTGGAAGTCTCCAGCCCATTTCTCGCATCTCCAGAGCTGCCATAACTGTTTAACCTCTAAGGGCGCATTCAGAAAGCATAGTCCGCAAGTCTCGGTCCGGTCTTCCAGACCGAGATCGCATTCATGTTGCACTATTGCCAAACGGGCCATGAATGAGTGTGAGGTGGTGCTGCTCAGATTCACTGTAGGTCAGGACAAGATGCACGTACAAGGAGGTTCACAACTTCCGTTCCCTCAAAGCGACATTTTTAGACGAGGAGCTGGGATGGGATTTCAGATCAAATAGCTTTAACTGCCTCGTAACTCCGTCTGACCACAAGCCATCTTTATAAGGACTGCAGTCCCACGTGTGTTTGTTTACCCATCCAATGTTTGAACCAGTGAAGTTTGTACTCCATTTCTTGACACTACTGATCAGTCACAGCTAGCTCCCTGGAGGGATTCAGGCAGTTGCAGTTTAAGCCAGCTAATGCTTGCCTTGTGTAGAGTCACAGGTAGCCCAGAATCTTGAAATCAGGCCATGTTAGGAGAAGCTGCCTGATGTAAAAGTCAAGCAGAAGTTGCCATTGCCACAAAGTCAGACAAGGAATAAGATTCAAAAGCCATTTATTTGAAGTCAGTAGGAAGCAGCAGCTCTGTAATACAAGTGACAAGTCAGTCAACTGGCAGCAGCTACAGAGCACACAGACCAAGTGAAGGAGCCTCACCAGAACCATCTTCAGAAGCCCTTCTGGACCTGGCCTTTGCTGTGCCCAGATGTCTTGCCATGGTGTGGGAATATTGGCCCCTGGGGTTCAACTGGTTCTGTCTGGGTGTAGAACTGCTGGAAGAACCTGTAATTATGCTTCTTGTAGTTGGAGCGAGATTTGCGAGCAGAGACCTGATCCCCAGGAGACACGGAAGTGAAGTCAGGCTCCTGGTCGCCACCATCTGATGAAGAGCCCAATCCTCCCTGTGCAGACTGCTGATGGCTGCCTGGAGATCCAGACTGGCTGCCCTGCTGAGACCCAGAACTGAAGATACCAGAACCTGCAGCAGGTCGGAAGCTGCTGAAGCTGGAAGAGCCTGATGATGCAGGCTGGCTCTGACCACCGAACTGCTCAGACCCAAAACTGGAGAAGCTGCCAGCACCTGAAGCAGGGTAGGACCCACTACTGTAATAAGATCCTGGAAAGCCACTAGTGCTAAAACCAGGTTTTTCAGCAGGTTTCTCATGGGGACCTTGAGAGCCTCCAGATGAAGCAAGGTACCATGTGGAATCTATGGATCCTGGACCTGAAGCAGTATAGGAGCCAGTGTAGTAAGATGCAGAACCAGGATGGTCTGGTTTCTCAGAGGGACCTTGAGGGCCTCCTGGAAGTGGAGAAGCTCAGGAATCAGCATCCAGTCACAACTCAGCTTCTCATTCCAGTTATTTGTCATCTTACCTGGATATACAGGCTCACAGGTGATGCTTCCAACCAGCAACAGAGAAATCCACAACACCCTGCAGACACATCATGAAGGTCACAAGACATTCCAGACCAGTGGGGCCATTATTCAACCCCACCACCTCCACCCAACATGCACCATCCTGAGGAGCTTCCCTGCACAGTGTAATCCTGTAACTGATGCAGGTTGTTTCTCCTCTCTGAAACATTGGAGGCAGCCCAGGATCAGAACCACCTTTCAGAAACTCTGTAGGAGACTGGAAGTTCCTCACCTCATTCTGCTGCAGTTAAAGCTGACCTGGGACCTGCTGCTGACAGACAACACAAAGTTCAGAGCACTCTGACTTCAAGCTGCAGCAGCTGCTTTTATATGATCCTCAGTGCAGAGGGAACTGATTGAAGCTGATTGTTCAGTGAGAACAGCTGCTGATCAACCATGCAGCTCATACATGATGCTTGGTCTCCAGGTGATCTGATTCACTGATGAGTGAACAGTCTCATGTTTCTGTAAAATCCTGGTATTAAGTTCAAGAGTTTTTATTTCTGCCATATGCTCCAGACACTCAGAATATAGACAGTCTCTCTCCTCTGAGGTTAAATAATGTTCTAGAAAAAAAATATGAAAAAGAATACAATGCACATTCAAATGTAGACTAAAAAAAGTTAATAAAGTGTTCTGCATAAACAATATAGAATAAAAGTATATGTGTATAACTAAACTATTTATGTTGTTGGAAATTTATTTTCTGTTAAATCTGCATGTGTGACACTTAAAGACCAGAGGAGCTGTTGAGGCAATTTCACCGGTAACCCCTTTTCTGGCATACACTAAGGTTTCTGTGACCTGCTCTTATGATCAACAATATCATTAATATATCACCAGACATTCATAATTTGGGTAAATGGTGCCAGCACTCACTGGCTGGTCTGATAGCAAACTCACTGCTGAAGACAAAGACCTCCACGGACCCACATTTGGCCTGCCAAGAGGCCAGCCTCCAGGAATGACCTTACAATAATGCCTGGATCAGACTACACAGTTTCTTTCATCGTTCACAATGGTCGCTATGGCAGATTAACAGACATTGTGTCATAAAATTGGACGGTGCCTTGGTACCCGCGAGTGGTCACACTTCAAGAGTGGCACCAGACTCGACAACCATCTGATCATTGCGTGGTGTTGCAAGAGACGGCACAAGACTGGGAGGCGGGACAAGCAGCTGTCAATCAGTCATGGCAACAGACGCACTTGATGGTGGCTGTCCTCTGCTGCAAAAAGCCAAAAAAACATATCAAGAAGAGAAGACAGTGGACTCATCTCTGAGCGTTGTCACGGAAACTGATGCCGCAGCTCCACAAATCTTTCCGTCATTCCACTGCTCCAATCGGAGAGCAGCTGTGTCTCTCCCCTTTTCACCACTGTTGTTTGTGTATCGGAGCTACTGAGTAGTCTCTCTGGTTATTGGTGGAAGCGAGGGGCACACTGTCGTTCTATTGGTCAATATGTAGGAACATGTTGCAGGACATGTCACACTAGACCAGTGGTTCTCAAACTTTTTTTGCAGGGCCCCCCTTTCATTGGATATTATAATGTCAAGCCCCCCCATCCCACCACCGCTACCACATGCACCCAAACATTTACCATGAGATACATGAAAAAATGCACTGCGTTAAAGAATATGCCCATTTTTGTTAAAAGTACAAAAACTATAGGCCTGGCTGGGCCCCCCCTGGGGGGCGGGCCCCCCAGTTTGAGAACCACTGCACTAAACAGACAAAACAAAAAAATTCTGACACACCAGTCTTTCTGCGTTGTGGTCGTGAAGTGTTGCAGACGCCAAATTACCAATCACTGATTATGTCACACTATATGGAGCGAAAACGCGACGTTCTGCAATCCGACAATGCAGAATCGGGCACGACAGTGAGCGACTGTCTGCAACTGTTGGGCCAAAATCGGGCTTAATTCATGTGGTCTGATCCAGGCTTATAAATGTGCCTGCTCTGACGTGAACTAGGGCTGAACCATATGGACAAAATTTCATATCTCGATATTCATGCCAGACATCTCAAAAACGATACGATACGATATGACTACGGGTTTGTTGAAAACCAAGCACTTTTTTGAAAAGTGCAGTTTTGTATGTGACTTCCAGAGCTTTACATGCAGGACAAGCACAGGGGAAATATATATCTTTTATATAGTTGCTTTTTCGATATTAATATCTTGAATGTTCATATCTCGATATAGATATGACAACGATATATCTTTCAGCCCTAACGTGAACCTCAGAGTCCTTCTGGAACTTTACGCTGACACCCCGTCCGTGGATCTTCTGGACGAGACACTCCAGCTATGTACTTTCTACTACAACTGCACCAACTTTTTTTTCTCTGTGATCTCCTCTTGAATTAATTCATTTTAATGTGCTGCATAGATAAGTACATTTTGATAATAAAACAGCTTAAAAATCTCCACTCGCCTGGCTAATTAATTGTCCTCTTTTCTGCTACGACAATTTGGCGTTGTCAGCATTTCTTTTAGGGTTCCTGATGGCCATGGGGGTAGACCAAGTGAAGGTGGTTCAGGTAAGCCTGACTTTTCTCTGACTGTGTTTGAAAGAGCGCCTTCGGTGATTTCCCTGCTGGCACGTCGGAACCCAATGAACTCAATGAGGCAGCCCGGTGAGTTTGAGATCACACCACAATATTAACACTCATCTAGAAGGCTGGCAGAAAGGGTTGCAAAGTCTTGTGCACCCTGGCTTGAAGAGGGAGCCGTGAGGGCCACCTAGAGAATTCTGTAGTGATGCTGTAAGCTCCAGAAGGGAACTTGGAAATCACTCATAGATTAGGTGGTGATTACAGGAGCTCTGCTCAATGAAAGCGTATATCCACCCAGAGGGCGGCGCTCAGAGCCGGATTAAGGAAGCAGGGGCCCCTGGGCACAAAGTCTTGAAGGGCCCTCTAATCACAACCAAAAGGGGAATCCCTGTGTCATTAGTGAATGCCAGAGAGACATGAGTGAATATCAGAAATTAGATGTTTTGTAATGGAAATAAAACCTTAAACTTACAGACCAGTAATGTGAAATAAAGAGCAAACATGGTAATTGAAAATATACACAAAATAAATAAATGTGCTTAATATGCAATTTAGTCCTTTTATTTAGGCTGTAAAATAAAGTAGGAATGTTCACAATTCTGTCAACAAGGATGATCAGAATCTGATCGGCCTGGTAGTTAGAAAGTGGTTCTTTAAGATTTTCTATAGCCTATAGTGTCAAAGTGTAAGGGAAACTGAAATTTAGTTGAAGTGGAGGGATGGCTCACGGCAGCTGCCGGAAAATTTTGTCATCGTCAAATCCAAAACTTGACAGGTAGGCCTACAGCTTCTTTCAGAATGTTTTTAAAAACAGATGCATGCAGACTGTTACTGGTCGCAATAGATGCACGTACACCTGGACTATGGAGAAACTCAGAACATCTGGTGAATCCAGACACGACTCAGAGATGCCCAACGACATTGTAAATAAAGCCAAGCATCAATTTCATCCGCCACTGTACAAAGACACATGGAAAGGAAAACTGGGTCCACCACCACGTTCTGGACGCCCACCAAGGGCATTTTGTCTCTGGATGTCAAGTGTCTGATTTTATGTGGCCCAGCGTCCCACTTTGGGCATCAAACGTGTTTTTAACACCGACATCACATTTGATCTGGACAGGCTGGCACAGATATGTGGACTCCCTGGAAATCGAGCCCATTAAAAACTGAAAATGTTCTAGGTAGCTCTGGCTATTCACATCAGTGAAAGGAACCAAAGAATTTTACATTACTTTCCTTATTAACCAGATCATCGCACATGCCTTTTACAGAAGACTTCAGCCATCGTTTTTTCTTATTCTTTTTTACGACTGCAGCAACCAAGTAAACAGTAGGCTATGTGGTGGCAGCTTACTGCACAACCTACCAGTAAAACACAATTTTGCTTTTCTTTCTTTCTTTTTTATTTATTTATTTTTTTTTTTAAGGGGTTTTGACACAGTAGCCAGAGCATTATACGACTCAGCTTTAAATGATTGCCAGATTCCAGTGGGACCAGCCAAGATGTGCTAGTCGTTAGCCTCTCCAAATCTAACGCACGTCCAGTACAACATACGATCCAATTAGCTGCGGTGATCAACACCAAAATAACTGGCCAAGTTCTTCTGCGAGTAGCCGCCTTTTCATTTGACAACACCGGCCACTAGCAGCAGTAACCACTAGGTTACTGCTGCATGCCTGTTAGTAATCAGATCAGTGGTCGGCTTCTGATTGAACAGCCTCTTGCTACAAGTATGCTGCGCTGGGCTCTGTTTCTATTCATATTAACCCTTATGTGCTGTGCCTGTACTTGCACAAGTTGCTATGTTGAATGTATGCCACCTGGTTTGTACAATAAAAGAGAGAGGGGAAAAAAGTATTCTTCGTCCCCAAAGATAGACGTCATCATCAATCCACCACATCATTGGCTGTTTGGCTTGCCAGAATGCAGTGTCCTGATTGACTGTTAGTGGCACGACTTTGACTTGTCTTCAATCCGTAAAAAGGTTTTGTGGTTGAAGGTTTTTGTTTTGTGAGCTCGTAGGTGCAGTCTCGCACACAAGCCCTAGATGTCGCACTCGTCCAGATATTTTTGTGTGGCGAAACCTTTACAGGTACAAATTCAATTTTCACACACAAAGAAAAATAAAACACAGCTACGAAACTGATCTACATTTTTGCAAATAATAGGTGGGCACACTACCTTTGATCACTCTGGTAGGGGGTTTATGGGGGATAAAAAGGCATTTGGCTTGGGCGTAGATCTGAGCCCAATGTTGACCCGTTCCATCATCTCCTTGGTGAATTTCAAGTGGGGGGAGGAGGGGGAAAGTTGGGGAGATGATGGTCTGTCAGGGGTTTGGTGGGGCGAAGAAGGTCCACCATCTTGGTTGGGTGTGCTGTTAAGGGGGAATAAAGGGACAAATTAAGGGACAAGAAACATTCCATAATGGGTAAAAGCAAAGAGCTGTCTAAAGACCTACGCAACCTTATTATTGCAAACACACTGAAGGCATTGGTTCCAGGTGCATTTCTAAACTTATGAAAGTTCCAGTGAGCACCACTGGGGCCATCATCCAGAAGTGGAAAGAACAAGGCATTGTCATAAACCGGCCACGGCCAGGTGTTTCTCACAAGATTTCAGACAGAGGAGTCAAAACAAATATCAGAAAGGTTCTCCAACAGCCCAGAACCACTCGTGGAGAGCCTCAGAAAGACCTGGAATCAGCAGGTACAGTTGTTTCAGAGAAAACAAGAAGTAATGCACTCGACCGCCACGGCCTTCATGCACGCACACCATGCAAGACTCCCTTTCTGAAGAAAAAGCAGGTTGATGCTGGTTTGAAGTTTGCGACTCAACATCTGGACAAACCCATGACATTCTGGAAAACATAGTCTGCTCAGATGAGACCAGAACGGAACTCTTCGGATGTCATACGACACATGTTTGGAGGAGAAATGACACCGCACTTGACCCCAAAACACCATAGCAACAGTGAAGTTTGGAGGTGGGAACATCATGGTGGGGGCTGTTTTTGCAACATGTGGTACTGGCAGACTTGATATCATTGAAGGAGGAATGAATGGAGAAAAGTAGAGAGACATTCTGGACCAGAATCTGCTGCCATCTGCGGAAGATGAAAAGAGGCTAAATCTTTCAGCAAGACAACCATCCCAAACACACAGCCAAGAAACACTCACCTGGTTTAGGAAAAAGAAAATGAATCTGCTAGAACGGCCCAGTCAACCACCCAACCCGATAGAGCTGAAGATCCAAGTTCACTGAGGACCCCCAGGACTTTGGAGATTTGAAGTTTGTGTAAAGAATGGACCAAAATCACATCTGAGCAATGTATTCCACTAGTTTCTCCATACAGGAGGTGTCTAGAGGCTGGAATCACCAACAAAAGTTTTTGTAGTCAGTATTAAATAAATTTCAGCAAGCGTATTCAATACTTATTCCCTGTGTCATTTCACTATTTTGCACATAGCTTCATTTATAGACATAACTAATAGGATTTCTTTGTATGTGTGCATGACTTGGGTTGTTGCCAATACGTGGTGAAAATTTCATGTCAATAGCTCAATGAGAAATAGATTTTCTGAGAAAATGTTGACGTGTTCAATACTTTTTTTCCCGCCGTAATTGTGAAAAAAAGTGTGGAAAACTGCTTTATTGAAACATGTGAATTTACGCCTCATGATAGTGTGAAAACTTTTTTGCGTTATTTGTGAGGTTTTTTTTTTTTAATTCAGGTGTTTCCATTAGCAGTTTTTAATTGCAATATTTAAGTTTTGCGCAATTCCAGGTGTAATGGAAACCCAGCTATAGTGACTGCCAAATCCTGGTATTCAAGAATTTTTAATTTTGCCATATGTACCAGACATTCAGAGTATAGACAGTCTCTCTCCTCTGCAGTTTAATGTTCTACAAAAAAATATTTAAAAAAAAGAATACAGTGCACATTTGTATGTAGATTAAAAAAGTTTATACAAAGTTCTGTATAAGTCAATATAGGACGTAATATAGATAATAAAAGTATATGTGTATGACTCCAAACTATATATATTGTTGGAAATATGAAGCTCACGTTTCAGTTAAAGGGACTTGAGGCAAGATTAAGAAACGAAACTCGCGACTGCTGCGACTGGTGCTTCAAGTAACTGCAGCCACGAGCCAAGCCGACATGGGAGCGTGCACAAACTGAAGCTATAATGTTGTTTACTAACCTTTTTCTTCGTAGTTACACTTTTTAGTGTCTTTCAGTTGATCTGAATCGTTTGCTGATGGCAGAAAAATCCGTAACTATCGCTTACAGTGTTTGAATTTACCACGACTGTCTTCTTCCTGTATCAAAACTGTGGAATTGCAGCGCATTTTGCAGCACACAGCCTGTTCAAGGCAACGGAGAGAAACATGGGTGGAAACTTTATTTTTGGTATTTAACGCTTCATCACCCATTAGTATTAAAAAAAAATGGACATGCATGCTTGTTTGTTTTTTAATTCCTGCCTCTAGTCCCTTTAAAGGTAGAGTATGAAGTTTCCCCCTGAAAATAAACGTTCGATTTGTGCAATTGAAATCCATCTCAAACCTCGCCTTTGGGCCTTTACTCACGTGCAGTGATGAGTTTGAACGCAACTCCCTCTCCCCCTGTCTGTACTTCAGTCTTTCATTTTGTTATGGTCTGGTCGGGACATTTCTGGGTGGAGATTTCTGTTTATATTGCCAGCCAATGACAGAGCTAAGGACATGACGCTGTGTGGGAATAAGCTCATGATTGGAGCAGACGGCAGTCACTTGAACTCGCGAAGGAAAAAAAAAAAAAGAAACAAAAATGGTGGATGCACCCAAAAAAAAGGTAAGAGCTTTTGATAGTGCATGTTGGAAAACCAGGGTTAATATTGGTTTGGCTTTTACCCACTTCTAAACTGAAGGAGAGGCTTGAGGCTGATTAGGCTTAAGAACAAGGCGGCCCTTCACCTGAGAGGGAGGGACGCTCAGTTTGAATACTGTTTTTTGCAAACAGAAACATGGGGGGACTTCGGACTTTACTTTTAAATCTGCATGTGTGACACTTAAAGATTATGAGTTTACAGAAGAAGTGAACCAACAAGAAATGTTTTCGACAGGGCATTACTGTGGCTTAAACCTGATTGGCTCAGACAGAAAAGCAAGAAATGACAATAGTGAAATAACTCATTAAGATTTGCTTAATCATGAAGGATCCCAGAATTCTCTGGGATGCTATAAGGGCTTTATTAGGAGTAACGCAATATTATTCAGCTCTAATTTACATAAAACCAGGTCCTTTAAGCTGCAAGATCTTGAAGCAGAATTTTCTACGTTGGATACTATTTTACAGCATAATGTTACAGAACAAGTGGCACTGCAGCGTACATTGGTCAAGAAAGAAATTAATTATGAAGCAGCAATCTGAATTTCATACTGTATTTACAGGACCTGGCAACGGTACTACTTTCATAGTGCCAGACCATCCCAACTTTTGGCTATGAAGATTAGTGAAAACTTTTGACTTCCCACCTATTAAAGGCAGGGTGAATGATGTTTTCCAGGAGCATTTTTTACTATATTGCTTAAAATCTTCACAACCTGATTGCAGCCAATTAATGAAATGCTCTGACACAAAAATAAAAAAATGTAGTCACCTGTGGCTCAGACAGAACTGAAAAAACTGTCCAATCGTCTTGAATAGGCCTGTGCTTATTGACTGAATGATATGTCCATCAAATTCAACTGTCCCCATCCCCCTGCAAATGCACACACACGCAAGCTCACAACACACCATGAACATCGGTGTACATAAACATGAAAAAAAAAAACACGGATGTGGATCAAGTCATGGAGGTTTTGGTGTTTGCAGTGTGGATGTTTTACACCACATAATTCGCTCACCTCCAACTCTCACGTAAAGAAACGTGGTTCCTCAGCTGTTAACTAGCAAGCTAACAAACTATCCGCTCGGCTGTTACCGGTTATGTTTGGGGACAACCATCGGTGCACACGTTCCTGTGCTCTGCAGGTGTGGTTTTGGGTGGACTTATTCACCTAAGAACTTTCATGAAGTTCCAAGTATTTTGTGATCGGGACATTTAAGATTGATGTAGTTGAAGGTGGGGGTGGATGTTTTCCAAGAGCATTTTTTGCAATATTGCCTAAAATCTCCAGCACACCCTGGTTACCATAGAAATAAAGACTAGCAGCATTGACTGCTGCCACCTATGGGAGCTGACAAGCCCTGGGGCCGCCATCTTCGTTCACTCACCCGTTTATAAATTAAGCATAACTCAGTGGATTAGATTTGTTGCAAAATTTACACTGCTGCGATAGGGTGCTAGTTACATCCAAAAGACATTTTTGTAATTGCGTGCAGATTGTGGGCTTCACCGTTTTTCGGGCTAGTCAGACTATTAAAGATTTTACGAATCACTGTTAGATATTTGGTGTTTAAGCATGCATTTCAGACATGTTAAAAATCATACAATGGAATGACCCAAAGAAATGAATAGTAAATGAACATACAATTTATACATCTGAAAAGGGGTGGGAAGATTTATGCCCACTTGTTAGCAAATTGATATTACTTAGCTTGTACAGTCATTTTCTGTGCCGCTTATCCAGTTCAGGGTGGTGGGGGTTGCTGGAGCCTGTCCCAGCTATGATCAGGTGAGAGGCAGGGTACACCCTGGACAGGTAGTCAGTCTGTTGCAGGGCCAACAGAAAACCATGCACTCATTCATACCTAGGGACAATTTAGATTGACCAATTAACCCAACATTCATGTCTTTGGATGGGAGGAGGAATCCAGGATGGTCAAGGTTATGAGAAAGCAGTTAACTGCCTGATTAAGTTCACAAAAACAGAAGTTGCCATTTCCACCAAGTTAGACAGGGAATGGGATTCATAAAAGCCATTTATTTGAAGTCAGGAGGCAGCAGCATGGAGACCTGCAATACAAGACACAAGTCAGTCAACTGGCAGCAGCTACAGAGCACACAGACCAAGTGAAGGAGCCTCACCAGAACCAGCTTCAGAAGCCCCTCTGGACCTGGCCTTTGCTGTGCCCAGATGTCTTGCCGTGGTGTGGGAATATTGGCCCCTGGGGTTCAACTGGTTCTGTCTGGGTGTAGAACTGCTGGAAGAACCTGTAATTATGCTTCTTGTAGTGGGAGCGAGATTTGCGAGCGGAGACCTGATCCCCAGGAGACACGGAAGTGAAGTCAGGCTCCTGGTCGCCACCATCTGATGAAGAGCCCAATCCTCCCTGTGCAGACTGCTGATGGCTGCCTGGAGATCCAGACTGGCTGCCCTGCTGAGACCCAGAACTGAAGATACCAGAACCTGCAGGAGGTCGGAAGCTGCTGAAGCTGGAAGAGCCTGATGATGCAGGCTGGCTCTGACCACCGAACTGCTCAGACCCAAAACTGGAGAAGCTGCCAGCACCTGAAGCAGGGTAGGACCCACTACTGTAATAAGATCCTGGAAATCCACTAGTGCTAAAACCAGGTTTTTCAGCAGGTTTCTCATGGGGACCTTGAGAGCCTCCAGATGAAGCAAGGTACCATGTGGAATCTATGGATCCTGGACCTGAAGCAGTATAGGAGCCAGTGTAGTAAGATGCAGAACCAGGATGGCCTGGTTTCTCAGAGGGACCTTGAGGGCCTCCTGGAAGTGGAGAAGTTCAGGAATCAGAATCCAGTCACAACTCAGCTTCTCATTCCAGTTATTTGTCATCTTACCTGGATATAGAGGCTCACAGGTGATGCTTCCAACCAGCAACAGAGAAATCCACAACACCCTGCAGACACATCATGAAGGTCACAAGACATTCCAGACCAGTGGGGCCATTATTCAACCCCACCACCTCCACCCAACATGCACTATCCTGAGGAGCTTCCCTGCACAGTGTAATCCTGTGACTGATGCAGGTGGTTTCTCCTCTCTGAAACATTGGAGGCAGCCCAGGATCAGAACCACCTTTTAGAAGCTCTGTTGGAGACTGGAAGTTCCTCACCTCATTCTGCTGCAGTTAAAGCTGACCTGGGACCTGCTGCTGACAGACAACACAAAGTTCAGAGCACTCTGACTTCAAGCTGCAGCAGCTGATTTTATATGATCCTCAGTGCAGCAGGAACTGATTGGAGCTGATTGCTTAGTGAGAACAGCTGCTGATCAACCATGCAGCTCATACATGATACTTCAGGTGATTTGACTTACCAATGACAGAAGCTGGGTTTCCATTCCACCTGGAATTTTGCAAAGTCTAAATATTGCAATTAAAATTCGCTTATGGAAACACCTACATTTCGAAGGAAACTAAAACCTCTCAAATATTGCAAGAAAGTTTTTATGTTTTCATGAAGCGGATTTTCAGACGTTTCGATAAAGCACTTTTTTGCAAAAGTGTAATGGAAACACTGGGCACGTTTACATGGAGACTTTTTTCCCTTTCGGTACGAAATCATTCTGATTGCGGATTTCAGGGCAGCTGTTTATATGGGAACTAATTCATTCCGATCTGGTGTGTATATGCGCCAATATTTATTCAGAAAAATCCTGTCTGACATGCGCAGAATGATGTTACATCACGTTATTTAATAAAGACGGAGGTATAAAAACTGACTGTCACGGTTGTTGTGGTTCTTGCAGGACTTTAATCCAGCAGCTGATCCTCATGCGCTCCTACTGTAGACAACCAAGAGAAAAGGCGTAGAGACAGAGTTTGAGTCAAAAACAAACTTTCTGTTGCTGTACAGGGAATTACGTTGTTCACAGCCATCTATCAAAGTGAGGAAACGTCACTCGTTGCACGCTGATGTCTTGTCGAAGCATGCGCTTTAAGAGCGCAACCTCACAACTTTCCAATTAAGCGTTTACATGATACCCCGTTCGGTTTGGGGAAAGGAATATTCTACCCTCGTGAAACCGAATGAAAATTCATCCGGTTCAGCACTTTTCATTCGGAAAGAGGTGTTTACATAGCTAAGCTAAGAAACAGTCTGCTGACTGAGCACTTATAGTCTATAACTTTAGGGTACAGATTACTTAATAGAAACGACGGATCGCCTCCTCTTCTGTCTCCAGGAGCTGCAGGTGTCATACGAGCCAGATGATCTTAACAGCAGAGGTGTTATAACTTCTGATGAAGGCGACAACTGATCGCCAAAAATGTCAAGATAAATCAGACTTTATTATCTCACTGTTGATGTCTGAATAAAGAAAAGAAAGCTCGGCTGCTTGTACGAAGACGGACAGTCGGGCTGCAGAAAGGCGCAGGTGCATCGGACCAGCGGGAAACGCTGCTTTAGACTCAGAAAGTTTGCAACACAACCCTGACCTGTGTGGAGCTGTACAGCGATGCTGTAACTTGTCAAGACTTTATTGACAAGTTAAATAACAGAAATACTAGTTTATAAACATTATGCGCAGCCAGAAGGGCAGACGCGCTGGTAACTGCAGCTCCCAGGAGACACGGAGTTGAGTGGAGGAGATCCATTTCTATAAATTAATCTATACATTAACGTTGTACAAGTGTTCATTCGGTAGACTGTTTCTTAGTTTAACTAATGAAAGTCATCGTTTCTTATGTTCCTGTCCGGGTCAGGCTCAGATCCGACCAGCCTCCATCTGTCATGGCTGCTGCTGCTTCAGGAGAAACAGCTGGATGACGGTGCATTTCTGACCAATATTCCGTTGTTTGGTCAGACACGAACATTTTATAAATCACACATGGATTCAGTCATAAGATCATTTTTATGATCAGATGTGCGCTCATTTCCACGCCGGTTTGACCACTGACAGTTTTACGCCTGAAATGGCGTCAAGCACTGGTTACTGCTGGTTACAACAAATGTTACGTCACTCGGCGGAGACCGATTGATTAAAATGATATCTGGTTTGTTACCAACGGCCGTCTGCCCGACTGCACGTGAACCCAGCGTCAGTGAGACGCTAGTCTCTCCCCTCTGCAGCGCGGTGACTTTCAAAGGCATTACCTCGAACTGAGCTGAAAACTCCGGTGTGTCCGGTGAGTTTCTGTGTTTTCCTACCGTCACGCTTCTCCTGAACGCAAAAACATGGCGATACGACATGGCAGCCTTCACCGAGCCGCCCCACTCGATGTGTAAATGAAGGATACGAACGGCAAATTTAGAACTTAGAGCAGGGGTCGGCAACCCAAAATGTTCAAAGAGCCATATTGGACCAAAAAAAACGAAAAACAAATCTGTCTGGAGCCGCAAAAATATAAAAGTCTTAAATAAGCCGGTCGGCAACCTGTTTCAGCCAAACAGCCTTTTAGACCCGTTTCCTACAATAAAGAAAACACTGGAGCATCAACTGACTTTTAACATTGATAATTAAATAAAACTTTACCGTTAAATGTGTTGCATTTAACATAAAAACGAGAAAACGAAATTACATTTCTGCATCCAGCAAAAAAAACATTTTAAACTAAAAAAAAAAGAAAAGACGTCGGGTTAAAGGTCACTTTTTAAAAAAAAAAATCTATTTTAGTTGTTGTATTTATGTAGGATGGAAAAAGACGCAGCTTTAATAATCTACCAGCAGCAAACCAAACACGCTGTCCTGTCTGTGCCGTCATGCTTTTACTGGCGCGTGCAGTAAGCGGTCTACCCGAAAAATGAAATTACTGTTTCACAAAATATGAACATAGCTACGCAAAATAATCTGGTCAGCAGTGAAAACAAATGAATCTGCCCACGCAGCGCTGAACATGCTCAGTGCATCAGACACTTTTCTTCTCTATCGTCGGCCCACCTGGCTGGAGAAGTGATCAAAGCGCAGCATGACAGGGTCGGAGTGGACAAATAAGCTTTTGCTCGTTTATTATTCACTTTAAATGCCAGAACTGCAGCAACAGCGCAACAGAGACGCTCCGCTGTGAGACGTTCGTGGGATAGTGCGCCAGGAGGAAAGTTCAGCGCTCCGCGGCACGTCCACACTCAGTGATATTCTTTGTTTGTAATTAATTCCGTTTTTAATGTTTAATTCCGTGATTGCTGATTCAATGGGGCTGTATCATGCTATGCTGCACAATAGCGGCACGTGAGCATGAAGTGCAGTTATTAACACTGATTGGCTGCGTAAAGGTTTGTGAGATGCATCGCAGCATGCTGGACTGACTCGCCGTTTTACTGCAGTTACCTGCTTGTTGCGCCTGACACTCAATGGGCTGCTTTGCAAAATGGTAAAATATAAATTATGTCTTTATTTTAATAGTTGAGTTGGATTTTATTTCACGTGCTGCATTTGCAGTGCTCAGAGAACTCGGGAAAAGTGCGCAACTGTACATGAATCCCTCAGAGGGATCATTATAATCCTCAAATTTAGAATAAGATAAGAAACTTTATTGTCTCTCAAGAGGACATTTGTCTTGGTCTTTTAGAATCACATTATTAAAGTGAACCAACCAAAATACAATACACTTTAGTAGAATAGTCATTAATTCATTTTCCAATGCCAGGGAGCCGCAACAGAGGGACTAAAGGGCCGCATGCGGCTCCGGAGCCACAGGTTGCCGACCCCTGACTTAGAGGAACACTTCAGTTTGTTGATGGGAGTGATTACTGATTAATGAAAAAACACTTTTGAACCAAATGATCAGTTTTTGTGAATAAAACACAGGAGAACTTACACAATATCCCTTTAAAGCTAGAAAGTTGGTGAAAGCCAAACCAATATTAGAGGCACTATAGAAGATGTTTTCAGCAATTCGGAAAGCAGAGACTGTTAGCGAGTTTTTGAATAATGCACAGCACATGCACAAGACCAACCTGCTAGATTCACACAGCTCCCTCCCCCGGCCACAGCATGTTCACAAGCCACTCCGGTGTTTAGCACACAGCAGTTACAGATTCTCCCATCATGTCACAAATGCAAGTAGCACAGATGTTGCTGTCTGAACGTCACTAACTGCTAGCAGAATGATTTCTAGCTACCTGCTGTAAGAGTATGCCGCTTCCATGTAGTGGGGTGGGCCTCCTTTGGGTCAGGCTGGTCTGCATACCCTGGTGGTTAGTCACTGCACCAGGGGCTGGGGTGCTCCTGCTATATGTGTGTGTCTGTGTCTGTTCTGCTCAGCTGCTGGACTGGGTGGGACCAATCGGCATGATTTAATTTGCTGTGCAGGTTGGGCTCACCTGGGTCAGTGGCTGGGCAGGGTGGGTTCATGGCATAGGGGAGGATTGGTGGCCCGGCAGTTCCTTTTTCTGGTGTAGGTGGGTGGGTGTGTGTCTGGAAGGTGAGCGTGGGTATGTGTGGGTGTGAGTCCTGGGAGATGTGTGTGTGGATGTGTGGGCAGGTGGGGGTGCAGGGCAGAGGTGTGTGTTTGAATGTGGGTGGAGATGTATATGGGTGGGGCTTGTGTGTGTCGGAGTAGAGGCAATTGTGTGGGGGCATGTGAGGGCATGCAGGGAGGTGGGTATACAGGGGGCGGGTGTGAGTGGATGTATGGAGGTGGTATATGGACAAGTGGGGGGGTGCTGGCAAGGATGGAAGTGTGCGTCTATCAGAGACGTGGTAGGGATATGGGCCTATATGAGTGGGAAGGGGGGCATGGGTGCCAACGAGGCAGATGCTGGGTAATTGTGCATGTGTGGGAGGGGTCGGAGGAGGGTGTGGATGGATGTGTTGTGTGGGCAGGGGTAGGGGTGTGTGGCTATTTAGGGTGTGGTGTGGGCTTGGTCATGCACAGGTGAAGAGGAGTGTTAAAGGAATAGTTCACCCACAGAATGATGTAACTTTATTTTCTACCCACCCTCATGGTGAGCAAGACTCTGGACCACTTTTTAATATCTCAAATGCAGCCAGAGATTAGGACAACTTCTCGTTTCCACCCAACTTTCATATAATGGAGTTTGATTGTGCCCGAGCCAAAAAGGTCCATAAAAGTCCAAAACTAGTCAATATTCCTCCATACTGCTTGTCCAATGTAATCCAAGTGTCTTGAGTGGGTAGCGTCCAGAATTTACCCGAAACAACGTCATTTACTATATTTTTAGAGCCTAAAAAGTAGTACTTCTTACTTCCGTGAAGTGTGCACATGCGCGTTCACGAAACTACGGAAGCCTTGGCGTTCAGAGCCCACTCTGCCGATAATACAAGCGTAGAAGAAGAAATTCGCTGTTTACATTGTGCTAAAAGCGACAGAGCTGCAGACAAACCGGGGCAAACACAAGAGGGGTTGGATATTGATTTAAAACAAAGAATGAAAGAAAAAGAGAACGCACGATCTCGTCTGCCACGCCTTCCGTAGTTTTATGAATGCGCATCGGCATGCTCGCGGGAGATGCGATGTACTTCTTCTCTTCTCTTAACTATTATTTCTCTCTTCTCAAGTCCAGCAATGTAAAAAGCAATTATAAACAAATAATTGAAGAAATAAAATGAACAAACTCAGAATATCAAGTGGAGCCTTATATTCATAAAGCTCCCCCGGAAAAGCAAATCTGTTCAACACAACAAAGCAGAGAGATCATCATTCTACTTGCTATGATGCTGGACAGGACAAGTTAAAAAAAAAAGGCTTTCATGAAGCATCAGAAAAACCACAAACAACGACTGGTTAAAATAATATGGAGTATTTATTAATTAGTGTACAAACTACATAAGTTAAAGTATGTACAAGGTATATACCGTATTTTCTGGACTATAAGTCGCTCCTGAGTATAAGTCGCATCAGTCAAAAAATGCATTATGAACAGGGAAAAAACACATATAAGTCGCACTGGACTTTATTTAACATGGGGTGATTTTCAAATTTTTCATATCCTACTTGTTACCGCTAAAAATGACCCAATCAGTCCAATTCCAAAGTTAATGCCTGTAAATGATCATAAACATCATAACTAAGAAAGATAAACTTGTTTTTTGAGGATTTCATACACCACACAGCCAATGTCCAAAATGAACTCCTCTCACTGAGAGGAGGCTATTTGAGCAGAACATAGTTGTCACAAGCCAAGAACGCCCTCGTTTGACATTTGATGGTAATGTTTACTCTTTGGCTCATGTCAGTTAATATGAATTGATACTTAAAAATATGTTAAATTGTATATATTTTCAGAGATAAGTCACACTGGACTATAAGTCGCACAAGTAGCCAAACTATGAAATAACAGTGACTTATAGTCCGTAAAAGACGGTACTAGAAATATGTCAGCATGATGATTAACCAAAAGTTATCTTGTGAAAGAAATGTAAGATGCTATGAAAATTAAACATATATCAATTAAACCTCAGTTAATTAATAAATGTTCAAAGAAAAAGAAGAACAGATTTCTTTATCTGACTAAACAAAGTCAAATGGGTCTGGTAAAACGTAGGCCTAGATTAACTGACTTATCAAAGAAGAGTATTTCACTATCACTCATTTCTTGTGACATCAAATCATATTTCATAGCAAATGATAGGTACTTCTCCTCCTGAGAGGTTCTGTTTGACTGAGGTGACTCACTCGATGCCCTGGTAGTGTTGAACTGTTCCCCAATCCTTTGTAAGCCTGTCAGATGGGTGGATTCCAAAATCTTCCTGATCTCCTGGACGTTTGTCCAATTCTCTGAGGGGTGTCAGCTCAGTATGGTTGTTCTGATTCGTCCTCTCTGTCTCATCAGTCTCCCCAAGAGACCTAAAGCCTAACAACTGATGTCATAGGATGGTTGATAGTAAAAATTAGGCGCAGATAATTACGTGAGTGATTCAAAAATCAAAAATTGGTTTTCACTGCAAAAAAAAAAAGCCAGAAAAATTAAAAGAAAGACTGCTGATAATTCTGATCACCAGAGTTAAAGGCAGGGTATGAGATCCTGGAAAAACGGTTTGAGCAAGCTGTATTTTCCCGAAACCACGCCTCCAGAGCACAGGTACGAGCCCGCTGATAGTTGTCGGCGAAGTTAGCTGAGAACAGCCGAGTAGCTAGCTTGTTAGCTTCCCAGTAAACAGCAGAGGAACCACGTTTCCTAGAAGTGATAATTATCTCACCTCCAACTTCTTCTGTGGTGTAAAACATCCTCACTGCAAACACCCAACACCTCCATGACTTGATCCACATCCGTTTTTTTCTTTTTAAGAGCAAACAGCAGCATAGATAAGAGCAGCAAGCAGCCATGTTCATCTGCACTGTGAGACGCTCATGGTTAGTTGTGAGCACAAGCATGTGCGGGGAGGGTGGAGGGAGAACAAACGGCAGTGGAGTTTGATGGACATATCAAACTTGTTCAATCAATAAGCACGGGCCTTTGGCAGCCCCATTTAATGAATGAATTTCATTGGATGTGTTTTTTTTCAGTCCTGTCCATTCCACAGGCAACATATTTTTAAAATTTTTGTGTCAGAACATTTAATTAATTGGCTGCAATCAGGGTGTGAAGAAGACTTTAAGCAGCATAGTAAAAAAATGCTCCTGGAAAACATCATCCACCCTGCCTTAAAACATGCGCTGAGTTGCTGTGCAGGCATTGCAAATATCAATACATGAATGACAGAGGTTAAACTTGCTCAAAGAAAAATGTTGAATACAAAAGGTAAAAAATATGTAACTGGTATACATTGACTTAAAGACTTCTTCTCTTCTTGGTCACTCCTCTTGAGTGACCATTTTTCTGAACTCTGGTGAGTTCAGTGTATTTCTCTGCTGCATTCTGTTTGCTTCTCAGTTTAACTAGGTACAATCATCTTCCTCTCATTCTCTTCTGTTTGTCATTGCTGTTCAGTTCTCCATCAGTTCTGCTTCTATTCAGGTTTTGTTTTTCAATCTCTGTGTTCAGAGTCTTGCGCTCTCCTTGGCATGTGGAATGTGGCTTGCAGCTTGTCAGCCAATGGGAAGCTGACAGAGTCAGGTTTCATCCAATAGTGGCTTAAAATTGAATTACAGCAGTAACATGATTACATTCACACAATTTATACACATTGTGTCACAAACACACAGAGACACACACACACACAAGCTTCTGAAAGGTGGCTCTGATCCTGGACTGCCTCCAATCTTTCAAAGAGGAGAAACAACCTGCATCAGATACAAATAACAGGACTGAGAAGCTGAGCTGTGACTGGATGTTGACTCCTCCTCATAAGGATCCGCAGGTTCCACATGTTTAGGTAAGGGGGGGGGGCTTTTTTGTAAGAAACGTTACTCATCAAAGTCAACTTTAAATGTTGCCCCTGTGGAAGTCTGGTAAAATTCAGGGTCTCCATCTGGATGAGGAAGGACGAGTATTCCCGCGATTTTTGCCCAGTGATGAGGAGGGTTGAGGCGGCCTCCTCAAGCAGATCGGTCCCTTTCCAGCCTGTGGAAGTCCGTCTTTTAACAAGATGTTTCTGAGTCATGCCCGCTTTCTGCCTGACTGAGTGGCATACGAGACCTGCCTTCGGAGGGTCCTGCCCCATACCCCAGCTAATCACTGGGCCGTGGGTGAGGCACTTCTTCGAGCCTGCAGGCTGGCTCCAATGGTGCGTTCAGGCGGCGGTGGAGAGCTTAGTGCTGCGGAGTTGAGGAGTTCCGCTAGTGCCCCTGGTCATTCCATTCATTTCCGATGGCTGGTTCTCATCCCACGCTTTTCACAAGCCTTTAAGCATGAACAATGGGTGGCGAGACCCATGTGCTCTGTCCGACTAAGGTGTCCTTCTACGGGTCCGTGCCCCCCCCCCCCCCCCCAGTCCGGGTCCTCCCAGTGTTGTCCCAGCTGGTTGTGGACGGGTTCAGGGGCCTGTCCCCGGAAATATGATGTTTCTCTTGACCTCCTGGTTGTCCGTGTCCGAGTCTTCTGAGCTTGGGTGAGTGGAGGACCGCCACCGGGGGTGGCTGCGATGGAACAGGTGGACCAGTTTTGGTGTGGCCCACTTCCACACGTCTCGGTACGTATTGACTTCGCAGACCCGTCCTCATCTGGCAGTTCTTTCTCACCATGGGCGACTTCTCCCCGCGGTCCTGGGTTGTGGGGTGTGGTGCCCGCGTCCACATTGCCTGGTTCTCTTCCCGATGGGGGAAATGGTGGTTGTTTAAGGTGTCCTGGCCCTCCCGGTGGCAGGCACGCAGCCTCCCAGCCCCCCGCCATGCTTAAGCCAATGTTTGCCTTGTGGCGTGTGGTGGGACCCTGCTCTCCCCAGGGCTGCACTCTGTAGCCAGAGGGACGGGTTCTGGATGCGTGGGGGTGATGGCAGGGCGAGGTCGCCTCTGAATGATTTAATCAACGTTACTTACATCAGTACAATACCCGCTCCGCTGCAGCAGGGGTCGCCACCGCTTTGTTCACAGCATTGCATTGTTACACTATTTTTTCAATAGGGTAAAATGTTATGGATGAGGTAATGGAACTCTGAAATACAAGACAGACCCACCATTAATCAAAGCAAAATATTATTTCAGTCTCTAAATATTCAATGAAAACTCCAAACAATCCTTGAAGTGGGGTGCACCCCTAGGATTGGCCGAGGGACCTGCCTGTCAGATCTTTGATTCTGCATCGGGAGGCAGAGAGAATAGGGGGGGGGGTCCTAGGACTGTTTATATCCAAATAATCTTGCTGTGCTTTCTGAAATGCAAGATCGGTAAAGGTTGCTTTCAGAGCACTGAATTTTAGTTGAAACCGCACTTGTAGTGTACCACATAGTGCAAGTGCGCTGATTAGACTGACACATTATTTCACTGTCATTTCACTGTGTTTGGAGAATATCTCTACTGCCTCTTCCATCCACCATTTTGTCCTCTGCTTAAGGAACTCCTAAGCTGCTTAAAAGTCCTCCTCCCTGCTCTTACCAGATCTCACCTTGGGAGCTCTCTTAAAGACACACAATGCAACTTTTAGACTTTAAAAATATGGGTTTCTGACTTGTTTTGATGGCACACCAACATTCATTATGCGTATTTTCAAGCAGTCACTGCCCAGGGCTCAGAAACTGCAGTATATAAGTTTCCCATCCGGCTGTAACGTTGCAGCTGCCTTTTGGTTGCGCACCGCGTCACTTAGGCAAGTAGCAAACGGATATAAACCAGATACAGTATGAGCACTGCTGGTGTTTTGGACGCACATCATGTTGGATTCGGTAAAGCAACGCAAGAAAACATTACCGGAGGAAGAGAGGAAAAGAAAGAGAGGAAGGGACAGAACGAGAGCCAAGATAAGACTGTCTTTTACTGGCTGGAGTAAATCACAGTACAGGTACGAGACAAGATGGATGCTAGTTTAGCCACCGATAGGGGGCGCGTCATTTAGAAAACTGCTAAAAGTTCCGTTGTGTGTCTTTAAGAGCTAGGATTCTTTAGAAATAGCTTTTATCTTTACTAGGATCTACTCTTAACTTTTAGGGGAAATTCTAAGAAAACATGATTCTAAGAATTTTCTTAGAATTTGGCCACTAGGAGCAACTCTTAGCACTAACAATCTTTGGGAATGGGGGATTATCACACTTCCGTGTTCCGAACTTCCGGTTTGAAACAGTTAGACGGCTCACTTCTGGCCCAGTTCAATGTCCCTGCTTTACTTCGTAGATAACGTGAATAAACGCCGACCCTACTTAAATTTTCACGGATTCCAGACTGAAGTGATACTAAGGAAGAAGTGGATCAAATCGATTCTCCAGAGTGAAGGGCCGCACTTTATAATAAAACAACGTAGCATGTTTGTTTGCAGCCGGTGGGGCACAACACCGGCATGCTAGCATTAGCCAGCTAGCGTTTACCGACGTGCTTAACTTTGTGCGTCTTAAAACACACATACATCTGAAAATCGGGGCTGTACTCCCTCGTTTCCAGTGGAACAACTGCAACTGCCAAGAAAGGAGACACTTTTCAAATGCTTGTGTGTTTTCAGCCGCACAAAGTTAGGCACGTCATCAAGCTGGCTAATGCTAGCCTGCTAACAGTATTCCGCCAGCTACTACTCTGTTAAACTTTGTAAATCGGATAAACGCCAATGCCAAGTTTTCATTCCAGACTGAAGTGATGCTAAGGAAGAAGCGGATCAAAACGACCGATTCGCCGCGGTGAAGGACCGAACTTTATAATAAAACGACACACGTTTGTTTGTAGCCGGCAGTCTGCACAGTCGTGTTGGCAGGCTAGCATTAGCCAGCTCGATGACGTGCCTAACTTTGTGCGACTGAAAACACACAAGCATCTGAAAGTGTCTCCTTTCTTGGCAGTCCCCAGTTGTTCCACTGGAAACAGGTAGGTACAGACCCGATTTTCAGATGTTTGTGTGTTTTAAGACTCACAATGTTAAGCACGTCAGTAAACGCTACCTGGCTAATGCTAGCATGCTGTGAAGTGCCGGTGTCGTGCGGTGTTGTGCCCCACCGGCGACAAACAAACGTGTGTTTTATTATAAAGTTCGGCCCTTCACCGCGGCGAATCGATCGCTTTGATCCAGCTTTTGATCCAGTATCACTTCAGTCTGGAATGAAAACTTAAGTATGTTTGGAGTTGATACGATTTAAACAGTATAACAGAGCAGGGACGGCTGATGTTAAAATGGCCTGGAAGAGGAAATGCCCAAATACCGGGAAGTTCCGGTAAGCGTGATAATCCCCTATATGGCCCCAGGGCCCAGTATTTCAAAAATTTGAATCCAGATCAAAATGATCTGGATTTCCAAATCCCTGGATTCAGGTCCACGGATCTCAGATTGATATCTGGATATTTCAAAACTTTGGTGGATTGGATCAAAATGATCCCGATCCTGTTTGATGGAGATTTACAAATCCGTCCCTCCCACTGGATCATTGACAGGAAACAGGAAATGATGACATAAAGGACTTGTCATGAGCGTGTGTCTGATCAATATGATCATGTATGAGTCAACGCTGACGCCAAATCATCACTGCAAACAGAGAAACAACTCTGGCAGTCAAATTTCTTTTTCTTCTTTAACTCAGACGTTTGTTCAGCTACAGAGAAGCTGTAGTTGAGAAACAGAGCGGTCTGTAAATAGGCTACTTTTAACATTTCCATACCAATAAAGATGTTTAATAAATGATTTTAATCCTGGATTAATCCTGGTGGATTATTTTTGAAATACTGGGCCCAGGAGACCAAGCATCATGTATGAGCTGCATGGTTAATCAGCAGCTGTTCTCACTGAACAATCAGCTCAAATCAGCTCCAATCAGTTCCCTCTGCACTGAGGATCATATAAAATCAGCTGCTGCAGTTTGAAGTCAGAGTGCTCTGAACTTTGTGTGGTCTGTCAGCAGCAGGTCCCAGGTCAGCTTTAACTGCAGCAGAATGAGGTGAGGAACTTCCAGTCTCCAACAGAGCTTCTTAAAGGTGGTTCTGATCCTGGGCTGCCTCCAATGTTTCAGAGAGGAGAAAACAACCTGCATCAGTCACAGCATTGCACTGTGCAGGGAAGCTCCTCAGGATGGTGCATGTTGGGTGGAGGTGGTGGGGGTTGAGTAATGGACCCACTGGTCTGGAATGTCTGGTGACCTTCATGATGTGTCTGCAGGGTGTTGTGGATTTCTCTGTTGCTGGTTGGAAGCATCACCTGTGAGCCTCCATATCCAGGTAAGATGACAAATAACTGGAATGAGAAGCTGAGTTGTGACTGGATGCTGATTCCTGAGCTTCTCCACTTCTAGGAGGCCCTCAAGGTCCCTCTGAGAAACCAGGCCATCCTGGTTCTGCATCTTACTACACTGGCTTCTATGCTGCTTCAGGTCCAGGATCCATAGATTCCACGTGGTACCTTGCTTCATCTGGAGGCTCTCAAGGTCCCTATGAGAAACCTGCGGAAAAACCTGGTTTTAGCACGAGTGGATTTCCAGGATCTTATTACAGTAGTGGGTCCTACCCTGCTTCAGGTGCTGGCAGCTTCTCCAGTTATGGCACTCTGACCCAGCCTGGATATTCAGAACCTTCCAGCTTCCAACCTGCTGCACGTTCTGGGTCTCAGCAGGGCAGCCAGTCTGGGTCTCCAGGTGGCCATCAGCAGTCTGCCCAGGGGGGATGGGGGTCTTCATCTGATGGTGGTGACCAGGAGCCTGACTTCACTTCCGTGTCTCCTGGGGATCAGGTCTCTGCTCGCAAATCTCGCTCCCACTACAAGAAGCATAATTACAGGTTCTTCCAGCAGTTCTACACCCAGACAGAACCAGTTGAACCCCAGGGGCCAATATTCCCACACCATGGCAAGACATCTGGGCACAGCAAAGGCCAGGTCCAGAAGGGCTTCTGAAGCTGGTTCTGGTGAGGCTCCTTCACTTGGTCTGTGTGCTCTGTAGCTGCTGCCAGTTGTCTGACTTGTGTCTTGTATTGCAGGTCTCCATGCTGCTGCTTCCTACTGACTTCAAATAAATGGCTTTTATGACTCATTCCTTGTCTGGCTTTGTGGCAATGGCTGTGTTGCTGCCACACACTTGCACAAAGCAACCCAGCTCCTCTGGGCTGGGATACCAACATCAGTGGTTGGGGTGGTGGAATCTCAAATGGGAGGCAACAAGATTCCTCCTTCCCCCCCCCCCCCCCTTAAATCAGAAGCCTGAACACCTCAGTGGTCTCAGGTTGCATAAACCTGAGACCTTTATAAAAAAAAACAAATGAATACTAGCCATGAATGATTAGTTTGACTTTTGTGGATCCACTGCTATGGAGTAGAATGTGTATAGTGGTTCCCAGTGTTTATGGGAAGACCGTTCTTTAGAAATTCCCCAGTTTTTGGTTACTAATAGTAACTTGGTTTTGTCTTGCTCGTGCTAACTCATGTGTTGGACCCCAGGAAGAATGGCTGCAGTAAATGGGGATCCAAAAAACATTGTTCTGCAGGACTGATTCCTGAGATGAAGGTAACTTTGTGCGCACAGCAAGGATGGCTGTCAAGGAAGCTGAACCTAAATGAGCAACACTACTCCCATATTCACCAGATCAAAATGGGAGACTGGAATGGTCTTCAGAGGAATGGTTGACTACCACCAGTTCTGGACAGATTTCTGCTGGTGGAATCTGGGTGTTTAATGTGTGTGGTTAGCTCTGTGGAGAAGCTAGAACATTATCAAAGTTAATCAGCCATACTGCCAAACAGGGTTGGTGTCTAGTGAGGACCATTTAATCCTCAATTTAGATTTTTCAACTTTTATGGTTTTTAAATGTTTTGTAACTTTTTCTCCGCTGCTGTCTTGACCAGGACACTCTTGGAATTGAGATTTTCAATCTCAATTAGGTTTTCCTGGTAAAATAAAGGTAGAAATAAATCCTTGGCAGGCCATAACCCCCCCATGAGTTTTTGTGCCCCAATTAACTCACCCACAAGACAGCTATGCCTTTGTACCAAACTATAAATTTCTTCTTGAATGAAATAATTCTTGGTTGTCACCAGCTTTTTGTGATGTGGGGATGTGCTCATTGGTCCATTGAACTGTGACCTACTGGGTTTTTGTCAAAAGTGTGTCCAGAGAGTGCAAGTGGTGTTTGATGCTGCTGAATTTTGTAAGTAAAATTCAAGCCAGATTGGCGATACAGATCTGACACTTTGTACAAAGACATGTATTTGGAATATCCTTTGAAAGCAGGCTTTGCTAAGGGGGAAGGTATTCGAAAAAACAAGCGTTAGGCCTTTGTTGTCCAGTTTTAAACTCTTGCTACAGACATATTGATGGAAATAAAAGACGGTGTAGGTTCTTTGCTGCATGAAATATATTCCATCTACCACCATGTTTTACTCTGATTTGCATTAAAAGAGAATGCACCAAGAAGGACAAATCAGCATTCAGTCATCCTGAACTGGTCGGTCAAGATGATTGGATGGTGACCTGACCTTCAAGGAGAAAGTTTGTTCAGCTGATGTGTTGCAAACAGTCCACAAGAACTCACCAACCAGAGCAGTGAAAACGATGTGACGTTATTTTGTTCTTGTGGCCTTGAAAACGAGAATGTTTTTGCTTCTCAGGGACCATGGAACAGGCTGTAGACCAAGAAAGTGGATCCTTGAACTCCAGTCCTCAGATCTTTACACTGGCCCTCTGATTGTCAAAGACTCATCTTTTAAATCTTGCCATCAGTTTATAAAGCACTAAATGGTTGAGAATAAACATCCATTCAAGGTCTCCTCCTCCCTGTGTGGATGATGGTTCCAAAACAGTCACAGACAAGATGGAAATGCTTGACTGTCTTTGACAAACATTTTATAGCTTCAGCCTCTTTATTTGAGCCCTTTTCTCCTAATAACCACAGTGTCTATTCACACAAGGTATGACTCATCATTTCAAAAGCAGAGATTGGTTGTTCCTAAAAGATAGACAAAAAATATACTTTTGGTGATGATGAGAAAAGGACTGACCCTTCCAATTGATAAACTTGATCAGTTTATAATCTTATGAAGATTGTGTAATTGTAAATAATATTTTACACAAAAGAAAATATGTTAAATGAATTGTGAGCTATACTTTAGAATTATCCTACAAAATGTATTAATAATAATAATAATAATATTTCATAGCGCCTTTCATGGCACCCAAGGACGCTTTACATAGCAACAATAAAGCATAAAGGTAAAGTAAAATGCAAGGATAAAAAAGAACACATTAAAAGTACTAAGAATGCGACCAGATGGTGTTACAGATTATATGCAGTTTTAAACAGGTGGGTTTTCAGTCTGGATTTGAAAAGGGAGAAGCTGTCGATGTTTCTGAGATCTGGGGGCAGAGAGTTCCAGAGTTTGGGAGCAGAGCGACTGAAAGCTCTACACATTTTCGTATTTTTTCACCACATCGATCAGCTGTTCATTAAAACTCTCAGTTTAACCTGCAGCAACGGATGCAGAAGAGCATCTGATCAGCTGATTGTCGACATCACGGTGCTAGGTATTAGGACTTTTCCTGCTGCAACACACCTGACTTCAATCAATGGGTAATTAGCAGACTTGTGCAGCCAAGCTCTGGACATCAGGTGGTGTGTTGAAGCAGGGAAGCCCTGAAGACCAGCAGGATGCCGGCCCTCGAGGACCGAAATTGCCTACCCCTGGTGTAGAAGTTCATACGTATGACTGACCACTGACAGACAGGCGGACTTACTTATTTTAAATTTATTGACTACTAAAGACGAGGCAGTTTCTTTGTGCCTGGGTCTTTTTTTTACTTAGTAAATAGGCTGTTTTATTGCCTGGTTGAGTTTATTTAATCTAGTACCTGAGCTGTCTTCTCAATAAATATGTTGGATTTTTACTTGAATTTCAGCTTCAGCAAAAGTTTTTCAGGCAGGTCAAAATGTCATAACCTTGAATTTTACTATAACTATTGTAACAATGACTTGTCAAGGCATTTTATACCATCATTATTATCGTGAGCCTCCCCACAATATCGAGATAAATATTGTATCGTGAGGTTCATATCGAGATAGTATCGTACCATGAGATGTGGATATTGTTACATCCCTAGTTATAAACAAATGTTTAATTAAAGAAATAAAATAAAATGAATAAACAGGATATCAAGTGGAGCCTTATGTTCATAAAGCTCTGTTTGGTAAAGAAAAACTGTTCAACAAAATAAAGCAATCAGACTTCCATTCTGCTTGCTTTTATGCTGGACACGACAAGTAGAAGGAAAAAAAAAATTGGTTTCTGACTTGTTTTGATGCCACACCAACATTCATTATGCGTATTTTCAAGCCGTCACCGCCCAGGGATCAGAAACTGCAGTATAAGTTTCCCATCTGGCTGTAATGTTGCAGCTGGCTTTTGGTTGCGCACCGCGTCACTTAGGCAAGTAGCAAATGGATATAAACCAGATACAGTATGAACACTGCTGGTGTTTTGGACGCGCATCATGTTGGATTTGGTAAAGAAATGTAAGAAAACATGACTGGAGGAAGAGAGGAAAAGAAAGATAGGAAGGGACAGAACGAGAGCCAAGATAAGACTGTCTTTTACTGGCTGGAGTAAATCACAGTACAGGTACGAGACAAGATGGATGCTAGTTTAGCCACCGATAGGGGGCGCATCACTTAGAAAACTGCTAAAAGTTCCGTTGTGTGTCTTTAAGAGCTAGGATTCTTTAGGAATAGCTTTTATCTTTACTAGGATCTACTCTTAACTTTTAGGGAAATTCTAAGAAAACATGATTCTAAGAATTTTCTTAGAATTTGGCTACTAGGAGCAACTCTTAGCACAAGAACCTTTGGGAATATGGCCCCAGGAAACCAAGCATCATGTATGAGCTGCATGGTTGATCAGCAGCTGTTCTCACTAAGCAATCAGCTCCAATCAGTTCCCTCTGCACTGAGGATCATATAAAATCAGCTGCTGCAGTTTGAAGTCAGAGTGCTCTGAACTTTGTGTGGTCTGTCAGCAGCAGGTCCCAGGTCAGCTTTAACTGCAGCAGAATGAGGTGAGGAACTTCCAGTCTCCAACAGAGCTTCTTAAAGGTGGTTCTGATCCTGGGCTGCCTCCAATGTTTCAGAGAGGAGAAACAACCTGCATCAGTCACAGCATTACACTGTGCAGGGAAGCTCCTCAGGATGGTGCATGTTGGGTGGAGGTGGTGGGGTTGAATAATGGACCCACTGGTCTGGAATGGCTTGTGACCTTCATGATGTGTTTGCAGGGTGTTGTGGATTTCTCTGTTGCTGGTTGGAAGCATCACCTGTGAGCCTCCATATCCAGGTAAGATGACAAATAACTGGAATGAGAAGCTGAGTTGTGACTGGATGCTGATTCCTGAGCTTCTCCACTTTCAGGAGGCCCTCAAGGTCCCTCTGAGAAACCAGGCCATCCTGGTTCTGCATCTTACTACACTGGCTCCTATACTGCTTCAGGACCAGGATCCATAGATTCCACATGGTACCTTGCTTCATCTGGAGGCTCTCAAGGTCCCCATGAGAAACCTGCTGAAAAACCTGGTTTTAGCACTAGTGGATTTCCAGGATCTTATTACAGTAGTGGGTCCTACCCTGCTTCAGGTGCTGGCAGCTTCTCCAGTTATGGCACTTTGACCCAGCCTGGATATTCAGAACCTTCCAGCTTCCAACCTGCTGCAGGTTCTGGTATCTTCAGTTCTGGGTCTCAGCAGGGCAGCCAGTCTGGGTCTCCAGGTGGCCATCAGCAGTCTGCACAGGGGGGATGGGGGTCTTCATCTGATGGTGGCGACCAGGAGCCTGACTTCACTTCCGTGTCTCCTGGGGATCAGGTCTCCGCTCGCAAATCTCGCTCCAACTACAAGAAGCATAATTACAGGTTCTTCCAGCAGTTCTACACCCAGACAGAACCAGTTGAACCCCAGGGGCCAATATTCCCACACCATGGCAAGACATCTGGGCACAGCAAAGGCCAGGTCATGAAGGGCTTCTGAAGCTGGTTCTGGTGAGGCTCCTTCACTTGGTCTGTGTGCTCTGTAGCTGCTGCCAGTTGACTGACTTGTGTCTTGTATTGCAGGTCTCCATGCTGCTGCTTCCTACTGACTTCAAATAAATGGCTTTTATGACTCTCATTCCTTGTCTGGCTTTGTAGCAATGGCTGTGTTGCTACCACACACTTGCACAAAGCAACCCAGCTCCTCTGGGCTGGGATACCAACATCAGTGGTTGGGGTGGCGGAATCTCAAATGGGAGGCAACAAGATTCCCCTCCCCCAAATCAGAAGCCTGAACACCTCAGTGGTCTCAGGTTGCATAAACCTGAGACCTTTATAAAAAAACAAATGAATACTAGCCATGAATGATTAGTTTGACTTGTGGATCCACTGCTATGGAGTAGAATGTGTATAGTGGTTCCCAGTGTTTATGGGAAGACCGTTCTTTAGAAATTCCCCAGTTTTTGGTTACTAATGGTAATTTGGTTTTGTCTCGCTCGTGCTAACTCATGTGTTGGACCCCAGGAAGAATGGCTGCAGTAAATGGGGATCCAAAAAACATTGTTCAGCAGGACTGATGCCTGAGATGAAGGTAACTTTGTGCGCACAGCAAGGATGGCTGTCAAGGAAGCTGAACCTAAATGAGCAACACTACTCCCATATTCACCAGATCAAAATGGGAGACTGGAACGGTCTTCAGAGGAATGGTTGACTACCACCAGTTCTGGACAGATTTCTGCTGGTGGAATCTGGGTGTTTAATGTGTGTGGTTAGCTCTGTGGAGAAGCTAGAACATTATCAAAGGCTAAACAGCCATACTGGCAAACAGGGTTGGTGTCTAGTGAGGACCATTTAATCCTCAATTTAGATTTTTCAACTTATGATTTTTATTGAAATGTTTTGTAACTTTTTCTCTGCTGTCTTGACCAGGACACTCTTGGAATTGAGATTTTCAATCTCAATTGGGTTTTCCTGGTAAAATAAAGGTAGAAAAAAAATCCCTGGCAGGCCATAACCCCCCATGAGTTTTTGTGCCCCAATTAACTCACCCACAAGATAGCTATGCCTTTGTACCAAACTTCAAATTTCTTATTGAATGAAATCATTCTTGGTTGTCACCAGCTTTTTGTGATGTGGGGATGTGCTCATTGGTCCATTGAACTGTGACCTACTGGGTTTTTGTCAAAAGTGCGGCCAGAGAGTGCAAGTGGTGTTTGATACTGCTGAATTTTGTAAGTAAAATTCAAGCCAGATTGGCGATACCGATCTGACATTTTGTACAAAGACATGTATTTGGAATATCCTTTGAAAGCAGGCTTTGCTAAGGGGGAAGGTATTCGAAAAAAACAAGCGTTAGGCCTTTGTTGTCCAGTTTTAAACTCTTGCTACAGACATATTGATGGAAATAAAAGACGGTGTAGGTTCTTTGCTGCATGAAATCTACCACCATGTTTTACTCTGATTTGAATTAAAAGAGAATGCACCAAGAAGGACAATTCAGCATTGGATGGTGTTTTTACAATCCTGTCTGTTCCACATGGAACAAAACTGTTTAGTTTTATGTTGGAGAGTTTAATTGGCTGTAACCAGGGTGTGCAGGAGATTTTAAGCAATATCATAAAAAATGGTCCTGGAAAACCTCAACATCCACCCCACCTTTAACCACACCTATCTCAAATGTCCCACTGATCACACAATGCTTCTTAGAGACCTTCAAGGAGAAAGTTTGCTCAGCTGATGTGTTGCAAACAGTCCACAAGAACTCACCAACCAGAGCAGTGAAAATGATGTGACGTTATTTTGTTCTCATGGCCTTGAAAACGAGAATGTTTTTGCTTCTCAGGGACCATGGAACAGGCTGTAGACCAAGAAAGTGGATCCTTGAACTCCAGTCCTCAGATCTTTACACTGGCCTTCTGATTGTCAAAGACTCATCTTTTAAATCCTGCCATCAGTTTATAAAGCACTAAATGGTTGAGAATAAACATCCATTCAAGGTCTCCTCCTCCCTGTGTGGATGATGGTTCCAAAACAGTCACAGACAAGATGGAAATGCTTGACTGTCTTTGACAAACATTTTATAGCTTCAGCCTCTTTGTTTGAGCCCTTTTCTCCTAATAACCACAGTGTCTATTCACACAAGGTATGACTCATCATTTCAAAAGCAGAGATTGGTTGTTCCTAAAAGATAGACAAAAAATATACTTTTGGTGATAAGGAGAAAAGGACTGACCCTCCAATTGATAAACTTGATCAGTTTCTAATCTTATGAAGATTGTGTAATTGTAAATAATATTTTACACAAAAAGAAAATATGTTAAATGAATTGTGAGCTATACTTTAGAATTATCCTACAAAATGTATTAATAATAATAATACATATTATTTCATAGCGCCTTTCATGGCACCCAATGACGCTTTACATAGCAACAATAAAACATAAAAGTAAAGTAAAATGCAAGGATAAAAAAGAACACATTAAAAGTACTAAGAATGCGACCAGATGGTGTTACAGATTATATGCAGTTTTAAACAGGTGGGTTTTCAGTCTGGATTTGAAAAGGAAGAAGCTGTCGATGTTTCTGATATCTGGGGGCAGAGAGTTCCAGAGTTTGGGAGCAGAGCGACTGAAAGCTCTGCTCCCCATGGTGCTGAGGCGGGCGGGAGGGACTGTGAGGTGAAGGGAGGAGGGGGACCTGAGAGAACGAGAGGGAGTGGCAATATGGATGAGATCAGACAGGTAGGGGGGAGAGAGGTTGTGGAAGGCTTTAAAAGTGTGAAGGAGGATCTTGAAGGTGGATCTAAATTTGACCGGAAGCCAGTGAAGCTGTTACAGAACGGTGGTGATGTGGTGGAAGGAGGGGGTTCTGGAGATGATGCGGGCTGCTGAGTTCTGGACCAGTTGAAGTTTATGAAGGAGTTTGTGAGGGAGGCCAAAGAGGAGTGAATTACAGTAGTCAAGACGGGAGGTAACGAGGCTATGGACCAAGATGGCAGCAGTGTGGGGGGTGAGAGAGGGACAGAGACGATTGATGGAGTGAAGATGGAAGTAAGCAGACCGGATAGTGTTATTGATGTGAGCTTGAAAAGACAGTGAGCTATGGAGGATGACACCCAGACTCTTTACCTGAGGGGAGGGAGAAACTGTAGCATTATCAATAGTTATGGAGAAGCTGTCGGTTTTGGAAATGGTTGTTTTGGTGCAGACAAGAAGAAGTTCGGTTTTATTGCCGTTGAGTTTGAGGAAGTTGGAGGTGAACCAAGATTTTATTTCTGAGAGGCAGTGGGTAAGGGAAGAGAGGGGAGTGGAGTCAGGCTTACTGGAAATGTAGAGCTGGGAGTCATCCGCGAAACAGTGGAACTGGATGTTATATTTGCGGAAGATATTTCCAAGCAGGAGGAGGTAAATTATGAAAAGGAGAGGCCAAAGGACAGAGCCCTGGGGCACACCTGAGGTGACTAGGGAGGGAAGTGAGGTGAAGGATTTGAGCTGGAGTGAGAAACGGTGTTGAAGGCCGCACTCAGATCGACGAGGATGAAAATGGAGATTAAACCAGAGTCAGCTGCCATGAGAAGATCATTGGTGATCTTGATGAGTGCCGTTCCGGTGCTGTGGTGGGGGTGGAAACCGGACTGGAACTGTTCGAACAGGTTGTCATTGGTGAGATTAGAGTGGAGCCGAGAGGCAGCAGTTTTTTCCAGGATTTTGGTAAAGAAAGGAAGATGAGAAATCGGGCGAAGGTTATTGAAGTCATTTGCATCTGAACCAGGTTTTTTCCGTATGGGACTGACTGCTGCGGTTTTGAAGAGGGTGGGAACAGTTCCAGTTGACAGTGAGGAGTGGATGATGGTTGATATGAGGGGGAGCAGAGAGGGAAGGCAGGATTTGACCAAAGCTGTGGGGAGGGGATGTAGCTGACAGGTGGATGGTTTGGACTTGGTGATGAGGTCAGAAATTACTGAGGGATGGGGAAGTACAAAGGTGGAGAGAGGATAATAAGGTTGGTGGCACTGAGAGGGAAGGAGGGGAGAAGTAGTGGGGCTGAGATGTTTGTGGATGTTGTTGACCTTGTCATTAAAAAAACTGAAGGAGAGAGTTACAGGTGTCTGTAGAGTAAAGATGGCTGGGAAGGGACTCTGAGGGTTGTGTGATGCTATTGAGAATGGAAAATAAGGTCTTGGTGTTGCCAGTGTTGGAGCTGATAAGTTCAGAGTATTATTGAGATTTTGCATGAGAAATGGAGTCCTTGTAAAGAGATAGCTGAGCGGTGTACATGTCCTTATGAATAGTGAGGCCCGATTTCCTGGAGAGTCTGTCAAGCTGACGAGTTTTGGATTTTAAGGAAAGGAGAGCAGGGGTGAACCAGGGAGCAGACCAGGAAAAGAAAACAGTGCAGGATTTAACGGGAGCAAGGGAGTTGAGGATGGCAGTGAGACCATTGCTGTACTGGGTGACAAGACCATCCGGGTTGGAGGAGGGGTCAAGGGTCAGGGTGGTGATGCTGGAGGGGAGACACTCAATGTTAATGTCTTTAATGTTACGGTATGAGATGACACGGGCTGGCTTGGTGATGGAGAGACAGAGGGAGACAGTAAATGAGAGGAGGAAATGGTCCGTGAAATGGAGCTGATCAGCTGTACAGGATGGGGTAAGACCGGAGCAGCAGATTAAATCCAGGGTGTGTCTTTTAATATGTGTGGGGAAATGGGAATGCGGATGGAAGCCAAGATTGTCCAGTAATGAGGAGAAATCTTGGTAAGGGGGAGAGCAGTATTGTCCATGTGGATGTTAAAGTCACCAAGCAGAATTACATTGGGAGAGAGAGTGGAGAGATGGGTGAGGAGGGCAGAGAATTCATTCAGAAAATCTGTGTTGTGCTTGGGAGGGCGATAAATTGTAGCAATGATTGGAGGAATGGGTCCGGGTATTTTGCAAGCAAGGCATTCAACAGTGGAGAGAGGAGGCACAGATACTGGGAGCACCTTCAAGTTCTCACAATGTAATATCGCGAGACCGCCACAACATCCCGAGCCGCAAGGTTTATAGACATAAACAAACCCGGCAGGAGTGCTATCATTGAGCTGGAAAAAGTCACCAGGTTGCTGCCAGGTCTCATTCAAACAAAAAAAGTCAAGCTTATGGTCAGAGAGGAGATCTTGGAGAAGATGACCTTTGCCTGTGAGAGAGCGGATGTTGAGAAGCCCAAAGCTGACAGTGTAGTTGTTGCTGGTGGCAGGAGCCTTAGCATTAGCTGAACTGGCTAGTCGGGCTAACACGCTGAGATCCACTGACCTGCTGGTATTTCTGGGTCGGCGGCGGTTATTTCCCTGGAATCTTCAAAGTGGAAACCCGCCATGACCCACGTTGGACATACCATCGGCGAGGCTGGAAGGTGTTCAACGGGAGGAGACAGAGAGCTGCCGGTGGAGGAATTATGAATTGCCGAAAGCGGAGGCTGAGAAGCTCCACCGCTGAGTACTGGAGGAGCCCAACCAGGGATAGATGGAGGAGTGACAGGACGATCCAGGCCAGAAGAATCCACACAAACCCCTTACTGATCCACATCATGGAGCGCAGCAGAGAGGCGATGACGTGAAACCAGGCAGCGAGCTGAGCTGGTAGGTGAAGTTAGACTGATCTCATGACACATACAGTGATGACAGTCGGATTGAGGATCATCAAGCAAAGGAAGAATGATGGTGACAGGTCAGAGGGATGGGCAGGGCTGGACATGTAAGGGGGGATTGTATGGGGTATTGGGGGGTATAAGGAGGTGGGGGCGTATGTGTGGGGTGGAAGGAGGGGTTGGTGCAGTTATATGGGGGGAGTGCATGTGTGTGTTAGAGGGTATCAGGAGGTGGGGGTATGTGTGGACGGTAGAGGGAGAGGAGTGTTGGGGGTGGAGGGAGGAGTGAGTGTGGGTATGTAAGGTCGGAGAGTGGAGCGGGCGGGTGTATGTGTGTGAGGGGGAGTGCATGTTCTGCCCCGGGGGGCGCCTGGCGCTTGGTGGGGTCGGCAGCTGCTGATCTTGGCACGCTGGGGCCCGGGCTCCCAGACCGCGGGGGGCTCCGGCTGGGGCCGCCTTTTGCCGCCCTTTGGGGCATGCATGTCCGTTCTTTGGGTGAGGTGTCTGGGATCCGGGCCTCTGGGTGGCTGCTGGGGGCCTGGGTCGTGAGCCTTGCGGGCTTCCTCCTCCTTGCAGAGACGAGGCTGCATCTGCATGACTGTATCACCACGGAGACCCTTTATTATGCATGTTGACACTGTGACACTGCTTCCCATTGCGATGACTAGGTTGTACCTCTTCTCTGCTTCCTGTTGCAATGACTAGGTTTTACCTCTTCTTTGCGTAGTTCTGCGTGTGTTTGTATGATCTGAGGATACTCAAGCCACCTGCGGGTCCTCCTGTAGGGGATTGCTTGTTTTGTTTTCCGACAGAGACCTTGGAATGTTGTTTAGGGATTGCTGTACAGATGTACCAGTGAACTGTGTAAGTGGATTCATGTTTTCTCTCCTCTCTCTCTCTCTCTCTCTCTCTTCCTCTTCCTTACTCCTTTCTCTATGTTCCACTTTCTATCATTACCTCTGTTAACTTTCATTTCTCCCTTGTCAAGCCCAGCAGTATGGTATGGAATGCTGTTATAAATAGGGATGTAACGATATTGTCGATATCGCGATATCGCCGGAGGTAAACTGCCGCGATATCGTCGTGGTCTTGTCACGGTATGAAACAGCATGTCTCTTGAGACAAAAATAATAGTTTTCAGTCCACTCTATGCGTAGTTTAACGTACTAAACTACATAGACCATGATCCTTTGCTGCCAGTGCGCTCTTTTGAGCCAATGGGAGCACACGTAGCCCCCACGCACAGGAAAAACAAGGTGAAAGGCGGTCAGGTGAATACAGCATGGATATACACGAGGATGGAGCAGCTGTTATTCTCCACGTGAAGCGAGAACTTTGTTCCTGTTCTGGAGGCCGCAGGGACCACAAGAAAGTTGGTTTTGGTCCGGTTATCCCTCCGTGAGAAGTTTCAGCCGTGACGCCGCGGAGATCGCCGTGTTGACTTGGTGAGTTTATATTTAATGACGAACTTGGTCCGGGGGGGGGGCTGTGCATGCGGTGATGTCCGTGTATCAAACGCCTCGCGTGTTGTACACATTTTCGTATTTTTTCACCACCTCGATCAGCTGTTCATTAAAACTCTCAGTTTAACCTGCAGCAACGGATGCAGAAGAGCATCTGATCAGCTGATTGTCGACATCACGGTGCTAGGTATTAGGACTTTTCCTGCTGCAACACACCTGACTCCAATCAATGGGTAATTAGCAGACTTGTGCAGCCAAGCTCTGGACATCAGGTGGTGTGTTGAAGCAGGGAAGCCCTAAAGACCAGCAGGATGCCGGCCCTCGAGGACCGAAATTGCCTACCCCTGGTGTAGAAGTTCATACGTATGACTGACCACTGACAGACAGGCGGACTTACTTATTTTAAATTTATTGACTACTAAAGACGAGGCAGTTTCTTTGTGCCTGGGTCTTTTTTTTACTTAGTAAATAGGCTGTTTTATTGCCTGGTTGAGTTTATTTAATCTAGTACCTGAGCTGTCTTCTCAATAAATATGTTGGATTTTTACTTGAATTTCAGCTTCAGCAAAAGTTTTTCAGGCAGGTCAAAATGTCATAACCTTGAATTTTACTATAACTATTGTAACAATGACTTGTCAAGGCATTTTATACCATCATTATTATCGTGAGCCTCCCCACAATATCGAGATAAATATTGTATCGTGAGGTTCATATCGAGATAGTATCGTACCATGAGATGTGGATATTGTTACATCCCTAGTTATAAACAAATGTTTAATTAAAGAAATAAAATAAAATGAATGAACAGGATATCAAGTGGAGACTTATGTTCATAAAGCTCTGTTTGGTAAAGAAAAACTATTCAACAAAATAAAGCAATCAGACTTCCATTCTGCTTGCTTTGATGCTGGACACGAGAAGTAGAAGGAAAAAAAGAAAAAAAGATATAAATAAATAAAAAAATTAGACTGATCTCATGACACATACAGTGATGACAGTCGGATTGAGGATCATCAAGCAAAGGAAGAATGATGGTAATCCCAGAAAAGGAGAACTGCACAGGCGAAAAGTGGTTAAAAAAACATATAAATGCGATCAAAGATTACCGGAGAGCAGCGGCAGCAAGACATGCCAGTGTTCACTCAACCGGAAGACAGCAACTAGTTAATGTGTGAAAACTTAGTCCCACTTGCGCAGTATTCACATCAAATAAAAAATCAAACTTTATTTATAAGGCACTTTTCATACTTTTCATTCACTTTTCAACAAATTTGACAAAAATAAAAGATAATAAAAAACATGGAACCCCGTCCTTCCTGCCCTCACATATAGACCCACGCACACATACACACTTATATGCACATGTACATACACATATTGAGTTATATTTATTTGCTTAAATTAACTGGCATGCAGGTAATTTTTGTTCTTTCAGCCTTTAACATTTCAGCTAAACTTGGTATTAAAATGTCTCAGCTTTCTCATGTCTGTGATTGCTGACTGGCCTATAAGAGGCAGTGTTGGTTGGCTTTCAAATCAACCACAAAGCAGTGAACAGCAATGGAAAAGAAAAGAGGAAAGAAACCCAACTGGACAGAGGAAGAGTGTCTGCTTCTTTCTCAGTTGCTTAATGTGCATAAAAGTATTGTGATGACGACACTGGGTGGTACTGCACTGTTGGAGAAGTAAGTGCATCTCTAATGCCTGGGATACACCGTGCGATTTTTTCAATCGTTGCTCGCAGCTCCAACTCAAACTGTGCGAATCAGTCACAGAGTTCAAAAGTTCACAGCTTGCAACGTCTGCCCTCATACTGTATGAACCGACGCTCGGATGCGAGCTGACTACTCACACTGTGCATCCTCAAAGACACGTTGGGGTCTTGAAGAATCCCGACATGCAACGCAATGAATACAGCTAGTAGTGGAAGAAGAAGAAAACGGAGAAGAAGAAGAGGAAAATAACATCAACAACAACAGCAGCAGCAACATTATTCTATCACCAAAAAAACTGTGCTGCCTTGGCGATTTGCGCTCTTATTTGTGAAAAATTCGCCAAAAATTAAAGGCGACGACGTTGCGTGTAGATGAGGAATTGTCTGAGCAGACATGAGCTGTACAGTCTGCCGGTTCTACAACGAGATCTCCATCCAAATGACAAGCCGGGTCGCAATGCTGCCTCTGGTTTACTTCAGTTTTTGTTTTGCGCATGCGGAATGTGTGAGCGTGTGTGTGTGAAGTCCGAGGTCCGATTAGCCCCGCCATTGGATGTCAGACGAAGCTGAAGTAAGTTTGTCAGCTCCGTGTGCGCATGTGCAGAAGAGAGCAGCAGTCAAATTAAAGCAGATGAAGAGGGCGGAGATGTACAGAAAATATGAGAGAAAGCAGCAGATACATCCTCAGCTTTTCAGCAGGAAAGTAAAAGGTAAGATAACACAGTGTTGACTCTTTTTTTCTCCTTAAAAGCAATTTTAAAAAAGTCAACATGAAACCCCCCCAACACAAAAAAATGAGGCTGAAGTTAGCAGCAACTCCTTTCCCAGCTTCTGTTTCGATTTTGGCTTAAAGGGCAATTCCACTCAAATAATTTTGTACTGACAACATTTAACAAGGTCCTGTGTAAAAACTACAACACGTAGACTTTTCATTAAAGCACAGTTTCTGATTTATGAAACCTATAAATGAATAAATGAGGAGAAAATGAGAACAAATGAGGAGAAGAAAGCAAATGAGTAGGAGAAAAGGAGAACAAGTTATGAGGAGAAGAGAACCAATAGGAGAGAACTAATTAGGAAGAAAAAAGAGCAAATAATAAGATAAGAGCAGGTGAGAAGAGAACATGATGATGAGGAGGGTCAGTGATGAGTCAAAGAGAAGACAAAAGGTGAATACTGTATGAACTGTTCTGCGTGAGTGCAGTGCATGGGTTTTAGCAACATACAGGACTGTCTCAGAAAATTATAATTCATGATATTCTAATATTTTGAGATCGGATATTTGAGTTTTCTTAAGCTGTATGCCATAATCAGCAATATTAAAACAATAAGGGCTTGCAATATTTCAGTTGATTTGTAATGAATCCAGAATGTATGATATTTTCATGTTTTTTTTTTTATATCTTATCTCAAAATATTAGAATATCATGAATTCTAATTTTCTGAGACAGTCCTGTAATGGTCAACATTTCATTGCTGATTTTGTGGTTAATTTTTGTTTTTTAATCAAAATGACAATTTATCAACTCCATTATGTCTATTATTGCCTTCTAAAACAATTTTTTGTAACGAAAGACGACAGAGAAGCTTGTCTAATTTTTTCAAATTTACACCTGGTGTGACTCCGGGCTAAGCCCAGGTTGTCCTTAAAGGCTGGAGACGCTCCTGGAGCACACCTCAAGCAAACAGCCCCCCCCCCCCCCCCCCACCCCCCCCCCCCCCTCTCTTTCCACCCTCCGCTCTCACCCCCTCCCTCGCTGATTCAACTGCGTGGTTTTCAAACAAATGGATTAAAAAGAAACTTCTGCAGCAACACTGAGGGAGATGACCACAATCTTGTCATTATCTGTAAATTTATTTATTTTCTAATTGCTGTCTTGTCTGATAAACGTAGCTCGCTGTCTGAAGTGCATATGTTGCTAACAGACAGCCTTTAGCAAACTCCGACCGCAGCTTGACCTACTTTCTCTAAATAAGGTTATAGCCAAAAAAGGTGTAGCCAATCAAAATGAAGTCAACTTGGTCTCTGCGTAAATCTGCATAACATTACTGCACCCAACTCACTGAGGAAAGGAGGTCTCGCGTGCAAAAACAATCCCCCGCTGTAAAAAGTGAAATTTTTTTCTTTAGAGTATTTACGCAGTAATGTCAACTACATGAACCAGTTTTTACTGTTATGTCATCAGTCCTTTAAAGGGATATTGTGTAAGTTCTCCTGTTATTTATTCACAAAAACTGATTATTTGGTTCAAAAGTGTTTTTTTAATTAATCAGAAATCACTCCCATCAACAAACTGAAGTTCTCCTCTAAGTTCTAAATTCACCGTTCGTATCATTCATTTATATATCGAGCGGGTCGGCTCGGTGGGGGCTGCCATGTTGTATCGCCATGTTTTTACGTTCAGGAGAAACGTGGAGTAGGAGGACAATTCCTCCTACTTTCAGGAGAAGCGTGACAGTAGGAAACCACAGAAACTCACCGGACATACCGGAGTTTTCAGCTCAGTTAGAGGTAATGTCTTTGAAAAGTCACCACGCTGCAGTGGGGAGAAACCAGCGTCTCACTGATGCTGCGTTCACGTGCAGTCGGGCAGACGGCCGTTGGTAACAAGCCAGATGTCATTTTAATCAATGGGGCCGAGCGAAAGACGGTAAAACATGGGTCAGGGAAAACAATACGACATCGCCATGACAACAAATCAGATGTGGACTGATGTCACTGTAATTGACGGACCACGCCTTCACATAGAGGCTGGTGATAACTTTACATGCAGCGGATGTCATCCGTCTGCCCCGTCTCACGCAAATGCAGCATGAAAAGTATGAGGGAGCTGCTTGGGATTACACAATGTCCCTTTAAAGCAACCTTTACCGCATTGCATTGTTACACTATTTTTTCAATAGAGTAAAATGTTATGGATGAGGTAATGGAACTCTGAAATACAAGACAGACCCACCATTATCAAAACAAAATATTATTCCAATCTCTAAATATTCAATGAAAACTCCAAACAATCCTTGAAGTGGGGTGCACCCCTAGGATTGGCCTAGGGACCTGCCTGTCAGACCTTTGATTCTGCATCGGGAGGCAGAGAGAATACCATCCACCATTTTGTCCTCTGCTTAAGAAACTCCTAAGCTGCTTAAAAGTCCTCCTCCCTGCTCTTACCAGATCTCACCTTAGAGCTCTCTTAAAGACACACAACGCAACTTTTAGACTTTAAAAATATGGGTTTCTGACTTGTTTTGATGCCACACCAACATTCATTATGCGTATTTTCAAGCCGTCACCGCCCAGGGATCAGAAACTGCAGTATAAGTTTCCCATCCGGCTGTAATGTTGCAGCCGGCTTTTGGTTGCGCACCGCGTCACTTAGGTGAGTAGCAAATGGATATAAACCAGACACAGTATGAACACTGCTGGTGTTTTGGATGCGCATCATGTTGGATTCGGTAAAGAAATGTAAGAAAACATTACTGGAGGAAGAGAGGAAAAGAAAGAGAGGAAGGGACAGAACGAGAGCCAAGATAAGACTGTCTTTTACTGGCTGGAGTAAATCACAGTACAGGTACGGGACAAGATGGATTAGCCACCGATAGGAGGCGCATCACTTAGAAAACTGCTAAAAGTTCCATTGTGTGTCTTTAAGAGCTAGGATTCTTTAGAAATAGCTTTTATCTTTACTAGGATCTACTCTTAACTTTTAGGGGAAATTCTAAGAAAACATGATTCTAAGAATTTTCTTAGAATTTGGCCACTAGGAGCAACTCTTAGCACAAGAACCTTTGGGAATATGGCCCCAGGAAACCAAGCATCATGTATGAGCTGCATGGTTGATCAGCAGCTGTTCTCACTAAGCAATCAGTTCCAATCAGTTCCCTCTGCACTGAGGATCATATAAAAGCAGCTGCTGCAGTTTGAAGTCAGAGTGCTCTGAACTTTGTGTGGTCTGTCAGCAGCAGGTCCCAGGTCAGCTTTAACTGCAGCAGAATGAGGTGAGGAACTTCCAGTCTCCTACAGAGCTTCTTAAAGGTGGTTCTGATCCTGGGCTGCCTCCAATGTTTCAGAGAGGAGAAACAACCTGCATCAGTCACAGCATTGCACTGTGCAGAGAAGCTCCTCAGGATGGTGCATGTTGGGTGGAGGTGGTGGGGTTGAATAATGGCCCCACTGGTCTGGAATGTCTTGTGACCTTCATGATGTGTTTGCAGGGTGTTGTGGATTTCTCTGTTGCTGGCTGGAAGCATCACCTGTGAACCTCTATATCCAGGTAAGATGACAAATGACTGGAATGAGAAGCTGAGTTGTGACTGGATGCTGACTCCTGAGCTTCTCCACTTCCAGGAGGCCCTCAAGGTCCCTCTGAGAAACCAGGCCATCCTGGTTCTGCATCTTACTACACTGGCTCCTATACTGCTTCAGGTCCAGGATCCATAGATTCCACATGGTACCTTGCTTCATCTGGAGGCTCTCAAGGTCCCCATGAGAAACCTGCTGAAAAACCTGGTTTTAGCACTGGTGGATTTCCAGGATCTTATTACAGTAGTGGGTCCTACCCTGCTTCAGGTGCTGGCAGCTTCTCCAGTTATGGCACTCTGAACCAGCCTGGATATTCAGAACCTTCCAGCTTCCAACCTGCTGCAGGTTCTGGTATCTTCAGTTCTGGGTCTCAGCAGGGCAGCCAGTCTGGGTCTCCAGGTGGCCATCAGCAGTCTGCACAGGGGGGATGGGGCTCTTCATCTGATGGTGGCGACCAGGAGCCTGACTTCACTTCCGTGTCTCCTGGGGATCAGGTCTCCGCTCGCAAATCTCGCTCCAACTACAAGAAGCATAATTACAGGTTCTTCCAGCAGTTCTACACCCAGACAGAACCAGTTGAACCCCAGGGGCCAATATTCCCACACCATGGCAAGACATCTGGGCACAGCAAAGGCCAGGTCCAGAAGGGCTTCTGAAGATGGTTCTGGTGAGGCTCCTTCACTCGGTCTGTGTGCTCTGTAGCTGCTGCCAGTTGACTGACTTGTGTCTTGTATTGCAGGTCTCCATGCTGCTGCTTCCTACTGACTTCAAATAAATGGCTTTTATGACTCATTCCTTGTCTGGCTTTGTAGCAATGGCTGTGTTGCTACCACACACTTGCACAAAGCAACCCAGCTCCTCTGGGCTGGGATACCAACATCAGTGGTTGGGGTGGTGGAATCTCAAATGGGAGGCAACAAGATCTCTCTTCCCCCCCCCTAAATCAGAAGCCTGAACACCTCAGTGGTCTCAGGTTGCATAAACCTGAGACCTTTATATAAAAAAAAAAAAAACAAGAAATGAATACTAGCCATGAATGATTAGTTTGACTTTTGTGGATCCACTGCTATGGAGTAGAATGTGTATAGTGGTTCCCTGTGTTTATGGGAAGACCGTTCTTTAGAAATTCTCTAATTTTAGGTTGGTTATTATAGTAATTTGGTTTTTTGTCTTGCTCCATGCTACCTCTTTAACCTCATGCGTCGGACCCCAGGAAGAATGGCTGCAGTAAATGGGGATCCAAAAAACATTGTTCAGCAGGACTGATGCCTGAGATGAAGGTAACTTTGTGCGCACAGCAAGAATGGCTGTCAAGGAAGCTGAACCTAAATGAGCAACACTACTCCCATATTCACCAGATCAAAATGGGAGACTGGAATGGTCTTCAGAGGAATGGTTGACTACCACCAGTTCTGGACAGATTTCTGCTGGCGGAATCTGGGTGTTTAATGTGTGTGGTTAGCTCAGTCAGTGCAGAAGCTAGAACATTATCAAAGCTAATCAGCCATACTGGCAAACAGGGTTGGTGTCTAGTGAGGACCATTTAATCCTCATTTATTTTAGTTATATTTTTATTGTATTTTGTAACTTTCATTTCTCTGCTGCTGTCTTGGCCAGGACATTCTTGGAAAAGAGATTTTCAATCTCAATTAGGTTTTCCTGGTAAAGTAAAGGTAGAAAAAAATCCTTGGCAGGCCATAACCCCCCCATGAGTTTCTGTGCCCCAATCAACTCACCCACAAGACAGCTATGCCTTCGGACCAAACTTCAACAAATTTCTCATTGAATGAAATCATTCTTGGTTGTCACCAGCTTTTTGTGACGTGGGGATGTGCTCATTGGTCCATTGAACTGTGACCTACTGGGTTTTTGTCAAAAGTGCGGCCAGAGAGCGCAAGTGGTGTTTGATACTGCTGAATTTTGTAAGTAAAATTCAAGTCAGATTGGCGATACAGATCTGACACTTTGTACAAAGACATGTATTTGGAATATCCTTTGAAAACAGGCTTTGCTAAGGGGGGAAGGTATTCAAAAAACAAGCGTTAGACCTTTGTTGTCCAGTTTTAAACTCTTGCTACAGACATATTGATGGAAATAAAAGAGGGTGTAGGTGCTTTGCTGCATAAAATATATTCCATCTACCACCATGTTTTACTCTGATTTGCATTAAAAGAGAATGCACCAAGAAGGACAAATCAGCATTCAGTCATCCTGAACTGGTCAGTCAAGATGATTGGATGGTGTTTTTACAATCCTGTCTGTTCCACATGGAACAACATTGTTTAGTTTTATGTTGGAGAGTTTAATTGGCTGTAACCAGGGTGTGCAGGAGATTTTAAGCAATATCGTAAAAAATGGTCCTGGAAAACCTCAACATCCACCCCACCTTTAACCACACCTATCTCAAATGTCCCACTGATCACACAATGCTTCTTGGAGACCTTCAAGGAGAAAGTTTGCTCAGCTGATGTGTTGCAAACAGTCCACAAGAACAAGATCATATTTTACATAAAAGAAAATATGTTAAATGAATTGTGAGCTATACTTTAGAATTATCCTACAAAATGTATTATTAATAATAATAATAATACATATTATTTCATAGCACCTTTCATGGCACCCAAGGACGCTTTACATAGCAACAATAAAACATAAATGTAAAGTAAAATGCAAGGATAAAAAAGAACACATTAAAAGTACTAAGAATACGACCAGATGGTGTTACAGATTATATGCAGTTTTAAACACGTGGGTTTTCAGTCTGGATTTGAAAAGGAAGAAGCTGTCGATGTTTCTGATATCTGGGGGCAGAGAGTTCCAGAGTTTGGGAGCAGAGCGACTGAAAGCTCTGCTCCCCATGGTGCTGAGGCGGGCGGGAGGGACGGTGAGGTGAAGGGAGGAGGAGGACCTGAGAGAACGGGAGGGAGTGGCAATATGGATGAGATCAGACAGGTAGGGGGGAGAGAGGTTGTGGAAGGCTTTAAAAGTGTAAAGGAGGATCTTGAAGGTGGATCTAAATTTGACCGGAAGCCAGTGAAGCTGTTACAGAACGGTGGTGATGTGGTGGAAGGAGGGGGTTCTGGAGATGATGCGGGCTGCTGAGTTCTGGACCAGTTGAAGTTTATGGAGGAGTTTGTGAGGGAGGCCAAAGAGGAGTGAATTATAGTAGTCAAGACGGGAGGTAACGAGGCTATGGACCAAGATGGCAGCAGTGTAGGGGGTGAGAGAGGGACAGAGACTTTGAAAATATGGGTTTCTGACTTGTTTTGATGGCACACCAACATTCATTATGCGTATTTTCAAGCCGTCACCGCCCAGGGCTCAGAAACTGCAGTATAAGTTTCCCATCCGGCTGTAATGTTGCAGACGACTTTTTGGTTGCGCACCGCGTCACTTAGGCAAGTAGCAAATGGATATAAACCAGATACAGTATGAACACTGCTGGTGTTTTGGACGCGCATCATGTTGGATTTGGTAAGGAAACGCAAAAAATATTACTGGAGGAAGAGAGGAAAAGAAAGATAGGAAGGGACAGAACGAGAGCCAAGATAAGACTGTCTTTTACTGGCTGGAGTGAATCACAGTACAGGTACGAGACAAGATGGATGCTAGTTTAGCCACCGATAGGGGGCGCGTCATTTAGAAAACTGCTAAAAGTTCCGTTGTGTGTCTTTAATAACCAACCTAAAATTAGAGAATTTCTAAAGAAATTAGAAAAAAAAAAAGTGAGCTTTTACAATACTGAATTTCCCTTCGGGGATGAATAAAGTATTTTTCATTCATTCATTTCATTTAAGAGCTAGGATTCTTTAGGAATAGCTTTTATCTTTACTAGGATCTACTCTTAACATTTAGGGGAAATTCTAAGAAAACATGATTCTAAGAATTTTCTTAGAATTTGGCACTAGGAGCCACTCTTAGCACCAACAATCTTTGGGAATATGGCCCCAGGAGACCAAGCATCATGTATGAGCTGCATGGTTGATCAGCAGCTGTTCTCACTAAGCAATCAGCTCTATTCAGTTCCCTCTGCACTGAGCATCATATAAAATCAGCTGCTGCAGTTTGAAGTCAGAGTGCTCTGAACTTTGTGTGGTCTGTCAGCAGCAGGTCCCAGGTCAGCTTTAACTGCAGCAGAATGAGGTGAGGAACTTCCAGTCTCCAACAGAGCTTCTAAAAGGTGGTTCTGATCCTGGGCTGCCTCCAATGTTTCAGAGAGGAGAATCAACCTGCATCAGTCACAGCATTACACTGTGCAGGGAAGCTCCTCAGGATGGTGCATGTTGGGTGGGGTTGAATAATGGCCCCACTGGTCTGGAATGTCTTGTGACCTTCATGACGTGTCTGCAGGGTGTTGTGGATTTCTCTGTTGCTGGCTGGAAGCATCACCTGTGAGCCTCTATATCCAGGTAAGATGACAAATAACTGGAATGAGAAGCTGAGTTGTGACTGGATGCTGATTCCTGAGCTTCTCCACTTCCAGGAGGCCCTCAAGGTCCCTCTGAGAAACCAGGCCATCCTGGTTCTGCATCTTACTACACTGGTTCCTATACTGCTTCAGGTCCAGGATCCATAGATTCCACATGGTACCTTGCTTCATCTGGAGGCTCTCAAGGTCCCTATGAGAAACCTGCTGAAAAACCTGGTTTTAGCACTAGTGGATTTCCAGGATCTTATTACAGTAGTGGGTCCTACCCTGCTTCAGGTGCTGGCAGCTTCTCCAGTTATGGCACTCTGAACCAGCCTGGATATTCAGAACCTTCCAGCTTCCAACCTGCTGCAGGTTCTGGTATCTTCAGTTCTGGGTCTCAGCAGGGCAGCCAGTCTGGGTCTCCAGGTGGCCATCAGCAGTCTGCACAGGGGGGATGGGGCTCTTCATCTGATGGTGGCGACCAGGAGCCTGACTTCACTTCCGTGTCTCCTGGGGATCAGGTCTCCGCTCGCAAATCTCGCTCCAACTACAAGAAGCATAATTACAGGTTCTTCCAGCAGTTCTACACCCAGACAGAACCAGTTGAACCCCAGGGGCCAATATTCCCACACCATGGCAAGACATCTGGGCACAGCAAAGGCCAGGTCCAGAAGGGCTTCTGAAGATGGTTCTGGTGAGGCTCCTTCACTCGGTCTGTGTGCTCTGTAGCTGCTGCCAGTTGACTGACTTGTGTCTTGTATTGCAGGTCTCCATGCTGCTGCTTCCTACTGACTTCAAATAAATGGCTTTTATGACTCTCATTCCTTGTCTGACTTTGTGGCAATGGCTGTGTTGCTACCACACACTTGCACAAAGCAACCCAGCTCCTCCGGGCTGGGATACCAACATCAGTGGTTGGGGGTGGCGGAGTCTCAAATGGGAGGCAACAAGATCTCTCTTCCCTTCCCCCCCCCCCCCCCAAATGAGAAGCCTGAACACCTCGGTCTCAGGTTGCATAAACCTGGGACCTTTAAAACACAAATGAATCCTAGCTATGAATGATTAGTTTGACTTTTGTGGATCCACTGCTATGGAGTAGAATGTGTATAGTGGTTCCCAGTGTTTATGGGAAGACCGTTCTTTAGAAATTCTCTAATTTTAGGTTGGTTATTATAGTAATTTGGTTTTTTGTCTTGCTCATGCTACCTCTTTAACCTCATGCGTCGGACCCCAGGAAGAATGGCTGCAGTAAATGGGGATCCAAAAAACATTGTTCAGCAGGACTGATGCCTGAGATGAAGGTAACTTTGTGCGCGCAGCAAGAATGGCTGTCAAGGAAGCTGAACCTAAATGAGCAACACTACTCCCATATTCACCAGATCAAAATGGGAGACTGGAATGGTCTTCAGAGGAATGGTTGACTACCACCAGTTCTGGACAGATTTCTGCTGGCGGAATCTGGGTGTTTAATGTGTGTGGTTAGCTCAGTGCAGAAGCTAGAACATTATCAAAGCTAATCAGCCATACTGGCAAACAGGGTTGGTGTCTAGTAAGGACCATTTAATCCTCACTAATTAGATTTTTCAACTTGTTTTGATTTTTTTTGTATTTAAATGTTTTGTAACTTCTCTGCTGCTGTCTTGACCAGGACACTCTTGGAAAAGAGATTTTCAATCTCGAGGTTTTCCTGGTAAAATATAGGTAGAAAAAAAATCTTTGGCAGGCCATAACACCCCCATAAGTTTTTGTGCCCCAATCAACTCACCCACAAGACAGCTATGCCTTTGAACCAAACCTCAACAAATTTCTTATTGAATGAAATCATTCTTGGTTGTCACCAGCTTTTTGTGACGTGGGGATGTGCTCATTGGTCCATTGAACTGTGACCTACTGGGTTTTTGTCAAAAGTGTGGCCAGAAAGCGCAAGTGGTGTTTGATACTGCTGAATTTTGTAAGTAAAATTCAAGCCAGATTGGCGATACCGATCTGACATTTTGTACAAAGACATATATTTGGAATATCCTTTGAAAGCAGGCTTTGCTAAGGGGGAAGGTATTCAAAAAACAAGCGTTAGACCTTTGTTGTCCAGTTTTAAACTCTTGCTACAGACATATTGATGGAAATAAAAGACGGTGTAGGTTCTTTGCTGCATGAAATATATTCCATCTACCACCATGTTTTACTGATTTGCATTAAAAGAGAATGCACCAAGAAGGGCAAATCAGAGTTCAGTCATCCTGAACTGGTCAGTCAAGATGATTGGATGGTGTTTTTACAATCCTGTCTGTTCCACATGGAACAAAACTGTTTAGTTTTATGTTGGAGAGTTTAATTGGCTGTAACCAGGGTGTGCAGGAGATTTTAAGCAATATCATAAAAAATGGTCCTGGAAAACCTCAACATCCACCCCACCTTTAACCACACCTATCTCAAATGTCCCACTGATCACACAATGCTTCTTAGAGACCTTCAAGGAGAAAGTTTGCTCAGCTGATGTGTTGCAAACAGTCCACAAGAACTCACCAACCAGAGCAGTGAAAACGATGTGACGTTATTTTGTTCTCGTGGCCTTGAAAACGAGAATGTTTTCGCTTCTCAGGGACCATGGAACAGGCTGTAGACCAAGAAAGTGGATCCTTGAACTCCAGTCCTCAGATCTTTACACTGGCCTTCTGATTGTCAAAGACTCATCTTTTAAATCTTGCCATCAGTTTATAAAGCACTAAATGGTTGAGAATAAACATCCATTCAAGGTCTCCTCCTCCCTGTGTGGATGATGGTTCCAAAACAGTCACAGACAAGATGGAAATGCTTGACTGTCTTTGACAAACATTTTATAGCTTCAGCCTCTTTATTTGAGCCCTTTTCTCCTAATAACCACAGTGTCTATTCACACAAGGTATGACTCATCATTTCAAAAGCAGAGATTGGTTGTTCCTAAAAGATAGACAAAAAATATACTTTTGGTGATAATGAGAAAAGGACTGACCCTCCAATTGATAAACTTGATCAGTTTCTAATCTTATGAAGATTGTGTAATTGTAAATAATATTTTACACAAAAGAAAATATGTTAAATGAATTGTGAGCTATACTTTAGAATTATCCTACAAAATGTATTAATAATAATACATATTATTTCATAGCGCCTTTCATGGCACCCAATGACGCTTTACATAGCAACAATAAAACATAAAAGTAAAGTAAAATGCAAGGATAAAAAAGAACACATTAAAAGTACTAAGAATACGACCAGATGGTGTTACAGATTATATGCAGTTTTAAACAGGTGGGTTTTCCGTCTGGATTTGAAAAGGAAGAAGCTGTCGATGTTTCTGATATCTGGGGGCAGAGAGTTCCAGAGTTTGGGAGCAGAGCGACTGAAAGCTCTGCTCCCCATGGTGCTGAGGCGGGCGGGAGGGACGGTGAGGTGAAGGGAGGAGGGGGACCTGAGAGAACGAGAGGGAGTGGCAATATGGATGAGATCAGACAGGTAGGGGGGAGAGAGGTTGTGGAAGGCTTTAAAAGTGTGAAGGAGGATCTTGAAGGTGGATCTAAATTTGACCGGAAGCCAGTGAAGCTGTTACAGAACGGTGGTGATGTGGTGGAAGGGGGGTTCTGGAGATGATGCGGGCTGCTGAGTTCTGGACCAGTTGAAGTTTATATGGAGGAGTTTGTGAGGGAGGCCAAAGAGGAGTGAATTACAGTAGTCAAGACGGGAGGTAACGAGGCTATGGACCAAGATGGCAGCAGTGTAGGGGGTGAGAGAGGGACAGAGAGCTTGAAAAGACAGTAAGCTATGGAGGATGACACCCAAACTCTTTACCTGAGGGGAGGGAGAAACTGTAGCATTATCAATAGTTATGGAGAAGCTGTCGGCATTGGAAATGGTTGTTTTGGTGCAGACAAGAAGAAGTTCGGTTTTATTGCCCTTGAGTTTGAGGAAGTTGGAGGTGAACCAAGATTTTATTTCTGAGTGGGTAAGGGAAGGGGGGGGGGGGGGAGTGGAGTCGGGCTTACTGGAAATGTAGAGCTGGGAGTCATCCACGAAACAGTGGAACTGGATGTTATATTTGCGGAAGATATTTCCAAGCAGGAGGAGGTAAATTATGAAAAGGAGGGGCCACAGGACAGAGCCCTGGGGCACACCTGAGGTGACTAGGGAGGGAAGTGAGGTGAAGGATTTGAGCTGGAGTGAGAAACGGTGTTGAAGGCCGCACTCAGATCGACGAGGATGAAAATGGAGATTAAACCAGAGTCAGCTGCCATGAGAAGGTCATTGGTGATCTTGATGAGGGCCGTTCCGGTGCTGTGGTGGGGGTGGAAACCGGACTGGAACTGTTCGAACAGGTTGTCATGGGTGAGATGAGATTGGAGCTGAGAGGCAGCAGTTTTTTCCAGGATTTTGGTAAAGAAAGGAAGATGAGAAATCGGGCGAAGGTTATTGAAGTCATTTGCATCTGAACCAGGTTTTTTCCGTATGGGACTGACTGCTGCGGTTTTGAAGAGGGTGGGAACAGTTCCAGTTGACAGTGAGGAGTGGATGATGGTTGATATGAGGGGGAGCAGAGAGGGAAGGCAGGATTTCACCAGAGCTGTGGGGAGGGGATGTAGCTGACAGGTGGATGGTTTGGACTTGGTGATGAGGTCAGAAATTACTGAGGGATGGGGAAGTACAAAGGTGGAGAGAGGATAATAAGGTTGGTGGCACTGAGAGGGAAGGAGGGGGAGAAGTAGTGGAGCTGAGATGTTTGTGGATGTTGTTGACCTTGTCATTAAAAAAACTGAAGGAGAGAGTTACAGGTGTCTGTAGAGTATAGATGGCTGGGGAGGGACTCTGAGGGTTGTGTGATGCTATTGAGAATGGAAAATAAGGTCTTTGTGTTGCCAGTGTTGGAGCTGATAAGTTCAGAGTATTATTGAGATTTTGCATGAGAAATGGAGTCCTTGTAAAGAGATAGCTGAGCGGTGTACATGTCCTTATGAATAGTGAGGCCCGATTTCCTGGAGAGTCTGTCAAGCTGACGAGTTTTAGATTTTAAGGAAAGGAGAGCAGGGGTGAACCAGGGAGCAGACCAGGAAAGGAAAACAGTGCAGGATTTAACGGGAGCAAGGGAGTTGAGGATGGCAGTGAGACCATTGCTGTACTGGGCACAGTAAAGCACAGTTTCTGATTCATGAAACCTATAAATGAATAAATGAGGAGAAAATGAGAACAAATGAGGAGAAGAAAGCAAATGAGTAGGAGAAAAGGAGAACAAGTTATGAGGAGAAGAGAACCAATAGGAGAGAACTAATTAGGAAGAAAAAAGAGCAAATAATAAGATAAGAGCAGGTGAGAAGAGAACATGATGAGGAGGAGGGTCAGTGATGAGTCAAAGAGAAGACAAAAAGTGAATACTGTATGAACTGTTCTGCGTGAGTGCAGTGCATGGGTTTTAGCAACATACAGGACTGTCTCAGAAAATTAGAATTCATGATATTCTAATATTTTGAGATAGGATATTTGAGTTTTCTTAAGCTGTATGCCATAATCAGCAATATTAAAACAATAAGGGCTTGCAATATTTCAGTTGATTTGTAATGAATCCAGAATGTATGATATTTTCATGATTTGTTTCTTTTTTATTTCATCCTATCTCAAAATATTAGAATATCATGAATTCTAATTTTCTGAGACAGTCCTGTAATGGTCAACATTTCATTGCTGATTTTGTGGTTAATTTTTTTTCAAAATCAAAATGACAATTTATCAACTCCATTATGTCTATTATTGCCTTCTAAAACAATTTTTTGAAAAAAAAAAAAAAAAAAAGCCTTTCTAATTTTTTCACATTTACACCTGGTGCGCCACGGCCCACGACCCAGATTTTCCCTAAAACCACCCCCAAACCAACCCCCCCCCCCCCCCTTTTTCCCCCCCCCCCCCCCCCCCCCCCTCGCTGATTCAACTGCGTGGTTTTCAAACAAATGGATTAAAAAGAAACTTCTGCAACAACACTGAGGGAGATGACCACAATCTTGTCATTATCTGTAAATTTATTTATTTTCTAAATGCTGTCTTGTCTGATAAACGTAGCTCGCTGTCTGAAGTGCATATGTTGCTAACAGACAGCCTTTAGCAAACTCCGACCGCAGCTTGACCTACTTTCTCTAAATGTGAATGTAGCAGGATGAATTCTCATCATTGCTTTCAGCTGTGTTTGTGGCCAGGGCAGTATTGGCCAATCACCTCAGGGGGGCGCTCTATAAAAAGGGATAGTGGCAGTCTCTCTTTGAATCTCTCTCTCGGTGTGGGCCCTCCCTTCTGCTTCCGGGTCATCGTGGCTTCTTGCCGGCACAGGTAGGTTAGCAGTGGCTGCTAAGACTGCCAGTGATTCATTCTGGTGCTGATTTACATTTAATTCGGCTTGTTAGATAAGGCGCTTCGGATTACGGCGCTCGAGACCGGAGCAAAGTAACGCATGCCGGTGTAATCGGCAGTCGTGTCATCCTTGTTCTGGGTCCTCCCACGTAGCCCAACTGGTATGTATGCCTTATGACAACTTTGTGCTCTATTTCCTGCTTCTCCATGACAAGTGGGTTTGTTTTGACAGGGCGTTGGGGCCAAGTATTATGGGGAACTCCCAGCGGCGTTAAAGGCACCTAAGAAAATCACAGCCTTGATATTGTTCGTCCTGATTTGCCGTGGTTTGTACCGCAGCTGAATGAGCTGACAGCTGCTGCTGGATGTAGCACCTGCGGTTTGCTTCACCTGGCTGAGCTGCTCTCGGTGTCGCCCAGCTGGTATCGTGGCTGGCCGCACCGAACGACTGGCTGTACTGGGGCAGCATCAGCCCCTCCCAAGTTGGACTGGACTCTTTTGAAATTACTTCTCGTGCTGATGGTGGATCAGCCTTTTAATAACTTTTTAAAGGTGTATCTGAGGTCAATCAAAACTGTTATTGGTTAACTTGCTTTTCCCATTTCTATTGATTTATTTTTATTTTGTTTCACTATTATTGTATTGTTTTGGGCGCAAGTCATTAATCCCCTTTGTCCTTTTTCAGTTGCTGAGAGCCAGCCGTGGTGGCCCCTGGTGTCCTGGTGGTGGCGGCTTCCCTCTTGTGTGCTGTGTTCTCCCCCCTCCAGTTTGCTGTGTGTGTGTGTTATGAGTGATTGGGGGGTGTGTGTCTTCCCGGGATTCCCCTTCACCTCCACTTCAACCTACTGCACCAATTGGTAAGCCTCAGCACCTGATAAGGTTCCCATTTCCCCGTGTGTGTGATATTCTATTTGACCTTTTTAACATTTATTTTAATTAAATGTTTGTTTGTTTGGAAACACGTCTCTGGCTCTTAATAAAGTAGATCGGACCTGTGCCTCTAACTAATTCTTTGGGCGAAACTCCCAAAGTGGCGTTGTCGGTTTAAATCCAGAAAGTGTATTTCTGGAATAGTACTCATCCTCATACTCGTGCCATCACATTCTGGCGTTGTCGGCAGGATCTACAAAGAACAGAGACGTGTATTCCTTTTAATGTATATTTTATATTTTGGTGATTTGTGTCCAGTTCAGTGGTAGACAAAACGGTAGTTATTTTGGTATTGCTGTGGTTTTAACCAACTTGGTTTGAATTTTTCTTTTGTGTGTTTTACCTTTAACGCCGCTGCCCCATTTAGTAGTCTGTCTTGTTTTGGTGTAGCTATGGAGAATGAACTGCAGGATTTAAGGGATTTGGTTGCACAACTAAAAGCAGAGAATGAGAGACTGCGGCAGGAGCAGGTGGCAGCCATGCCTGCTCCCAGTGCCGCAGCCTCAAGTTCTGCTGTCCCTTCCCCTGCCCTCTCCACTGCTAGTGCCCCTTTAACCGAGAGATTAGTTTTTGTGCCCCGGGATAGAAAATGCCCCATGTTTAGAGGGAGGTCAGGGATTGGGATTAGTGACTGGGTTGAGGAGGTGCAGGCTTGCATGAGAGCGCGTCATTTGGCTGCATCCGACCAGGCTTTCTTCCTTTTTGATCACCTGGAAGGAGAAGCGCGTGAGGAGATCAGATTTCGCTCCGATACAGAACGGGGGGATCCGGCCAAAATAATTGCTGTATTGCAGGAATTATATGGTTGTTTTGACTCCTATGTCGCGTTGCAGGAGGCTTTCTTCTCGCGTCGACAGCAAGAAGGGGAGACGCTCCAAGAATTCTCTCTCGCGCTAATGAGCCTCATGGCCTCTGTAAAACAGCGTGCCCCTACTGATATGCCAAACGCGGAAGTCTTGTTGCGCGATCAGTTTGTGGAGCATGTTGTTGATGGTGCTCTTCGCCGCGATTCAAAACAATTTGTACGTAGGCAGCCTACTGCTACACTGCTTGAGGTCCGGGCTGAAGCCATTAGGTGGGAGCGGGAGGGCTCGCCAGCTGGAACACAGGGCAGAAGTCATCCTATACCTTCAGTTCTTGGCTTTCAGTGTGCCACTAAGAGTGACCCTCCTGCCCTCACTAAACCATCCCCAGTGGCTGAATTGAGGGAAATGCTCAAACTCCAGCAGGAGCAGCTCAACCAACTAACTCAAAGTTTTTCTCGCCTACAGAGCACCCACCCACGCAGCCGCCCCTCACATAGGGGCCCAGTTATCTGTAATCGGTGCCAGCAGCAAGGACATTTTGCTAGGGATTGTGATGGAGTTCGTGTTACTCCTCGCCCTCAGCCGTCTTTACCTGCACGCCACCCAGGTGTACAATCTCATTCCTCCTTGCCCCCGGAAAACTAGTACCCGCCGGGCTGCAGAGTCACAGCTCGGCGGGCACTGCCATTGGCTCAGGGGTAGGAGGTGATTCTGAAATGGCTAAACTTATGTCTTCTTGTCCCCATATGTGCGTCACTATGGGGGGAATAACTGTTCCCTGTCTAATAGATACTGGATCCATGGTATCTACTATAGCAGAGAGCTTTTTCCACCAGCACTTTGGTTCTTGGGGTCCCGAGAGGCTACAGTCTTGTGGCTGGCTGCAGCTCCGTGCTGCCAACGGATTGGACATTCCGTACCTCGGGTTTATTGAACTTGAAGTGGAACTGTGTGGTAAACTGATGCCAAACTGTGGCGTGTTGGTGGTTAAAGACCCACCCAGTGGTATGTCTGTGCAGGTCCCTGGGGTGCTGGGGATGAACGTCATCCGCCGGTGTTATGGAGAACTCTTTGGGCAACATGGTTTGGCCCTTTTTGATTTGCCCTCTGTATCAGGTGCCCCAGAGCCAGTTATGGAAGCACTGAAAAAGTGCCATCAAGCTGGTAGGCAGGTCTTTCGATCTGGTTCAGGTAGAGTCACTGTACGGGGAAAGAAGATGTGGCGGATCCCTGGAGGCACAATGAAGGTCATAGCAGCTACCTGCTCTGAGCATTTCGCAGGCCCCACAGTGTTGTTCGAGCCATTAGCCTCTGGTCTACCTGCCGGACTACTGGCCTCACCTTCCTTGGTCCAAGTAGAAAGAGGAACTGCCTACATTCCCATCGTGAATGTGGGTTCCACAGATGCGTTGCTCCACCCGCGCACGGTCGTGGGGAGTTTAAATGAAGCAACCGTCGTGAGCCTGCCAGCTGGGGTAACAGAGGTGCCCTCAGCTGTCGCCACAGTGGCTTCCCAGTCAGTGGTGGCTTCGGTTCCCGAGCAGATTGCTGCTCTGGATTTGTCCCGCTTGTCTGCTGATGAGCAGAAGAAGGTGAGGTTGCTTCTTAGCAAGTACCAGTCTGTGTTTGCTAACCACGACAGTGACCTTGGCTGCACCAACCTCATCACTCACGACATTCCTCTTGTAGATGATGTTCCGGTTCGGCAGCGATACAGACGGATCCCTCCGTCCGACTATGAAGCAGTCAAGGATCACATAAACCAACTGTTAGGAGCACAAATTATCCGTGAGAGCAGCAGCCCTTATGCATCACCCATTGTGCTCGCTAGGAAGAAAGATGGCAGCCTTCGTATGTGCGTTGATTACAGGCCTTTGAACGGCAAGACCAGGAAGGATGCGTTCCCCCTTCCTCGGATTGAAGAGTCCTTGGACACCTTGACTGGCGCGCAGTGGTTTTCCACCATGGACCTGGCCAGCGGGTACAACCAGGTCCCGGTGGCAGAGGCAGACCGACACAAAACGGCATTCTGTACTCCTTTCGGGCTGTTTGAATGGAATCGCATGCCCTTTGGCCTCTGTAACGCTCCCGGCACCTTCCAGCGTCTGATGCAGCGGCTCTTTGGTGACCAACAGTGTCAGTCGGTGCTGCTTTATTTGGACGACATTGTTGTTTTCTCTTCCACGATCGAGCAGCATCTGGAGAGGTTGGAGGTGGTGCTGGGACGTCTGCAGCATCAGGGTCTGAAGGCCAAGCTCACAAAATGCGCCTTTTTCCAACAGCAGGTGCGATACTTGGGGCATGTGATTTCAGACCAGGGTGTCTCAACTGACCCCAGCAAGGTTGAGGTAGTGGCCAATTGGCAGCCTCCACGTAGCGTTTCCGAGCTGCGATCGTTCCTAGGCTTTGCCAGTTACTATCGCCGGTTTGTGGAGGGCTTTGCCAAATTGGCTGCCCCTCTACACCAGCTGGTAGCCAAGCTGGGGAACACCAATTCTAGGAAAAGGCCAGAGGGGGCTGTTTCAGAAAACTGGTCTGAGGAATGTCATGGCAGCTTTGAGGCACTTAAGACCAAACTTACCACTGCTTCAGTGTTGGCCTATGCTGACTTTTCCCTCCCTTTCATCTTGGAGGTAGATGCTAGTTACGGTGGTCTGGGAGCCGTGCTGTCACAAGAGCAGGGTGGTAAAGTGAGACCCATCGCCTATGCGAGCAGAGGTCTACGGCCCACTGAGCGCAACATGACCAACTATAGTTCCATGAAGTTGGAGTTTTTGGCGCTAAAGTGGGCCATGACAGAAAAGTTTAGGGAGTATCTGCTTGGGCAAAAGTGTGTTGTTTACACAGACAACAATCCACTAAGCCATCTGTCGTCAGCTAACCTCGGTGCCACAGAACAGCGGTGGGCAGCCCAGCTAGCAGCATTTGATTTTGAAATCAAATACAGATCGGGAAGAGTCAACAAAAATGCTGACGCTCTGTCTCGTCAGCAGCCTCCCAGTGCACAGGACATGGAAGCCATGCTTCCGGGCACTTCACTCCCAGATTCCCTGCAGCAAGTCTTGCAGGCCCGTAAATCTGAAGCAGGGCAGGCTGCCATTGCAGCCCTCCCTCACCGTGCCTCTTCTGAGATCTGCAGGCTGCAGCAGTCTGATCCAGCCCTCCAGCAAGTTTGGAAGTTCTGGACTGAAAAGCGGCGTCCAGAACATGACGAACGCAGGGCCCTCTCTCCGCCCGCACTGGCAGTGATTCGTCAGTGGGATCGTCTGGTCGAAAGCAACGGCGCCTTGTATCGTCGGATCTTTCGCCCAGATGGGGCGGAGGAGGTCTTTCAGCTGTTGTTGCCGGCCGCTTTAAAGGAGGAGGTTTTGGTGGGGGTCCATCAGAGACATGGTCATCAGGGCATTGAAAGGACCTTGGAACTATTGCGGCAGCGCTGTTATTGGCCAGGTATGTCCTCCGATGTGGCACAGTGGTGTCAATCATGCGAGAGATGCCAAGTCGCCAAAAACAACCAACCCGCTGCCCAGAGCTTCATGGGGCACCTGCTGGCCTCTCGGCCAAATGAAATCGTGGCCATTGATTTCACCGTGTTGGAACCAACCCAGACGGGGGTCGAGAACGTCCTGGTCATGACTGATGTGTTCAGCAAGTACACTCTGGCTGTCCCCACCCGTGACCAACGAGCCTCTACTGTGGCTCAGGTTTTAGTTACCGAATGGTTTTGCAAATTTGGGGTGCCTGCCCGCATCCATTCAGATCAGGGTCGTAATTTTGAAAGCTGTCTGATCCAACAGCTCTGTAGCCTTTACAGCATTGAAAAATCCAGGACTACCCCATACCACCCAGCGGGCAATGGGCAGTGTGAGCGGTTCAACCGAACCCTGCACAACCTGTTACGCACACTGTCCCCCTCTCGGAAACGAGATTGGAGCTCTTGTTTGCCTCAACTCTTGTATTCTTACAATACTACTCCCCATCAAACCACTGGTGAGTCCCCATTCTTTTTAATGTTTGGGCAGGAACCACGACTCCCAGTGGATTTCTTGTTGGGCCAAGTGCATGAGCCTAGGGGTGGAGGTGTTCATGAGTGGATTCAGGAACACCAGGCCCGGTTACAGATTGCCTTTGACGGAGCCCGTGAAAGGTTAAGGGTCGCAGCCGAACGGCGAAAGAACAGTCATGACCAGCATGTTCGTCCTGCCCCCTTGGAAGAAGGTCAGTTGGTGTATTTGCGAGAACTGAGTCATAAGGGGCGTCATAAGATTCAAGATTTGTGGGGGTCTGTTGTGTACCGGGTTCTGAAGGCCCCCAGACACTGACACTCCGTGTACACCATCGTGGCTGCTGATGATCCCACCAAGATCAAACATGTCCACCGGACGCTGTTGAAAGCCGTGATCGGGACTAGAACCCCAGAATGTTCCGGTGTCCCTTGCGTACCCCCTCCGGATGAGCCACAGGCTGAGGACGAGCCATTCCATGATGGTGATTTGTTTGTTATGGCACCAGAGAATTCTCATTCATCTCCTGGACAGACTCCTGGCCCTCCTCAGCCACAGTTTTTACCTGGGGATACAGCTCCAGCTGAGCCAGACCATCGTGATGCTCCAGCTGTGGTGGGGGACAACTTGCCACTGGCAGAGTTCACTTGCTCATCAGCAGTGGATCCCAGTGAAGTAGTGGTTCGCCGGACAGCACGGTCTACTGCTGGCCAGCATACTAACGTCCATCACCTTCCACGACCAGTTAATCTTTCTGGTCCGGTGTCCAATGCAATTACAGTGCTCTTTAGGCCCTGGGATTAGCCTAGGGCCTCAATTTAGTTGCTGCATCGTCGGGGCGACGATCCACAAAGGGGGGGGTAGAATGTAGCAGGATGAATTCTCATCATTGCTTTCAGCTGTGTTTGTGGCCAGGGCAGTATTGGCCAATCACCTCAGGGGGGCGCTCTATAAAAAGGGATAGTGACGGTCTCTCTTTGAATCTCTCTCGGTGTGGGCCCTCCCTTCTGCTTCCGGGTCATCTTGGCTTCTTGCCGGCACAGGTAGGTTAGCAGTGGCTGCTAAGACTGCCAGTGATTCATTCTGGTGCTGATTTACATTTAATTCGGCTTGTTAGATAAGGCGCTTCGGATTACGGCGCTCGAGACCGGAGCAAAGTAACGCAAGCCGGTGTAATCGGCAGTCGTGTCATCCTTGTTCTGGGTCCTCCCACGTAGCCTAACTGGTATGTATGCCTTATGACAACTCTGTGCTCTCTTTCCTGCTTCTCCATGACAAGTGGGTTTGTTTTGACAGGGCGTTGGGGCCAAGCATTATGGGGAACTCCCAGCGGCGTTAAAGGCACCTAAGAAAATCACAGCCTTGATATTGTTCGTCCTGATTTGCCGTGGTTTGTACCGCAGCTGAATGAGCTGACAGCTGCTGCTGGATGTAGCACCTGCGGTTTGCTTCACCTGGCTGAGCTGCTCTCGGTGTCGCCCAGCTGGTATCGTGGCTGGCCGCACCGAACGACTGGCTGTACTGGGGCAGCATCAGCCCCTCCCTCCAAGTTGGACTGGACTCTTTTGAAATTACTTCTCGTGCTGATGGTGGATCAGCCTTTTAATAACTTTTTAAAGGTGTATCTGAGGTCAATCAAAACTGTTATTGGTTAACTTGCTTTTTCCCATTTCTATTTTGATTTATTTTTATTTTGTTTCACTTATTATTGTATTGTTTTGGGCGTAAGTCATTAATCCCCTTTGTCCTTTTTCAGTTGCTGAGAGCCAGCCGTGGTGGCCCCTGGTGTCCTGGTGGTGGCGGCTTCCCTCTTGTGTGCTGTGTTCTCCCCCTCCAGTTTGCTGTGTGAGTGTTGTGTGTGTTATGAATGATTGGGGGGTGTGTGTCTTCCCGGGATTCCCCTTCACCTCCACTTCAACCTACTGCACCAATTGGTAAGCCTCAGCACCTGATAAGGTTCCCATTTCCCCGTGTGTGTGATATTCTATTTGACCTGTTTTAACATTTATTTTAATTAAATGTTTGTTTGTTTGGAAACACGTCTCTGGCTCTTAATAAAGTAGATCGGACCTGTGCCTCTAACTAATTCTTTGGGCGAAACTCCCAAAGTGGCGTTGTCGGTTTAAATCCAGAAAGTGTATTTCTGGAATAGTACTCATCTTCTTACTCGTGCCATCACATAAGGTTATAGCCAAAAAAGGTGTAGCCAATCAAAATGAAGTCAACTTGGTCTCTGCGTAAATCTGCATAACATTACTGCACCCAACTCACTGAGGAAAGGAGGTCTCGCGTGCAAAAACAATCCCCCGCTGTAAAAAGTGAAATTTTCTTTTTTAGAGTATTTACGCAGTAATGTCAACTACATGAACCAGTTTTTACTGTTATGTCATCAGTCCTTTAAAGGGATATTGTGTAAGTTCTCCTGTTATTTATTCACAAAAACTGATTATTTGGTTCAAAAGTGTTTTTTTAATTAATCAGAAATCACTCCCATCAACAAACTGAAGTTCTCCTCTAAGTTCTAAATTCACCGTTCGTATCATTCATTTATATATCGAGCGGGTCGGCTCGGTGGGGGCTGCCATGTTGTATCGCCATGTTTTTACGTTCAGGAGAAACGTGGAGTAGGAGGACAATTCCTCCTACTTTCAGGAGAAGCGTGACAGTAGGAAACCACAGAAACTCACCGGACACACCGGAGTTTTCAGCTTAGTTCGAGGTAATGTCTTTGAAAAGTCACCACGCTGCAGTGGGGAGAAACCACCGTCTCACTGATGCTGCGTTCACGTTCAGTCGGGCAGACGGCCGTTGGTAACAAGCCAGATGTCATTTTAATCAATGGGGCCGAGCGAAAGACGGTAAAACATGGGTCAGGGAAAACAATACGACATCGCCATGACAACAAATCAGATGTGGACTGATGTCACTGTAATTGACGGACCACGCCTTCACATAGAGGCTGGTGATAACTTTACATGCAGCGGATATCATCCGTCTGCCCCGTCTCACGCAAATGCAGCATGAAAAGTATGAGGGAGCTGCTTGGGATTACACAATGTCCCTTTAAAGCAACCTTTACCGCATTGCATTGTTACACTATTTTTTCAATAGGGTAAAATGTTACGGATGAGGTAATGGAACTCTGAAATACAAGACAGACCCACCATTAATCAAAACAAAATATTATTCCATTCTCTAAATATTCAATGAAAACTCCAAACAATCCTTGAAGTGGGGTGCACCCCTAGCATTGGCCAAGGGACCTGCCTGTCAGACCTTTGATTCTGCATCGGGAGGCAGAGAGAATACCATCCACCATTTTGTCCTCTGCTTAAGAAACTCCTAAGCTGCTTAAAAGTCCTCCTCCCTGCTCTTACCAGATCTCACCTTAGGAGCTCTCTTAAAGACACACAATGCAACTTTTAGACTTTAAAAATATGGTTTCTGACTTGTTTTGATGCCACACCAACATTCATTATGCGTATTTTCAAGCCGTCACCGCCCAGGGCTCAGAAACTGCAGTATAAGTTTCCCATCCGGCTGTAATGTTGCAGCCTACTTTTGGTTGCGCACCGCGTCAATTAGGTGAGTAGCAAATGGATATAAACCAGACACAGTATGAACACTGCTGGTGTTTTGGACGCGCATCATGTTGGATTCGGTAAAGAAATGTAAGAAAACAATACTGGAGGAAGAGAGGAAAAGAAAGAGAGGAAGGGACAGAACGAGAGCCAAGATAAGACTGTCTTTTACTGGCTGGAGTAAATCACAGTACAGGTACGAGACAAGATGGATGCTAGTTTAGCCACCGATAGGGGGCGCATCACTTAGAAAACTGCTAAAAGTTCCGTTGTGTGTCTTTAAGAGCTAGGATTCTTTAGAAATAGCTTTTATCTTTACTAGGATCTACTCTTAACTTTTAGGGGAAATTCTAAGAAAACATGATTCTAAGAATTTTCTTAGAATTTGGCCACTAGGAGCAACTCTTAGCACAAGAACCTTTGGGAATATGGCCCCAGGAAACCAAGCATCATGTATGAGCTGCATGGTTGATCAGCAGCTGTTCTCACTAAGCAATCAGCTCCAATCAGTTCCCTCTGCACTGAGGATCATATAAAAGCAGCTGCTGCAGTTTGAAGTCAGAGTGCTCTGAACTTTGTGTGGTCTGTCAGCAGCAGGTCCCAGGTCAGCTTTAACTGCAGCAGAATGAGGTGAGGAACTTCCAGTCTCCTACAGAGCTTCTTAAAGGTGGTTCTGATCCTGGGCTGCCTCCAATGTTTCAGAGAGGAGAAACAACCTGCATCAGTCACAGCATTGCACTGTGCAGAGAAGCTCCTCAGGATGGTGCATGTTGGGTGGAGGTGGTGGGGTTGAATAATGGCCCCACTGGTCTGGAATGTCTTGTGACCTTCATGATGTGTTTGCAGGGTGTTGTGGATTTCTCTGTTGCTGGTTGGAAGCATCACCTGTGAGCCTCTATATCCAGGTAAGATGACAAATAACTGGAATGAGAAGCTGAGTTGTGACTGGATGCTGATTCCTGAGCTTCTCCACTTTCAGGAGGCCCTCAAGGTCCCTCTGAGAAACCAGGCCATCCTGGTTCTGCATCTTACTACACTGGCTCCTATATTGCTTCAGGTCCAGGATCCATAGATTCCACATGGTACCTTGCTTCATCTGGAGGCTCTCAAGGTCCCCATGAGAAACCTGCTGAAAAACCTGGTTTTAGCACTAGTGGATTTCCAGGATCTTATTACAGTAGTGGGTCCTACCCTGCTTCAGGTGCTGGCAGCTTCTCCAGTTATGGCACTTTGACCCAGCCTGGATATTCAGAACCTTCCAGCTTCCAACCTGCTGCAGGTTCTGGTATCTTCAGTTCTGGGTCTCAGCAGGGCAGCCAGTCTGGGTCTCCAGGTGGCCATCAGCAGTCTGCACAGGGGGGATGGGGGTCTTCATCTGATGGTGGCGACCAGGAGCCTGACTTCACTCACGTGTCTCCTGGGGATCAGGTCTCCGCTCGCAAATTTCGCTCCAACTACAAGAAGCATAATTACAGGTTCTTCCAGCAGTTCTACACCCAGACAGAACCAGTTGAACCCCAGGGGCCAATATTCCCACACCATGGCAAGACATCTGGGCACAGCAAAGGCCAGGTCCAGAAGGGCTTCTGAAGATGGTTCTGGTGAGGCTCCTTCACTCGGTCTGTGTGCTCTGTAGCTGCTGCCAGTTGACTGACTTGTGTCTTGTATTGCAGGTCTCCATGCTGCTGCTTCCTACTGACTTCAAATAAATGGCTTTTATGACTCTCATTCCTTGTCTGACTTTGTGGCAATGGCTGTGTTGCTACCACACACTTGCACAAAGCAACCCAGCTCCTCTGGGCTGGGATACCAACATCAGTGGTTGGGGTGGTGGAATCTCAAATGGGAGGCAACAAGATCCCCACCCACCCCCAAATCAGAAGCCTGAACACCTCAGTGGTCTCAGGTTGCATAAACCTGAGACCTTTATAAAAACAAATGAATACTAGCCATGAATGATTAGTTTGACTTTTGTGGATCCACTGCTATGGAGTAGAATGTGTATAGTGGTTCCCAGTGTTTATGGGAAGACCGTTCTTTAGAAATTCCCCAGTTTTTGGTTACTAATGGTAATTTGGTTTTGTCTCGCTCGTGCTAACTCGTGTGTTGGACCCCAGGAAGAATGGCTGCAGTAAATGGGGATCCAAAAAACAACCAGCAGGACTGATGCCTGAGATGAAGGTAACTTTGTGCACAGAGCAAGGATGGCTGTAAAGGAAGCTGAACCTAAATGAGCAACACTACTCCCATATTCACCAGATCAAAATGGGAGACTGGAACGGTCTTCAGAGGAATGGTTGACTACCACCAGTTCTGGACAGATTAATGCTGGTGGAATCTGGGTGTTTAATGTGTGTGGTTAGCTCTGTGGAGAAGCTAGAACATTATCAAAGGCTAAACAGCCATACTGGCAAACAGGGTTGGTGTCTAGTGAGGACCATTTAATCCATTTAGATTTTTCAACTTATGATTTTTATTAATGTTTTGTAACTTTTTCTGTCTTGACCAGGACACTCTTGGAATTGAGATTTTCAATCTCAATTAGGTTTTCCTGGTAAAATAAAGGTAGAAAAAAATCCCTGGCAGGCCATAACCCCCCATGAGTTTTTGTGCCCCAATTAACTCACCCACAAGACAGCTATGCCTTTGTACCAAACTTCAAATTTCTTATTGAATGAAATCATTCTTGGTTGTCACCAGCTTTTTGTGACGTGGGGATGTGCTCATTGGTCCATTGAACTGTGACCTACTGGGTTTTTGTCAAAAGTGCGGCCAGAGAGTGCAAGTGGTGTTTGATACTGCTGAATTTTGTAAGTAAATTCAAGCCAGATTGGCGATACCAATCTGACATTTTGTACAAAGACATGTATTTGGAATATCCTTTGAAAGCAGGCTTTGCTAAGGGGGGAAGGTATTCGAAAAAACAAGCGTTAGGCCTTTGTTGTCCAGTTTTAAACTCTTGCTACAGACATATTGATGGAAATAAAAGACGGTGTAGGTTCTTTGCTGCATGAAATATATTCCATCTACCACCATGTTTTACTCTGATTTGCATTAAAAGAGAATGCACCAAGAAGGACAAATCAGAGTTCAGTCATCCTGAACTGGTCAGTCAAGATGATTGGATGGTGTTTTTACAATCCTGTCTGTTCCACATGGAACAAAACTGTTTAGTTTTGTTGGAGAGTTTAATTGGCTGTAACCAGGGTGTGCAGGAGATTTTAAGCAATATCATAAAAAATGGTCCTGGAAAACCTCAACATCCACCCCACCTTTAACCACACCTATCTCAAATGTCCCACTGATCACACAATGCTTCTTAGAGATCTTCAAGGAGAAAGTTTGCTCAGCTGATGTGTTGCAAACAGTCCACAAGAACTCACCAACCAGAGCAGTGAAAACGATGTGACGTTATTTTGTTCTCGTGGCCTTGAAAACGAGAATGTTTTTGCTCCTCAGGGACCACGGAACAGGCTGTAGACCAAGAAAGTGGATCCTTGAACTCCAGTCCTCAGATCTTTACACTGGCCTTCTGATTGTCAAAGACTCATCTTTTAAATCCTGCCATCAGTTTATAAAGCACTAAATGGTTGAGAATAAACATCCATTCAAGGTCTCCTCCTCCCTGTGTGGATGATGGTTCCAAAACAGTCACAGACAAGATGGAAATGCTTGACTGTCTTTGACAAACATTTTATAGCTTCAGCCTCTTTGTTTGAGCCCTTTTCTCCTAATAACCACAGTGTCTATTCACACAAGGTATGACTCATCATTTCAAAAGCAGAGATTGGTTGTTCCTAAAAGATAGACAAAAAATATACTTTTGGTGATAATGAGAAAAGGACTGACCCTCCAATTGATAAACTTGATCAGTTTCTAATCTTATGAAGATTGTGTAATTGTAAATAATATTTTACACAAAAGAAAATATGTTAAATGAATTGTGAGCTATACTTTAGAATTATCCTACAAAATGTATTAATAATAATAATACATATTATTTCATAGCGCCTTTCATGGCACCCAATGACGCTTTACATAGCAACAATAAAACATAAAAGTAAAGTATAATGCAAGGATAAAAAAGAACACATTAAAAGTACTAAGAATGCGACCAGATGGTGTTACAGATTATATGCAGTTTTAAACAGGTGGGTTTTCCGTCTGGATTTGAAAAGGAAGAAGCTGTCGATGTTTCTGATATCTGGGGGCAGAGAGTTCCAGAGTTTGGGAGCAGAGCGACTGAAAGCTCTGCTCCCCATGGTACTGAGGCGGGCGGGAGGGACGGTGAGGTGAAGGGAGGAGGAGGACCTGAGAGAACGGGAGGGAGTGGCAATATGGATGAGATCAGACAGGTAGGGGGGAGAGAGGTTGTGGAAGGCTTTAAAAGTGTGAAGGAGGATCTTGAAGGTGGATCTAAATTTGACCGGAAGCCAGTGAAGCTGTTACAGAACGGTGGTGATGTGGTGGAAGGGGGGGGTTCTGGAGATGATGCGGGCTGCTGAGTTCTGGACCAGTTGAAGTTTATGGAGGAGTTTGTGAGGGAGGCCAAAGAGGAGTGAATTACAGTAGTCAAGACGGGAGGTAACGAGGCTATGGACCAAGATGGCAGCAGTGTAGGGGGTGAGAGAGGGACAGAGACGATTGATGGAGTGAAGATGGAAGTAAGCAGACCGGATAGTGTTATTGATGTGAGCTTGAAAAGACAGTAAGCTATGGAGGATGACACCCAAACTCTTTACCTGAGGGGAGGGAGAAACTGTAGCATTATCAATAGTTATGGAGAAGCTGTCGGCATTGGAAATGGTTGTTTTGGTGCAGACAAGAAGAAGTTCGGTTTTATTGCCCTTGAGTTTGAGGAAGTTGGAGGTGAACCAAGATTTTATTTCTGAGTGGGTAAGGGAAGGGGGGAGTGGAGTCGGGCTTACTGGAAATGTAGAGCTGGGAGTCATCCGCGAAACAGTGGAACTGGATGTTATATTTGCGGAAGATATTTCCAAGCAGGAGGAGGTAAATTATGAAAAGGAGGGGTCCCAGGACGGAGCCCTGGGGCACACCTGAGGTGACTAGGGAGCGAAGTGAGGTGAAGGATTTGAGCTGGATGAACTGAGTACTGCCAGTGAGATAGGAGTGGAACCAGCGGACGGGGGTGTGGGTGATGCCGAGAGAGGAGAGTCTGCTAAGGAGGATGGAGTGAGAGAAGGTGTCGAAGGCCGCACTCAGATCGACGAGGATGAAAATGGAGATTAAACCAGAGTCAGCTGCCATGGGAGGGTCATTGGTGATCTTGATGAGGGCCGTTTCGGTGCTGTGGTGGAAACCGCACTGGAACTGTTCGAACAGGTTGTTATGGGTGAGATGAGAGTGGAGCTGAGAGGCAGCAGTTTTTTTCCAGGATTTTGGTAATGAAAGGAAGATGAGAAATCGGGCGAAGGTTATTGAAGTCATTTGCATCTGAACCAGGTTTTTTCCGTATGGGACTGACTACTGCGGTTTTGAAGAGGGTGGGAACAGTTCCAGTGAGGGAGTGGATGATGGTTGATATGAGGGGGAGCAGAGAGGGAAGGCAGGATTTGACCAAAGCTGTGGGGAGGGGATGTAGCTGACAGGTGGATGGTTTGGACTTGGTGATGAGGTCAGAAATTACTGAGGGATGGGGAAGTACAAAGGTGGAGAGAGAATAATAAGGTTGGTGGCACTGAGAGGGAAGGAGGGGAGAAGTAGTGGGGCTGAGATGTTTGTGGATGTTGTTGACCTTGTCATTAAAAAAACTGAAGGAGAGAGTTACAGGTGTCTGTAGAGTATAGATGGCTGGGGAGGGACTCTGAGGGTTGTGTGATGCTATTGAAAATGGAAAATAAGGTCTTGGTGTTGCCAGTGTTGGAGCTGATAAGTTCAGAGTATTATTGAGATTTTGCATGAGAAATGGAGTCCTTGTAAAGAGATAGCTGAGCGGTGTACATGTCCTTATGAATAGTGAGGCCCGATTTCCTGGAGAGTCTGTCAAGCTGACGAGTTTTGGATTTTAAGGAAAGGAGAGCACGGGTGAACCAGGGAGCAGACCAGGAAAAGAAAACAGTGCAGGATTTAACGGGAGCAAGGGAGTTGAGGATGGCAGTGAGACCATTGCTGTACTGGGTGACAAGACCATCCGGGTTGGAGGAGGGGTCAAGGGTCAGGGTGGTGATGCTGGAGGAGAGACACTCAATATTGATGTCTTTAATGTTACGGTATGAGATGACAAGGGCTGGCTTGGTGATGGAGAGCCAGAGGGAGACAGTAAATGAGAGGAGGAAATGGTCCGTGAAATGGAGCTGATCAGCTGTACAGGATGGGGTAAGACCGGAGCAGCAGATTAAATCCAGGGTGTGTCCTTTAGTATGTATGGGGAAATGGGAATGAGGATGGAAGCCAAGATTGTCCAGTAATGAGGAGAAATCTTGGTAAGGGGGAGAGCAGTATTGTCCATGTGGATGTTAAAGTCACCAAGCAGAATTACATTGGGAGAGAGAGTGGAGAGATGGGTGAGGAGGGCAGAGAATTCATTCAGAAAATCTGTGTTGTGCTTGGGAGGGCGATAAATTGTAGCAATGATTGGAGGAATGGGTCCGGGTATTTTGCAAGCAAGGCATTCAACAGTGGAGAGAGGAGGCACAGATACTGGGAGCACCTTCAAGTTCTCACAATGTAATATCGCGAGACCGCCACAACATCCCGAGCCGCAAGGTTTATAGACATAAACAAACCCGGCAGGAGTGCTATCATTGAGCTGGAAAAAGTCACCAGGTTGCTGCCAGGTCTCATTCAAACAAAGAAAGTCAAGCTTACGGTCAGAGAGGAGATCTTGGAGAAGATGACCTTTGCCTGTGAGAGAGCGGATGTTGAGAAGCCCAAAGCTGACAGTGTAGTTGTTGCTGGTGGCAGGAGCCTTAGCATTAGCTGAACTGGCTAGTCGGGCTAACACGCTGAGATCCACTGACCTGCTGGTATTTCTGGGTCGGCGGCGAGCGGAGGACCAGAAGGAGGGTATTTCCCTGGAATCTACAAAGTGGAAACCCGCCATGACCCACGTTGGACATACCATCGGCGAGGCTGGAAGGTGTTCAACGGGAGGAGACAGAGAGCTGCCGGTGGAGGAATTATGAATTGCCGAAAGCGGAGGCTGAGAAGCTCCACCGCTGAGTACTGGAGGAGCCCAACCAGGGATAGATGGAGGAGTGACAGGACGATCCAGGCCAGAAGAATCCACACAAACCCCTTACTGATCCACATCATGGAGCGCAGCAGAGAGACGATGACGTGAAACCAGGCAGCGAGCTGAGCTGGTAGGTGAAGTTAGACTGATCTCATGACACATACAGTGATGACAGTCGGGTTGAGGATCATCAAGCAAAGGAAGAATGATGGTAATCCCAGAAAAGGAGAACTGCACAGGCGAAAAGTGGTTAAAAAAACATATAAATGCGATCAAAGATTACCGGAGAGCAGCGGCAGCAAGACATGCCAGTGTTCACTCAACCGGAAGACAGCAACTAGTTAATGTGTGAAAACTTAGTCCCACTTGCGCAGTATTCACATCAAATAAAAATCAAACTTTATTTATAAGGCACTTTTCATACTTTTCATTCACTTTTCAACAAATTTGACAAAAATAAAAGATAATAAAAAACATGGAACCCCGTCCTTCCTGCCCTCACATATAGACCCACGCACACATACACACTTATATGCACATGTACATACACATATTGAGTTATATTTATTTGCTTAAATTAACTGGCATGCAGGTAATTTTTGTTCTTTCAGCCTTTAACATTTCAGCTAAACTTGGTATTAAAATGGCTCAGCTTTCTCATGTCTGTGATTGCTGACTGGCCTATGAGAGGCAGTGTTGGTTGGCTTTCAAATCAACCACAAAGCAGTGAACAGCAATGGAAAAGAAAAGAGGAAAGAAACCCAACTGGACAGAGGAAGAGTGTCTGCTTCTTTCTCAGTTGCTTAATGTGCATAAAAGTATTGTAATGACGACACTGAGTGGTACTGCACTGTTGGAGAAGTAAGTGCATCTCTAATGACGACAGAAAAGCTTGTCTAATTTTTTCATATTTACACCTGGTGCGACTCCGGGCTAAGCCCAGGTTGTCCTTAAAGACACACAATGTAACTTTTAGACCTTAAAAATCTGTGTTTCTGACTCGTTTTGATGTCACACCAACATTCATTATGCGCATTTTCGAGCTGTCAGTGCCCAGAGGCGTCCCGGGGCTCAGAAACAGCACTATGTAAGATTTCCATCCGGGACGCGACCGTGACGTTGCAGCCGACTATTGGCTGCAGCACTGCGTCACTCACTAGCAACCGGATGTAAACCAGGGACCAACATCGCGGGTGTTTTGAATGCGCATCTTGTCGAATTCGATAAAGAAACGCAAGGAAACATCACCGGAGGAAGAGAGGAAAAGAAACAGAGGAAGGGACAGAACAAGAGTCAAGATAAGACTGTCTTTTACTGGCTGGAGTGAGCTTACAGTGCAGGTACGAAGAAGATGGATGCTAGTTTAGCCGCCGATAGGGGGCGCGTCACTTAGAAAACTGCTGAAAGTTCCGTTGTGTGTCTCTAAAGGCTGGAGCACACCTCAATTCTAAGAATTTTCTTAGAATTTGGCCACTAGGAGCAACTCTTAGCACAAGAACCTTTGGGAATATGGCCCCAGGAAACCAAGCATCATGTATGAGCTGCATGGTTGATCAGCAGCTGTTCTCACTAAGCAATCAGCTCCAATCAGTTCCCTCTGCACTGAGGATCATATAAAAGCAGCTGCTGCAGTTTGAAGTCAGAGTGCTCTGAACTTTGTGTGGTCTGTCAGCAGCAGGTCCCAGGTCAGCTTTAACTGCAGCAGAATGAGGTGAGGAACTTCCAGTCTCCTACAGAGCTTCTTAAAGGTGGTTCTGATCCTGGGCTGCCTCCAATGTTTCAGAGAGGAGAAACAACCTGCATCAGTCACAGCATTGCACTGTGCAGAGAAGCTCCTCAGGATGGTGCATGTTGGGTGGAGGTGGTGGGGTTGAATAATGGCCCCACTGGTCTGGAATGTCTTGTGACCTTCATGATGTGTTTGCAGGGTGTTGTGGATTTCTCTGTTGCTGGTTGGAAGCATCACCTGTGAGCCTCTATATCCAGGTAAGATGACAAATAACTGGAATGAGAAGCTGAGTTGTGACTGGATGCTGATTCCTGAGCTTCTCCACTTTCAGGAGGCCCTCAAGGTCCCTCTGAGAAACCAGGCCATCCTGGTTCTGCATCTTACTACACTGGCTCCTATACTGCTTCAGGTCCAGGATCCATAGATTCCACATGGTACCTTGCTTCATCTGGAGGCTCTCAAGGTCCCCATGAGAAACCTGCTGAAAAACCTGGTTTTAGCACTAGTGGATTTCCAGGATCTTATTACAGTAGTGGGTCCTACCCTGCTTCAGGTGCTGGCAGCTTCTCCAGTTATGGCACTTTGACCCAGCCTGGATATTCAGAACCTTCCAGCTTCCAACCTGCTGCAGGTTCTGGTATCTTCAGTTCTGGGTCTCAGCAGGGCAGCCAGTCTGGGTCTCCAGGTGGCCATCAGCAGTCTGCACAGGGGGGATGGGGCTCTTCATCTGATGGTGGCGACCAGGAGCCTGACTTCACTTCCGTGTCTCCTGGGGATCAGGTCTCCGCTCGCAAATCTCGCTCCAACTACAAGAAGCATAATTACAGGTTCTTCCAGCAGTTCTACACCCAGACAGAACCAGTTGAACCCCAGGGGCCAATATTCCCACACCATGGCAAGACATCTGGGCACAGCAAAGGCCAGGTCCAGAAGGGCTTCTGAAGATGGTTCTGGTGAGGCTCCTTCACTCGGTCTGTGTGCTCTGTAGCTGCTGCCAGTTGACTGACTTGTCTTGTATTGCAGGTCTCCATGCTGCTGCTTCCTACTGACTTCAAATAAATGGCTTTTATGACTCATTCCTTGTCTGGCTTTGTAGCAATGGCTGTGTTGCTACCACACACTTGCACAAAGCAACCCAGCTCCTCTGGGCTGGGATACCAACATCAGTGGTTGGGGTGGTGGAACCTCAAATGGGATGCAACAAGATCCCCCCCCCCCACCCCTAAATCAGAAGCCTGAACACCTCAGTGGTCTCGGGTTGCATAAACCTGAGACCTTTATAAAAAAAACAAATGAATACTAGCCATGAATGATTGGTTTGACTTGTGGATCCACTGCTATGGAGTAGAATGTGTATAGTGGTTCCCAGTGTTTATGGGAAGACCGTTCTTTAGAAATTCCCCAGTTTTTGGTTACTAATGGTAATTTGGTTTTGTCTCGCTCGTGCTAACTCGTGTGTTGGACCCCAGGAAGAATGGCTGCAGTAAATGGGGATCCAAAAAACATTGTTCAGCAGGACTGATTCCTGAGATGACGGTAACTTTGTGCGCACAGCAAGGATGGCTGTCAAGGAAGCTGAACCTAAATGAGCAACACTACTCCCATATTCACCAGATCAAAATGGGAGACTGGAATGGTCTTCAGAGGAATGGTTGACTACCACCAGTTCTGGACAGATTTCTGCTGGTGGAATCTGGGTGTTTAATGTGTGTGGTTAGCTCTGTGGAGAACATTATCAAAGGCTAAACAGCCATACTGGCAAACAGGGTTGGTGTCTAGTGAGGACCATTTAATCCTCATTGATTTTAGTTATTTTTAAACTTATGATTTTTATTGTATTTTGTAACTTTCATTTCTCTGCTGCTGTCTTGGCCAGGACATTCTTGGAAAAGAGATTTTCAATCTCAATTAGGTTTTCCTGGTAAAGTAAAGGTAGAAAAAAATCCTTGGCAGGCCATAACCCCCCCCATGAGTTTCTGTGCCCCAATCAACTCACCCACAAGACAGCTATGCCTTCGGACCAAACTTCAACAAATTTCTCATTGAATGAAATCATTCTTGGTTGTCACCAGCTTTTTGTGACGTGGGGATGTGCTCATTGGTCCATTGAACTGTGACCTACTGGGTTTTTGTCAAAAGTGCGGCCAGAGAGCGCAAGTGGTGTTTGATACTGCTGAATTTTGTAAGTAAAATTCAAGTCAGATTGGCGATACAGATCTGACACTTTGTACAAAGACATGTATTTGGAATATCCTTTGAAAGCAGGCTTTGCTAAGGGGGAAGGTATTCAAAAAACAAGCGTTAGACCTTTGTTGTCCAGTTTTAAACTCTTGCTACAGACATATTGATGGAAATAAAAGAGGGTGTAGGTGCTTTGCTGCATAAAATATATTCCATCTACCACCATGTTTTACTCTGATTTGCATTAAAAGAGAATGCACCAAGAAGGACAAATCAGCATTCAGTCATCCTGAACTGGTCAGTCAAGATGATTGGATGGTGTTTTTACAATCCTGTCTGTTCCACATGGAACAACATTGTTTAGTTTTATGTTGGAGAGTTTAATTGGCTGTAACCAGGGTGTGCAGGAGATTTTAAGCAATATCGTAAAAAATGGTCCTGGAAAACCTCAACATCCACCCCACCTTTAACCACACCTATCTCAAATGTCCCACTGATCACACAATGCTTCTTGGAGACCTTCAAGGAGAAAGTTTGCTCAGCTGATGTTTTGCAAACAGTCCACAAGAACTCACCAACCAGAGCAGTGAAAACGATGTGACGTTATTTTGTTTTTGTGGCCTTGAAAACGAGAATGTTTTCGCTTCTCAGGGACCATGGAACAGGCTGTAGACCGAGAAAGTGGATCCTTGAACTCCAGTCCTCAGATCTTTACACTGGCCTTCTGATTGTCAAAGACTCATCTTTTAAATCCTGCCATCAGTTTATAAAGCACTAAATGGTTGAGAATAAACATCCATTCAAGGTCTCCTCCTCCCTGTGTGGATGATGGTTCCAAAACAGTCACAGACAAGATGGAAATGCTTGACTGTCTTTGACAAAAATTTTGTAGCTTCAGCCTCTTTATTTGAGCCCTTTTCTCCTAATAACCACAGTGTCTATTCACACAAGGTATGACTCATCATTTCAAAATCTGTGATTGGTTGTTCCTAAAAGATAGACAAAAAATATACTTTTGGTGATGAGGACAAAAGGACTGACCTTCCAATTGATAAACTTGATCAGTTTCTAATCTTATGAAGATAATGTAATTGTAGATAATATTTTACATAAAAGAAAATATGTTAAATGAATTGTGAGCTATACTTTAGAATTATCCTACAAAATGTATTAATAATAATAATAATACATATTATTTCATAGCGCCTTTCATGGCACCCAAGGACGCTTTACATAGCAACAATAAAACATAAAAGTAAAGTAAAATGCAAGGATAAAAAAGAACACATTAAAAGTACAAAGAATGCGACCAGATGGTGTTACAGATTATATGCAGTTTTAAACAGGTGGGTTTTCAGTCTGGATTTGAAAAGGAAGAAGCTGTCGATGTTTCTGATATCTGGGGGCAGAGAGTTCCAGAGTTTGGGAGCAGAGCGACTGAAAGCTCTGCTCCCCATGGTGCTGAGGCGGGCGGGAGGGACTGTGAGGTGAAGGGAGGAGGGGGACCTGAGAGAACGAGAGGGAGTGGCAATATGGATGAGATCAGACAGGTAGGGGGGAGAGAGGTTGTGGAAGGCTTTAAAAGTGTGAAGGAGGATCTTGAAGGTGGATCTAAATTTGACCGGAAGCCAGTGAAGCTGCTACAGAACGGTGGTGATGTGGTGGAAGGAGGGGGTTTGGAGATGATGCGGGCTGCTGAGTTCTGGACCAGTTGAAGTTTATGGAGGAGTTTGTGAGGGAGGCCAAAGAGGAGTGAATTACAGTAGTCAAGACGGGAGGTAACGAGGCTATGGACCAAGATGGCAGCAGTGTAGGGGGTGAGAGAGGGACAGAGACTTTGAAAATATGGGTTTCTGACTTGTTTTGATGCCACACCAACATTCATTATGCGTATTTCCAAGCCGTCACCGCCCAGGGCTCAGAAACTGCAGTATAAGTTTCCCATCCGGCTGTAATGTTGCAGACGCCTTTTGGTTGCGCACCGCGTCACTTAGGCAAGTAGCAAATGGATATAAACCAGATACAGTATGAACACTGCTGGTGTTTTGGACGCGCATCATGTTGGATTCGGTAAGGAAATGTAAGAAAACATGACTGGAGGAAGAGAGGAAAAGAAAGATAGGAAGGGACAGAACGAGAGCCAAGATAAGACTGTCTTTTACTGGCTGGAGTAAATCACAGTACAGGTACGAGACAAGATGGATGCTAGTTTAGCCACCGATAGGGGGCGCATCACTTAGAAAACTGCTAAAAGTTCCGTTGTGTGTCTTTAAGAGCTAGGATTCTTTAGGAATAGCTTTTATCTTTACTAGGATCTACTCTTAACTTTTAGGGGAAATTCTAAGAAAACATGATTCTAAGAATTTTCTTAGAATTTGGCACTAGGAGCCACTCTTAGCACCAACAATCTTTGGGAATATGGCCCCAGGAGACCAAGCATCATGTATGAGCTGCAAGGTTGATCAGCAGCTGTTCTCACTAAGCAATCAGCTGCAATCAGCTCCAATCAGTTCCCTCTGCACTGAGGATCATATAAAATCAGCTGCTGCAGTTTGAAGTCAGAGTGCTCTGAACTTTGTGTTGTCTGTCAGCAGCAGGTCCCAGGTCAGCTTTAACTGCAGCAGAATGAGGTGAGGAACTTCCAGTCTCCTACAGAGCTTCTTAAAGGTGGCTCTGATCCTGGGCTGCCTCCAATGTTTCAGAGAGGAGAAACAACCTGCATCAGTCACAGCATTGCACTGTGCAGGGAAGCTCCTCAGGATGGTGCATGTTGGGTGGAGGTGGTGGGGTTGAATAATGGACCCACTGGTCTGGAATGTCTTGTGACCTTCATGATGTGTTTGCAGGGTGTTGTGGATTTCTCTGTTGCTGGTTGGAAGCATCACCTGTGAGCCTCTATATCCAGGTAAGATGACAAATGACTGGAATGAGAAGCTGAGTTGTGACTGGATGCTGACTCCTGAGCTTCTCCACTTCCAGGAGGCCCTCAAGGTCCCTCTGAGAAACCAGGCCATCCTGGTTCTGCATCTTACTACACTGGCTCCTATACTGATTCAGGTCCAGGATCCGTAGATTCCACATGGTACCTTGCTTCATCTGGAGGCTCTCAAGGTCCCCATGAGAAACCTGCTGAAAAACCTGGTTTTAGCACTAGTGGATTTCCAGGATCTTATTACAGTAGTGGGTCCTACCCTGCTTCAGGTGCTGGCAGCTTCTCCAGTTATGGCACTTTGACCCAGCCTGGATATTCAGAACCTTCCAGCTTCCAACCTGCTGCAGGTTCTGGTATCTTCAGTTCTGGGTCTCAGCAGGGCAGCCAGTCTGGGTCTCCAGGTGGCCATCAGCAGTCTGCACAGGGGGGATGGGGCTCTTCATCTGATGGTGGCGACCAGGAGCCTGACTTCACTTCCGTGTCTCCTGGGGATCAGGTCTCCGCTCGCAAATCTCGCTCCAACTACAAGAAGCATAATTACAGGTTCTTCCAGCAGTTCTACACCCAGACAGAACCAGTTGAACCCCAGGGGCCAATATTCCCACACCATGGCAAGACATCTGGGCACAGCAAAGGCCAGGTCCAGAAGGGCTTCTGAAGATGGTTCTGGTGAGGCTCCTTCACTCGGTCTGTGTGCTCTGTAGCTGCTGCCAGTTGACTGACTTGTCTTTGTATTGCAGGTCTCCATGCTGCTGCTTCCTACTGACTTCAAATAAATGGCTTTTATGAATCTCATTCCTTGTCTGACTTTGTGGCAATGGCTGTGTTGCTACCACACACTTGCACAAAGCAACCCAGCTCCTCTGGGCTGGGATACCAACATCAGTGGTTGGGGTGGTGGAATCTCAAATGGGAGGCAACAAGATCCCCCCCCCCCAATGGGAAGCCTGAACACCTCGGTCTCAGGTTGCATAACCTGGGACCTTTAAAACACGAATCCTAGCTATGAATGTTTAGTTTGACTTTTGTGGATCCACTGCTATGGAGTAGAATGTGTAGTTTGGTTCCCAGTGTTTATGGGAAGACCGTTCTTTAGAAATTCTCTAATTTTAGCTTATTACTGTAATTTGTTTTTTTTGCCTTGCTCATGCTACCTCTTTAACCTCATGCGTCGGACCCCAGGAAGAATGGCTGCAGTAAATGGGGATCCAAAAAACATTGTTCAGCAGGACTGATGCCTGAGATGAAGGTAACTTTGTGCACAGAGCAAGGATGGCTGTCAAGGAAGCTGAACCTAAATGAGCAACACTACTCCCATATTCACCAGATCAAAATGGGAGACTGGAACGGTCTTCAGAGGAATGGTTGACTACCACCAGTTCTGGACAGATTTCTGCTGGTGGAATCTGGGTGTTTAATGTGTGTGGTTAGCTCTGTGGAGAAGCTAGAACATCATCAAAGCTAATCAGCCATACTGGCAAACAGGGTTTGTGTCTAGTGAGGACCATTTAATCCTCACTAATTAGATTTTTCAACTTGTTTTGATTTTTATTTAAATGTTTTGTAACTTCTCTGCTGCTGTCTTGACCAGGACACTCTTGGAAAATAGATTTTCAATCTCGAGGTTTTCCTGGTAAAATATAGGTAGAAAAAAATCCTTGGCAGGCCATAACCCCCCCATGAGTTTCTGTGCCCCAATCAACTCACCCACAAGACAGCTATGCCTTTGTACCAAACCTCAACAAATTTCTTATTGAATGAAATCATTCTTGGTTGTCACCAGCTTTTTGTGACGTGGGGATGTGCTCATTGGTCCATTGAACTGTGACCTACTGGGTTTTTGTCAAAAGTGTGGCCAGAAAGCGCAAGTGGTGTTTGATACTGCTGAATTTTGTAAGTAAAATTCAAGCCAGATTGGCGATACCGATCTGACATTTTGTACAAAGACATATATTTGGAATATCCTTTGAAAGCAGGCTTTGCTAAGGGGGGAAGGTATTCAAAAAACAAGCGTTAGACCTTTGTTGTCCAGTTTTAAACTCTTGCTACAGACATATTGATGGAAATAAAAGAGCATTCAGTCATCCTGAACTGGTCGGTCAAGATGATTGGGTGGTGTTTTTACAATCCTGTCTGTTCCACATGGAACAAAACTGTTTATTTTTATGTTGGAGAGTTTAATTGGCTGTAACCAGGGTGTGCAGGAGATTTCAAGCAAGTTTAGTAAAAAATGGCCCTGGAAAACCTCAACATCCACCCCACCTTTAACCACACCTATCTCAAATGTCCCACTGATCACACAATGCTTCTTGGAGACCTTCAAGGAGAAAGTTTGCTCAGCTGATGTGTTGCAAACAGTCCACAAGGACTCACCAACCAGAGCAGTGAAAACGATGTGATGTCATTTTGTTCTCGTGGCCTTGAAAACGAGAATGTTTTTGCTTCTCAGGGACCACGGAACAGGCTGTAGACCAAGAAAGTGGATCCTTGAACTCCAGTCCTCAGATCTTTACACTGGCCTTCTGATTGTCAAAGACTCATCTTTTAAATCTTGCCATCAGTTTATAAAGCACTAAATGGTTGAGAATAAACATCCATTCAAGGTCTCCTCTTCCCTGTGTGGATGATGGTTCCAAAACAGTCACAGACAAGATGGAAATGCTTGACTGTCTTTGACAAAAATTTTGTAGCTTCAGCCTCTTTATTTGAGCCCTTTTCTCCAAATAACCACAGTGTCTATTCACACAAGGTATGACTCATCATTTCAAAAGCTGTGATTGGTTGTTCCTAAAAGATAGACAAAAAATATACTTTTGGTGTTGATGAGAAAAGGACTGACCTTCCAATTGATAAACTTGATCAGTTTCTAATCTTATGAAGATTGTGTAATTGTAAATAATATTTTACACAAAAGAAAATATGTTAAATGAATTGTGAGCTATACTTTAGAATTATCCTACAAAATGTATTAATGATAATAATAATAATACATATTATTTCATAGCGCCTTTCATGGCACCCAAGGACGCTTTACATAGCAACAATAAAACATAAAAGTAAAGTAAAATGCAAGGATAAAAAAGAACACATTAAAAGTACAAAGAATGCGACCAGATGGTGTTACAGATTATATGCAGTTTTAAACAGGTGGGTTTTCAGTCTGGATTTGAAAAGGAAGAAGCTGTCGATGTTTCTGATATCTGGGGGCAGAGAGTTCCAGAGTTTGGGAGCAGAGCGACTGAAAGCTCTGCTCCCCATGGTGCTGAGGCGGTAAAGTTGCAGCCGCCTTTAGGTTGCGCACCGCATCACTTAGGCAAGTAGCAAACGGATATAAACCAGATACAGTATGAACACTGCTGGTGTTTTGGACGCGCATCATGTTGGATTTGGTAAGGAAACGCAAAAAACATTACTGGATGAAGAGAGGAAAAGAAAGAGAGGAAGGGACAGAACGAGAGCCAAGATAAGACTGTCTTTTACTGGCTGGAGTGAATCACAGTACAGGTACGAGACAAGATGGATGCTAGTTTAGCCACCGATAGGGGGCATGTCACCTAGAAAACTGTTAAAAGTTCCGTTGTGTGTCTTTAAGAGCTAGGATTCTTTAGAAATAGCTTTTATCTTTACTAGGATCTACTCTTAACTTTTAGGGAAAATTCTAAGAAAACATGATTCTAAGAATTTTCCTAGAATTTGGCCACTAGGAGCCACTCTTAGCACTAACAATCTTTGGGAATATGGCCCCAGGAGACCAAGCATCATATATGAGCTGCATGGTTGATCAGCAGCTGTTCTCACTGAACAATCAGCTCCAATCAGTTCCCTTTGCACTGAGGATCATATAAAATCAGCTGCTGCAGTTTGAAGTCAGAGTGCTCTGAACTTTGTGTGGTCTGTCAGCAGCAGGTTCCAGGTCAGCTTTAACTGCAGCAGAATGAGGTGAGGAACTTCCAGTCTCCAACAGAGCTTCTTAAAGGTGGTTCTGATCCTGGGCTGCCTCCGATGTTTCACAGGAGAAACAACCTGCATCAGTCACAGCATTACACTGTGCAGGGAAGCTCCTCAGGATGGTGCATGTTGGGTGGAGGTGGTGGGGTTGAATAATGGCCCCACTGGTCTGGAATGTCTTGTGACTTTCGTGTGTTTGCAGGGTGTTGTGGATTTCTCTGTTGCTGGTTGGAAGCATCACCTGTGAGCCTCCATATCCAGGTAAGATGACATGACGAATGAGAAGCTGAGTTGTGACTGAATGCTGACTCCTCTTGCACTCCTCCTCAGGCTATCAAGGTCCCCAGAAACCAGTATACACTGGTTCTGGTACTCCTGGATTTCCAGGATATTATGCCAGTTCCTACCCTGCTTCAGGTGCTGGCAGCTTCTCCAGTTTTGGGTCTGGTGATCAGAGCCAGTCTGGATCTTCAGGCTCTACCAGCTTCCAACCTGCTGCAGGTTCTGGTATCTTCAGTTCTGGGTCTCAGCAGGGCAGCCAGTCTGGGTCTCCAGGTGGCTATCAGCAGTCTGCACAGGGGGGATGGGGGTCTTCATCTGATGGTGGTGACCAGGAGCCTGACTTCACTTCCGTGTCTCCTGGGGATCAGGTCTCTGCTCGCAAGTTTCGTTCCAACTACAAGAAGCATAATTACAGGTTCTTCCAGCAGTTCTACACCCAGACAGAACCAGTTGAACCCCAGGGGCCAATATTCCCACACCATGGCAAGACATCTGGGCACAGCAAAGGCCAGGTCCAGAAGGGCTTCTGAAGCTGGTTCTGGTGAGGCTCCTTCACTCGGGCTGTGCTCTGTAGCTGCTGCTTGTTGACTGACTTGTCTTTGTATTGCAGGTCTCCATGCTGCAGAGCTGCTGCTTCCTTCTGACTTCAAATAAATGGCTTTTGAATCTTATTCCTTGTTTGACTTGGTGAAAATGGCAGCTCCTGCTCTCCTGACTTTACATCAGGCAGTTTAGCAACTTTCTCCTCCAAACATGACTAGGTTCCTGAAACCACTGGTCCAGCAATGATCACATGCACTTTCCCTCCAGCTGTGTCGCTACCACACACTTGCCTGCAGCAACCCAGCTCCTCTGGGCTATGGACTACAACACCAGTGTTTGGGGTGGTGGAACCTCAAATGGAGGCCAAATTATTGAACATGAAATTGTTGGTAGTGACCAACTTTCTGTGGTGTTCATTGGCTGCAGAAACCCAGGACAAGTCACTGGGCCAACGAGCACTGGTGATGAATACCAAGTAAAATTCAACCCAGTTATCAATACTTGACATGTTTGGAATATCCTTTTGAAAGCAGGGTTCAAATCTGGCAGTCGCTGGTCCATGTAGCCCTCACAGTTCCTGGAAGTGTCTGGCGGGACATTCCAAACACTAGGAAAGCCAATTGGTAAATATTAAATGCTTACCTGGTGTAGAAGTTAAATTAGTAAAATGTAGTTTTATTACTGTTGACATGGTGTTAAATACAGAGAATATGAGTCAATTACGATCTTGTAGGAATCCATAGTGAAGTCTCGGTGTCCATTAACCTGCCACACAACACTTAAAATTTCAATTCAATGCAATTTTAGTTCAACTATTAGCTATCCTACCTTGTAGATGTGCTTATGGCATTGAACTCTTAACTCAACCACTTGATGGCCAACATTTTATTTTCAGACTTGAGTGAAACAGGCGACTTAATGATTTGTCAACTGAACTTGGCTGCAACAGCATAACTATCTAAATCTGGAAACTAATGTCAAATTAAATTTCCATTGCAATAAATTTTTTCACACATTTCATTCAAGTGTTTTTCCAGTAATCACTCCCATCAAACTGAAATGCTCCTAAGCTCTGAATTTGCCGTTCTCATTCATATATACATCGAACGGGTTGGCTCGGTGGTGGCTACCATGCTGTGTCGCTATGTTTTTACGTTCAGTAGGAAACCACAGAAACTCACCAGAGCTGTCGACTCAGTTTGAGGTAATCAAATTTTATTTATGTACCACTTTTCATGCGTAGTAGCTTTACAAAGTGCTTCACATAATAAAAACAACACATTACATCAACAGTCCAAGTTTATCTAAAACAGCACACATACACCCCCTCCCAAGAACAGACTATCCCGAAAGACATGTCTTGGCACCTGGTGAAGGAACGATATTCTGGGGTCCATCCATGTCAGGGTCCATCCCGCCTCTTTGCCACATAGGCCGCTGCCACTGGCAGCCAGCCAGATGCAGACCAGGTCCACACTACAGCTATTAAGCTGCAGTGCTGGACCCCTACCACCCAGACAGGGACACGACCACGGCGACGGCCCCAACGCTAAAGCAGGCATAGGCCCTGACATGGAGGACCCCATGAGGAAAACACTGGATGGATTAAAATACCTAAAATAGAACTAAATTAAATAAGAATCAGACAACCTTAAAGCCTAAAAAAGAAGTCTAAATCATATACTTGGTTAAAGGAAGTCAGTAATCAAAACAGAATTACAAAAACCATAAACTAGTTAAAAAGATAAAAAAGTAAATAAATAAAACCATGACAGGGTTAAAAAAAAAAAACAACTTATTAAAGGAATAAAACCTAATTATAAGCTAAACCAAAAAGGTAGGTCTTGAGCCTTTTCTTAAAAACCTGGACAGTCTCTGCAGCCCTGAGGCCCTCAGGCAGGCCGCTCCAAAGGCAGGGTCCATAATGGCAAAATGACGCCTCACCATAGGTTTTGGTCCAAAGCTTGGGAACAACCAGAAGGCCAGTACCTGAGGACCTCAGGGTCCGCGAGGGCTCATACCTTAAAACCAGTTCAGATAAATAAGAAGGCCCAAGACCATTAAGACATTTATAAACCACTAAAAGAACCTTAAAATCAACCCTGAAACGCACGGGGAGCCAATGCAGCGATTTTAAGATTGGCGTAATGTGCTCCCGCCCTCTGGTCCTTGTCAGAACACGTGCGGCTGAGTTCTGAAGTAGTTGTAAACTAGAAAGGCTCTTTTTAGGAAGACCAGAGAGCAGGGCATTGCAGTAATCTATTCTACTGGAAATAAAAGCATGCATCAGCACCTCCGTGCTGGCAAGAGAGAGAGAAATGGGCGGACTCTGGCGATGTTTTTAAGATGATAAAAACCTGTCTTTGTGACATTTCTGATATGTTGGATAAAATTCAGCTCAGAATCAATAAGAACACCCAGATTTCTTACACACTGAGAGGGTTTAAAATTCTGCAGTTTGCATGAAATGATCTCTCTCTTGTCTTCAGGACCGATGATTAAAACTTCAGTCTTGTCCTGGTTGAGCTGTAAGAAGTTCTCTGCCATCCATGACTTTACATCTAAAATACAATTTAAAAGGGTGTTAACTGGCTCCAGGTCATCAGGAGACACGGCGATGTAAAGCTGAGTATCATCAGCATAGCTGTGAAAGTCAATGCCGTGTCTCCTGATGACTTCCCCAAGTGGTAACATGTAAAGATTAAAAAGTATTGGGCCTAAAATTGATCTTTGGGGTACCCCACATTTAATCTTATGGGTCCTTGAAGAGCATGTGTCCAAACTTACAAAAAACTGTCGATCTGTGAAATAGGAGTAAACCATTTTAAAACAGTACCTGAGAGGCCCACTAAGCTTCTCAATCTGTCTAATAAAATCTGGTGATCTACTGTATCAAATGCCGCACTTAAATCCAGTAGCACCAGAACAGAAAGATTCTGTGCAAAATTCAAAACTCTTCAACTAAATAACAGCATTTGACAGAAACTGTGAGATCAGTCATCAGTCATCAGTAAATCTCTGTCTTCAGTAAATCAGATCACCTGGAGACCAAGCATCATGTATGAGCTGCATGGTTGATCAGCAGCTGTTCTCACTGAGCAATCAGCTCCAATCAGTTCTCTCTGCACTGAGTATCCTATAAAATCAGCTGCTGCAGCTTGAAGTCAGAGTGCTCTGAACTTTGTGTGGTCTGTCAGCAGCAGGTCCCAGGTCAGCTTTAACTGCAGCAGAATGAGGTGAGGCACTTCCAGTCTCCAACAGAGCTTCTAAAAGGTGGTTCTGATCCTGGGCTGCCTCCAATGTTTCAGAGAGGAGAAACAACCTGCATCAGTCACAGCATTACACTGTGCAGGGAAGCTCCTCAGGATGGTGCATGTTGGGTGCAGGTGGTGGGGTTGAATAATGGACCCACTGGTCTGGAATGTCTGGTGACCTTCATGATGTGTCTGCAGGGTGTTGTGGATTTCTCTGTTGCTGGTTGGAAGCATCACCTGTGAGCCTCCATATCCAGGTAAGATGACAAATAACTGGAATGAGAAGCTGAGTTGTGACTGGATGCTGACTCCTCTTGCACTCCTCCTCAGGCTATCAAGGTCCCCAGAAACCAGTACACACTGGTTCTGGTACTACTGGATTTCCAGGATATTATGCCAGTTCCTACCCTGTTTCAGGTGCTGGCAGCTTCTCCAGTTTTGGGTCTGGTGATCAGAGCCAGTCTGGATCTTCAGGCTCTACCATTTTCCTACCTGCTGCAGGTTCTGGTATCTTCAGTTCTGGGTCTCAGCAGGGCAGCCAGTCTGGGTCTCCAGGTGGCCATCAGCAGTCTGCCCAGGGGGGATGGGGCTCTTCATCTGATGGTGGCGACCAGGAGCCTGACTTCACTTCCGTGTCTCCTGGGGATCAGGTCTCCGCTCGCAAATCTCGCTCCAACTACAAGAAGCATAATTACAGGTTCTTCCAGCAGTTCTACACCCAGACAGAACCAGTTGAACCCCAGGGGCCAATATTCCCACACCATGGCAAGACATCTGGGCACAGCAAAGGCCAGGTCCAGAAGGGCTTCTGAAGCTGGTTCTGGTGAGGCTCCTTCACTGTGTCTTTGTGCTCTGTAGCTGCCAGTTGACTGACTTGTGTCTCTGTATTGCAGGTCTCCATGCTGCTTGGCTGCTGCCAGTTGACTGACTTCAAATAAAAGGCTTTTTTTAACCCTCATGGCTTAAGCTTTCTGAAGGGGTAGTGAGACTTTTTTTTTGGTCTAACGCAAATGGCATTTAACTTGGTCAAGGTGTATTTTTGCTTAACTCATGACATTCTAGAACATGGGTTGCGTAACCCTTTTTCTAAGGTCTAACTAAATATACCTCATTTCCTGAGTGCCAATCCATGCCACATTGACTTGCATTGAAAGTGACATTTTTATAATCAAATGCCTTTTTAGGATGAAACAAAATTCTCATGCACTTTATCTACACTTGAAGATTTAGTTGGAACTGTTTTCCATGATGGACCATTTACTCAAAGGGGCCCTGCTTTTTACCTGCTGATGCTGCTACTTGGTGCTGTGGCTGTAAACCCCCCCCCCCCCCCCCCAGATTCCACAAGCTCATTGCTATGTTCACACATGCTGTTGTATGGCCTCTGCATAGTGCTGCACCTAAATTGCAGAGCCTGACCAATTTTCTGTCGGCGCAGGCTGGATTAATCCCTGCAGCCCAGATTGCACTGACCATGGACTACAACTGGATTGTCAAACACTATGAATCCAAAGAAAATTCATAA